>OX578136.1:106714381-107304381 GCA_951213105.1 Amaurobius ferox
AAAAGAAAAAAAATCTCCCGTTCTTTTAAAGTAAAGTATTTTTCGAAGACTGGCTAAACGTGGTTAATTTTATTAAATTAAAAATTCTGTCAAATCGTTGCTAAAAACAAATTGATATTATTATTTTTTATATTACGTTGAAATTAGCGTAGAACAAAAGATAAGCGCAAATTGGTTTTGGAGTAAAAAAATATCCTCTTTTATGAAATAAAAAGTAGAGTAGCCGATCAGCAAAAGTAAGAAAGGCAGCTGTCAACAGAGTTATCCACCTGATGCAGGATGAAGAGCATTGTTAAATGGAAACTAGATAAAATGAAAACAGAGAACCTAAGAGGAATCTGAATGAAGACAAAAAGGATTCTCTTGCCCGTGAACATGACTACGAACTTAAGCATTTCATGACGAAATAAATAGAAAACAACCGGTTTCGTGAGTTACATGAGCACTATCATCAACTAACTTTAATCAACATGAACACAAACTATTGTAAAAATACCCGCGAATAAAAGGAAATTATGTTGTATATAATAAAAAATTAAAGAAACAAGCGACTTTGAAAGTTAAATAAGCTAACTTGTGCTTTTTACTCAAACTTAAAATCATTAATTCAAACTATTGTTAAAAGTATAATTATTTTTTTTTACTTTCTTGTTAGCAGATATAAAAATTGGGTGACACACCAAGTAACACTGAAACAAACTGCTGCTTCTAAAACAAGAATTTACACAACTTTCTTGTATAAAGCAAGCATGTGTCAGTTAGGTGACTACAATTGTTTCAAGAGCACTATAAGCCCCTTCTTCAGGTCGAAAATAGAACAGTTAGAACGGTATGCGCCTTTAACAAAAGTTGGGAGCGAACTGCTAAGAGGTAAATGATGAGCAATTCCAAACATCTAGGACACACGCAGCAAAAAAAAAATTCGCTGATGGGTGGTATCGGCATTGGAAAAATACCCATAACTGTCATCACGAGACGATAAAGGGTTCTTCTCCCCCCCTCCTCCCCCACGAAGGCAGGGAGAACTGGCACTGAAAATGAAATCTTAAGCATTGATACGATACTTAAATTTTAATGGACCAGTGCATATGAAGTACACGAGCTGTGAAAGCTTTCAATTTAAAACTTAATTTGATAAATAATTATGAAATTAGAAGTATAAAAAATTAATTTCAATATTTGAGAATCCTAATATAAAAGAGCTTATAACATTTTAGAATTTGAATATTAAATTAAACAGATTAGAATACAGGAAAACAATGACATCAAAGTAGCATATTTGAATCGCAAAATCGTATTTAATATACAGGAAGGAGCACGTTTAAATAACAATGTATGCAAGTGCACGCCCTTTGATTTGCTGTTTAAAAGTTATTGTTTACTTGTTATTAGCACGAAACTTAATGAGCTTACGTGGTTAAAAAAAATGGGCGTTTCAACCTGTTACAGTTCGTTTTAATTATTGAAATTGAAATTCTGTACATTTGTACCATTATTAATTAGCATTCCAGGCCCCGAAATATGCAGATCTTCCACTAAATATATCTTGATGCATATTGTAATTTCCTCGGGCCAATATCGTTCAATTTATACTATATCGATCAATCAGCATTTTCTCACATTCTTTGAACAAATTCTGAATAATGACATAGATGCGTTCTTACCTCAATTATATTCAATTATCTGCTTTGTTATCTGCCTTAATTATCGGCTTAGTTAAAATATTGATAATTATTATTAATCAGATACCACCTTTCCAAATGATTCTAAATAGTTATAAACAAGAAAGATTAATCATGCATAAAGCATTGATTATGAAACACTTTCCAACTGGAATGCAATTTTATTTAAACATCTCTAAATTGTCAGCGGTGATATGTCTTAAATTATCATAATACTACAGTAATTTGTTGCACTTGAAAGTTACAAACTTTATCGAAAAAGATAATGCTAGATGCTGGTTACACAAAATGAACGTCATTCAAATGACATCATCGAAAGTTGACATCATCAGTTGTTTGCCTCTCTATGTAAAATCAGTGAATATTTCATTCATATTACCTATATTCCAAACTCCAGAGCTAAAATATTTTGCATGAAAAAATTAAGCAATTCTTATACAACTCAACTGTCGTGACGGAATTCGTCACTTGTGTGCAAAATTGTAAATTTACTTTATTTCTTAAACTTCTATATTTATATTTATTTAAATTGTGACCCGGAACCCTCATGTCGTTGTGTATATAATTTCATCATCTTTAAATGCATTTTAAATCTGTTCAGCAATTGTGGCCATTTTCCCTGCATAAAATATTATTCTCGCACACACTCGAGGAATAGCGACCGTTAGTTCAAGGTCACCCGTGTTTTGCTGGCGGAGACAGAAGTCTACGTTTTTTCTGCTTCTTGGATGACGCAACCTTGTGCTGGATTGCACGTTGCAGATGCACGTGCTTTCCTGAATGTCGTTGGATGGGCTGGACCATGGATGATTTTTGAATGAAAGTAAATTTCGATTGGAAGAGTGGTGAAGTTGTGAGCCCTTCGTGGTTTTGAATTGGCTGGGCTCTGGATCCGCCCGGAATGCTTAAAAGAGATGTGAGTGGTGATTTGGGTGCGCACTCTCCCTTCTAAACATCTATCGAACCCACGTTCGGCTCGGGGCCCAATTCCAATGTTGGGTTACCGTAGCTGTGGGTTGAAGAGTGTAGCCTGGACCGGACTTTTGCTGATGGCGAGCCTCGACGTCCCTGCTTGCCGCCGTTGACCGTCCGGGAACCTCCTGTTCCGAATGCCTGAAGACCGTTTCCTGTCGGAGTCCTTGATGAAGCCTGGGCCCTGGGCGGGCCGCTGCTGGTACTCTGCCGGCTGTGTGCTTGCCGCCTTACCTTTCGGTCGGGGAAAGATTCCCCCCGAGGGTTCGTTTGGTGAATGTTCCGACGACAACACTCCCTATGTCCTTCCAGATATGGAGGTAAGCGTCCTTTTTGGGAAATGGAGGCTGATGTGCCTTTGACTGCTAGTGTCATCGGACTGTTTCTCAAGACATCTCAAGATCATCTAAGCTAATTATTAAATTAAATTGATCCTCTAAATTATCATTAAATTAGAATTGATACATATACTATTAAATTGCTATAGGCTATCCTCGGGTGTGCTGCCTCCCTTTTGACCATACCATATTAAATTAGTAATAGAATATTTGATATTTATAAGTTATAATGCTAATTAATGACATATAGAAATGAATATTTATTTCCGGCTGAGAACCGATGATATTTATTGAAGTGTGGTCCAGTGGTGCGAGAGCTGAGATAGATTCAGCTGTTTGTAATTGTGACTCCATATAACTTCAGTTTTAATAAATAGAAATTTAACTTAAATGTGAGTATTTATTTGTGTTGAATTAGTGTATGATTTTAATGTTTTCAGCTGCTGTTGGGACCTTCAAGGTAAGGGTTTAATCTGTTTATTTTGGAATTTGTTTGGGTTTGTTTCGCAGGTCATCAGTTTGGTTTCACCCACTGACGGGAGGTGTGTTTCGAACCTGGGTTGTGAAAATTCGAAAAAGTTAGACTTTCTCGGCCGGCCGTGTCCAGAGGGAAACCGCTGCGACACAACCATGTTGGAAAGTATTAAAAATAGGTCATTTTTTAACACATTTGAGAAAAAAATAGGTACGCTAGAGGGTTAAAACAGAAATCTCAAGGAAATTCTCTACAGTGTAGAATAAGAATCGAAATAGAGAATCGTGAGCTGCCCAATTTTTTCCAACTTTACAGTTTTCGTGACAAAACACACCAAAGAAGTGACACGTAACTCCAATGAGAAAGCGTTTATTTATAATGAATATACAAGCAAATCGATAGCAAACAGCGCGCACCTCCTGTTTCTAGACAACATTCATTATTAAAACACAGGAAAAGTCAGCTTACAAAAATTTTCTTCCCCAGTCTCCTAGTAACAAATACAAGCCATTCAATGTTTTGAATATGAATAAAGAATTTTAGAAGAGAAAAGGGTTTTTATGACATTACATTGACTTTTTTTGGTTTCAAAATAAATTGCTGCGAATAATTTTATATAACTTTTATAATAGAAGATGCTTAAATACTGAGTACAAATTATTTAATTAGTAATTCATTTACTGTTCATTGTGGTAGATTACTGGTAGTTTAGGGATGGACTTGATTACTTGTAGTTAGTTATTGATGGGCTTGACTACTGGTGATTTAGTGATTAGATTGATTATTGGCAGTTTATCGTTTAATTTGATTACTAGTACTTTGGTGATTAGTTCGATTACTGGTAGTTTAGTCTTTAGTTTGGTTACTGAAAGTTTAGTCATTAAAGGTTAGTGATTAGTTCGATTATAGTTTAGTGATTAATTTGATAGCTTAGTGATTAGCTTGATCAGCTTGATTATTGCTAGTTAGTGATTAATTTAATTACTAGCACTTTAGTGATTAATTCTCTTACAGGTAGTTTTGTAATTAGTTTGATTAATGGTAGTTTTGCGACTAATTCGTTACTGGTACATTAGTGATTAGATAGATTACTGACAGTTTAGTGTTTAATTAGATTACTAGAGTTTTGGTGATTTGTTTGATTACTAGTAGTTTTGTCTTTTGGTTACTGGAAGTTTAGTCATTACTTAAAGGTTAGTGAGTAGTTTGATTAAAGTTTAATGATTAATTTGATAGCTGGTATTTTAATGATTTGCTTGATTATTGTTTGTTAGTGATTAATTTAATTATTAGTGATTAATTTGCTTACAGGTAATCTTGTGATTAGTTTGTTTAATGGTAGTTTTGGGACTAATTTGTTACTGGTAGATTAGTGATGGATTTGATTACTAGTGCTGAAAATTTTGTGTTTGATAATATATGACCTTGTAATAAAGGGACCTTTGTTATAAAGGAATCTTGAGAAAATTTGCTATGTTAGGGATGAAAATATGACTTTCATTATTAACTACAGTAAAGAAAATTCAAATATTCGAGATTAAAAATATTTCGGTTTTAAAGTCATGAATAAAACTTTTCACTTCAGAAGCAAATTGTCAACATGAAGTTGTAAGTATTTTTACTTAGTGTTTTTTATGGAAGTTTTAGTTATATGTTTGTGAAAAGAAATTTCTTGTACAAAAAAAGCAGTTTTGGCAAAAATTTACCAGAAAATTTGGATGAAAATACAAAATTCCTTTTCAAGTTTTTCGAATTCTGTTTCATTAATTTTTACTTGATATCTGTCTTTGTGCGTGCCTGTGTGTATGCAAATGATAACCATTGAACGAGATACACATGCACTATATTGTCGTGAAACAAAGAGATTAAAAATTGCTTTGTAAATTATTAAAGACTCCAATTTTAAAGACACTAATTACGATAATATGTTGAAGTCTTTCAAGTGTATTTGAAGCGAACCTAAACTTATCATTTGACAGTATTGAATCATATGGATGGGGTGACATATTTTGAAAAGCAGAATACATCTGATGAACACAGACAATTATCTTATACAAAAACATTCTTTGTGCAAATAAATTCATTGACTTTAAAAATTGTAAATTGCCAAAAATTAATGTATTTTTCAGTATTTGTTTCGCATAAAACATAAATTTTATTTATAATTTCACTTTTCTTGGATAACAATAGACTGATATGACAACACTAGTTATACAGGGTGCTTCAAAAAGGTTGCACAACTAAATATATCTTGAACGATTGGTCTTACACTCATGGTTCCACTTTAAGAAATGCATTAATTAAGGTAGACTGTCATCTTATGCAAATTTCGACCACGTGACGCTTTTTAGTAAAAAATAAAAAATTATAATTTTTTATACGAGTCCCCTGAGATAATTTTTTCAATTATAATATATATATATATATATATATATATATATTCCATAGCCAAATAAGTCGAACGAAAAAGTTCCATTGCCATCGATCAAAATTACCCGATAAATCATAAATGATAGTTTTTGACCGATAACTGGGGGCTGTATAAAACTTTTGCTGAAGACAGATAAGCACGTAAGTGTTTGAATGAAAATCGTATGTGCGAACATTAAATTTTTCTATGACGCCTGAAATCTATGCTTTTACAGTTTCTTTTCATCAGGTCAAAGTGGTTGAAGTCCAATACGTTTGACAATTTTTTTTCGACTAATTTTAGCCAGTACAATAGTTGGCATTAGAAGAGTGGCTTTTTTTTTTTCAAAATTTCTTTTAAATAAATAAGGAACAATTTTGTAAATGGAACTTTCCTTGTAGAGGGTTCGTATAAAAAGTTAAAACGTCTCTAAAACGTATACGTGACCCAAACTGTCGTATTCTGAAAGTTTATCTTATACGAAGCATTTCTTAACTTAGAGCTACGGGTCTGTGGATATTTGTTCAGAGATATTTAACCCTAGAATCGTTTCAAAACACCCTGTACAGCTCTAATAAGAAGAGCAAAAAAAAGCTCATGAGATTTAGTAATTTAAATTTCTAAACGGAAATTTACTTTGATGATTTATTGAAGTACTTCCTATTTGAGAATTATTTGGATAAACAGATCGATATATATGTTATGGACCAAGTGATTAATGAGGTCACAATATATAATGCTTGATCAATATGTACCGACAAGGAAGTTTTCTAGAGTTATAAATATTTGTTAATTTATCACTTTGACTGGGCAGTATGGCTTCTTATTCTCCGGTCTTATTCTGAGCTTCCTATTCTCCGGTTTTATTCTGGGCTTCTTATTCTCCGGTCAATGTGATTTACGCAAGCGGCAAGGGTTGGGGTATTTTTTTTAATAGTTTTGATTGTAAACGAAATGTTACGAGATAATTCTAACTTTCAAGATTTATAATTATTATTACTTTCCTTATATACAATAATGTATAAGGAAAGTATTGTGACGGAATCGAAAATTCGAATTCGAGTTTTCGACGGGAGAGCACGTTTCAAACATCCCTGATCACGAATCGGACATTTTTGAGGTGATGTCTGTGTGTGTGTGTGTGAAAGTATGCGTTGCATGTGTATGTGTGTCAGTGAGTCTGTGGAGACGATAACTGACGAACGAATGGACCGATTCGAACGAAATTTGGTACAAAAATAACAATCTGTGAATGCTGGAAGGATATTGTTTTTATACGCAATCGAATGTTCAGAACCCCCCCCCCCCCTAAATTTTCGAGTGAAATTTTGAAAAAATCACCAAAACATCAAAACCTCCAATAAAGTTACGCAAATAGACATTTATTATGTAATTTTTCATTAGGAAACTATTAACATAAATTTTAGAACGCTAGCATGAACCGTTCTCGAGATATTGCACATTTTTCAAAAAAATTATCAAAAAATTATATAAAATAAAAAAAATATATTTCCTATTGAGAAACATGTTCATTTTTCATATGTAATATCATGCGATAAATTTGGTAACATCATTCTCGTGAATCTAGCTCGTTCCATTCATGAAAAAAGATACTTTGATTAATACTTTTGTATTTGAACGCCAATAATCATTTATCTGCTATAAGAATAAATTATTTCTTCGTCCATAACGCTTGGCGAGATTTTGGCGACGAATTTGGCGGAATGTCACCAACTTGGCGGCTTTTTAAAATGTTACTAAATCAAAGAAAATCTCGCCAAATGGATAAAAATGACGCTAAATCAATGAAAATAAAGACTATTTAACGAAAATTCGATATCTTGGGAAAAATATAAGTATCTAATATAAGAATAACCTATTTTGTTTTTACTGTAAAGTAGCAGATACATTGCATTATATCAGCAAAGTCATGTGCTGCCCACATCAGATTTTTTTTTAATTACTATTATGGAAGAAAATGATTTCCTTTTAGATTAACTTAGGTAATCAACCAAATGAATACGACTAATTTTGTTATAAAACATTATAATAACCAAATGTTCCATTTAAGGTGGTTAAGTACAATTTAATTTTATTGTTTTTGTTTTTGCTTTTATATGAGAAGGAACAATGTATGAGTATTATTTTACCAAAGTATTTAAGTACAATTTAATTTTATTGTTTCTGTTTTTGCTTTTATATGAAAAAAAAAACAATATATGAGTTGTTCCTTTTCAAATAAAACTCATACATTTTCTCCTTTCTTTTAAGTTGTTTAAGTACAATTTAGTTTCCTTATTTATGTATATGAGACGAATAATATCGGAGTTTATTTTAAAGAAAAATAGCTATATCTTAACTTTTAAGTTCTATGTCAACAAACTATTTTAATTAGGAGCAAGTTTTATTATATTAATATTACACAGTTATGTACGCCTGAAGAAATTTCTTGAATAAATACCTAGTACGAGAAATAAACGTTTGACATTTATTTGTTTTTAATTATAGTTTCCTAAAGAGGGAAAGTTGTATTTATGTTAATCTTTAAAAGATTTGTCGATTTGATGTTTATGTTAACAGTTGAGTTTGGAATTGAAATAAATTATGAGCGAAAAATAAGTTTTTCAATGTCTTCTCGTACGCAACACTTACATATGAAAAATCAGAAAACAAATTTTAATTGCACACGAAATTGATGATGTAGGCACATTCAATGCAAAACAATAATGTATACATTTTTATCATTATCCAAAATTGATATTATGCAAAATTGTCTAAGGGAAATGAATGAGGATGTAAGCAGGTGAAATAGTTTTGACAATTTTGAATAATATCAATTTCAGATAAGATTAATGTAATGCTGTTTTGAATTGAATCTTACTACAGTATTGAATCTTACTACTACAGTATTGAATCTTACTACTACAATATTGAATGTTACTACAGTATTTGAATTGAATGTTACTACAGTATTTGAATTGAATGTTACTACAGTATTTGAATTGAATGTTACTACAGTATTTGAATTGAATGTTACTACAGTATTTGAATTGAATGTTACTACAGTATTTGAATTGAATGTTACTACAGTATTTGAATTGAATGGTACTACAGTATTTGAATTGAATCTTACTACAGTGGTGCTTAACCCGTCGATCCTGATGCACCGGTCGATTACCGCAACATCTTAATTCGATCTTCATTTGTTTTCGAAAAAGCTTTTTGTGAAATGTGACCTTGTTTTTGTATTTTGAATTATTATTATTATTATTATCATTATTATTATTAATACACCTGTCCTAAGAGTGACATTAAGGTAGTCATTTTAAATTAAATGCTCATGGATTTAATAGGACGACGAAATGTGGACGATTTATATCAAAAGATTAGTTATTTTCAGGTAGTATTAGATATGATAATTTAAAATTAGGGTGGGTTTCAACAACAGTTAAGCTGTTGATCTTCAGATAAGTTGCATTGTATTTAGGTGATCTCAAGTATAAAAGATCTATATCTTATTTTCCCTTCGAAAATTCTGCATAATATCGATTTCGCATAGTGACGAGGTTCATATATATCATTGTTAGGAATCAAATCTGTCTACGCCATCAATTTCGTTCAATTTTGTTTGTGAGTAAAATAGGTGTTCTACATTTCTGTTCGCTATTGTTATGTAGGAAAGACACTGAAAAACATATTTCCTATAATCAATCTTATGAACTTAATCATAAACATTTCTAGAATCAGGAGAACCAGTTTTCTACATTTCTGTGCACTATTGTTGGGCAAGAAAGACATTGAAAAACATGTTTCCTGTAACCAATCTTGTGAATTTTTTCATAAACATTTTTAGAACTAGGAGAACATTTTATCTGATGCTACTAAACCGTCAGTCGCAAAGAAAATGCACGAAACGGGCAAAATCATAGTCATCACATACGTAAATGATGTAACGACGTAAATTAATGACGTGACAATTTGACATATGAAAATGTTTAGGGAGATGAAGAGATAAAATTGTGTTGTTGTTGTTGAGACCCAGACCGTCCGACCTACCAGGAAGGTGTAAGGTAACCGTTTGGACGGCCGGAAAGTGCCACGCAATTTCGACCGGAACCTAGTGGGGGAGGCATCCACAGGGACCGTATCCTCCTTCCCTTACCACCAACCTCTCGGAAGGACTTACGGACCCACATGTTTAACGTGATCGTATTCCGCATGAACACGGCGGCAGTTGTGGCAACGTGCAAATCCAGCGAGCAAACCACCGGGCTACCGCGCCCGAAATTGTGTGTAGAGTTTCATCTCCCTACGAGAACGAGCCTGTAAAAGATTATGCACGGAACTGACGTAACGCATGACGTGAAAATTTTAGAGGAAAATATTCAGTGAAGTGAAACTGTGTGCCAAGTTTCAGCTCTCCATGTGCTCTGGGAGTTGAGAAAGTGTCTGCCAAAGATGTTGAACGAAGGGCCAAACAGACATAACTGACACAACGACGTACGTGAAAATTTTATCAATGAAAATTTGCTATAAGGCGAAACTGTGTATCAAGTTTCAGCTTTCTACGTGCTTTGGGAGCAAAGAACGAGCCCGTAAAAGATGTTGAACGAAAGGGTAATAATGTATGTAATAATAATGTATGTAAAGTTAATAATGTATGTAAAGTTGAAGAGAATAGTTAGAGAAAAATACATTTCGGGGAGAATACTGCCCGGTCAAAGTGATAAATCAACAAATATTTGTCTCTCTGTTGGATTCCTTTGGCTATTATACATAATGCTCGGGCATTATGTGTAGCGCCCTATAAATCACTTGGTCTATAACATATACATAATATATATATAAAGAACAATTATTATAAAAGTTATAATTGAATTAACATTTCTTCAAATATTTAATACAATAACACCACATCATTTCAATACGAGTAATATAATACCTTACAATTCATACAAGTAGAAAAACATTGATGAAAAGAACTGTAATACAATTTTGTTAGAATATAAAAAGTATTTATATAAATAGGTATTTTAAAAACAATAGTTTTAAAAGCAGTAGAGATGTTTAAAAAATATTTTGAAAAGAAAATTTATTTGTAACAACTGCTTTAAGTGTTACCGTAACATACGATATTTTAAGTAATTGCAGTTTGTTTAATTATCGTATGCAGTTAGTTAGTGAAAAAGTATCAGCTGATATTATAATCAATTACTATGATTTCATGCTTATAGCAGTAAATAACTTCTCATTTTTGTATCATAAATGATTTTTTTGTTTCTTAATGCATACTTGTTAAATGTAAAAGCCATATAAAAGAAAATGCAAAACCAAACAAAATAAACCTGCCATTATAATTACTAAAGTTTGAATATTAGTAATCTATAATCTACTGAAGCGTTTCTCTTATTGTACAATATTTTCTATTTAACATATTATTAATAATAAAGTATTAACAAAAACATAATGTAGTTTTGTTGCATAATTAATGCTTTGAGTTGGAGACATCTTTATCTAAACGCTATAATGCTATCATGTGTTGGCCCCGTGTTCAAATCCCAATTTCGCTTTTTACTCCTCACTAGATGCGACCATCAAAAATTGGGCAAAGATAGATAAAAGAATTGATGCATGAACTCTAACGATGTGTCAAGCAAATCAATATAACGTGATCAACAACTAATTTGGTCTAAATTAATGCAACTCAACAAACTCAAATGACGCAGCGCATCCTACATCCTGGTCATTCTCTTTCTGTTTATAATTCGCAGCATTCTTCCGTTGCTTCAAAGCAATATGCATTACCCACTTTTTCACTGGAAAGGGTACATCGTAGCATAATCTTCACAAAGCAGTATTAAATGCCCTTGAACTGGCGATATTTTTAGCTCAGTATTATAATGCTCGCTTGCTATGAATTACCCCCTGTATTAAACAGCACCCCTTATTTATGCTACATATTCTTATCTATGCGTTGCGGAATAAATTATAACTATGAAAACTAAGAAACATGCACTTTTATAAATTGCTTCTAATATTGTTTTTACGTTATGTTTAACTGTTTAAAGAAGTAATGTAAAAAAATACTAAATCTGAATGTATTTTTAATCATTTATATATTGTAGTTTTGCTATAATTAACCGTATAGTAAACTAAATTTTAGAGAACTTTTAACAGAATAAAATGGAACATTTTAAATACTACGAATTGGAATTACATGCAAAATAAAATGTTAAGCATTTTAAGGAATGATATTTATTTTGTCGAATTTTATCGATAACAACATATAGATTTGTTGGTCAATCAACGCATGGATTGCGCGCATAATTTGTTCTGTATATCACAAGAATAAATAGATTGCAGAGAAAAATAGAGTGCACTTTTTCAACTACACGTTCTCTCCCATCCAGCTTGTTCTTGGTGATGCCATATTTCATTTTCATGATTTAGGTAACAATTTTATATATTAGTAATTTGCAAATTTTGTTATACCCGTTTTAACTGTAAAAACTACATAAATTATTTTATTCAGCGTTCTACATTGACATACAATTTATTAAAAGATTCACAATGATGTATTTTTATAAATATTTTTATAGTTTTACACACGTCGGTAGAAAAATGTAGTTTAATTTCAATTTTCTTCACCAAGATTCAGTACCACAGAGGAGTTAAAATTAAGATTTATTCACCTGAAAACAGTTTCAGTTAGAATATGGAATGAGCCGACTAAAGCATTAGAGCAATTTTTGACTGAGCCGACTGAAGCATTAGAGCAATTTTTGACTGAGCCGACTGAAGCATTAGAGCAATTTTTGATTGAGCCGAAAGAAGCATTAGAGCAAATTTTGACTGAGCTGACTGAAGCATTAGAGCAATTTTTGACTGAGCCGAAAGAAGCATTAGAGCAATTTTTGACTGAGCCGACAGAAACTTTAGAGCAATTTTTGACTGAGCCGAGTGAAGCATTAGAGCAGTTTTAACTGAGCTGACTGAAGCATTAGAGCAATTTTTGACTGAGCCGACTGAAGCATTAGATCAATTTTTGACTGAGCCGACTGAAGCTTTAGAGCAATTTTTGACTGAGCCGAGTGAAGCATTAGAGCAATTTTTGACTGAGCCGAGTGAAGCATTAGAGCAGTTTTTAACTGAGCTGACTGAAACATTAGAGCAATTTTTGACTGAGTCGACTGAAGCATTTGATCAATTTTTGACTGAGCCGACTGAAGCATTAGAGCAATTTTTGACTGAGCCGACTGAAGCATTAGAGCAATTTTTGATTGAGCCGAAAGAAGCATTAGAGCAAATTTCGACTGAGCTGACTGATGCATTAGAGCAAATTTTGACTGAGCTGACTGAAGCATTAGAGCATTTTTTGATTGAGCCGACTGAAGCTTTAGAGCAATTTTTGACTGAGCCGAGTGAAGCATTAGAGCAATTTTTGACTGAGCCGAGTGAAGCATTAGAGCAGTTTTTGACTGAGCTGACTGAAACATTAGATCAATTTTTGACTGAGCCGACTGAAGCATTAGATCAATTTTTGACTGAGCCGAGTGAAGCATTAGAACAATTTTTGACTGAGCCGAGTGAAGCATTAGAGCAGTTTTTGACTGAGCGGACTGAAACATTACAGCAATTTTTGACTGAGCCGACTGAAGCATTAGATCAATTTTTGACTGAGCCGACTGAAGCTTTAGAGCAATTTTTGACTGAGCCGACTGAAGCTTTAGAGCAATTTTTGACTGAGCCGAGTGAAGCATTAGAGCAGTTTTTGACTGAGCCGACTGAAACATTAGAGCAGTTTTTGACTGAGCCGACTGAAACATTAGAGCAATTTTTGACTGAGCTGACTGAAGCATTAAATCAATTTTTGACGGAGCCGACTGAAGCTTTAGAGCAATTTTTGACTGAGCCGACTGAAGCATTAGGGCAATTTTTGACTGAGCCGAGTGAAGCATTAGAGCAGTTTTTGACTGAGCTGACTGAAACATTAGAGCAATTTTTGACTGAGCCGACTGAAGCATTAGATCAATTTTTGACTGAGCCGACTGAAGCTTTAGAGCAATTTTTGGCTGAGCCGAGTAAAGCATTAGAGCAGTTTTTGACTGAGCCGACTGAAACATTAGATCAATTTTTGACTGAGCCGACAGAAGCATTAGATCAATTTTTGACTGAGCCGACAGAAGCTTTAGATCAATTTTTAACTGAGCCGACTGAAGCATTAGAACAATTTTTGACTCAGCCGACTCAAGCATTCCTTTGTAATAATGATATTAACATGAAAAGTGAATTGAAATTTAATCTCTAAATACATAAAATTAAAAGCAGCTTACGGCACATTTTATGGGCTTTAGTACTGAAGTTATTTGAATTTAAATGTTGGATTCTGTACGTTGCCGTTAGCCGTACTCTTAATTACCAATTATTGTGAAAAGATTAAAAATAAAATTTTGATATTCGCCTGATTATATAATGATTTCTTGATTATTGAACGCAATCCTTTCGGTGTTTTTATGTAATAAAAATTCGGTCAAACAGCTGCCTAAATAAAATTGCTACTTCATTAACAACAGCATAAAACGTTGATGCAAAGTATCAAGCAGTTCGCTTATTTAAGTTTTTTACATGTTCTGGTTTAATAACTGTAATTCACTGAATATTTTATACCTCAATAACTTACCGTCCATTGTTATTTTTATGTTAACGTTCTTTATATGTTTTATAACATATCTTCTGGTTCTTTTGCTATTCTTTATGTTTCATAATTAATTTTATATTTTTATTTGTTGTATTTAGTACAATATATAGGTATATTTTCAATTTACCGTTACTGTAGGTTTGTTAATCAAATATATTACTTGAATTACTAGCTCATATATTTCGTTATGTGTTTTATAATATATCTTCTGGTTCTTTGGTTATTCTTTAGATTTTATAATTATTCTTTAGGTTTTATAATTATTTTTATTTTTCTATTTGTTGTATTTAGCGCAATATATAGATATATTTTCAATTTACCGTTACTATAGATTTGTTAATCAAATGTATTACTTGAATTACTAGTTCATATATTTCTTTTTAAATTAATTTAATCTCTTTAAGGACTTTAAACTATATATATATATAATAGTTTGAAAGTCCAATGATAGAAAAGTGAAAAGCTGCAACTTGAAAAACCTAACTTCCTAACAAACCTACAAAATAAAAGTATAAAACAGCAAATCTTCAAACAAATGGAAAAAAATACAAATTTCGAGTCATCAAGTTAAAGAAAATTAACGAATTTCAATGATATATTGTGTGTGTGTGTGTGTGTGTGTGTATGTGTGTGTGTATGTTAGAGCACCTGCGGATATGGAAAATTTCAGTAGTACGAACAGGCTGGACACAGAGGGCGTGCGATTCTCGTTCGTTATACCGAGCGTATTTTCTCTCCGTTAGCGAACTGTACAAGTATTGCTATAGAACAGGGGAGTGCGAAGACGTGTAGATTTCTTTACTTAAATATATATATAGAAGATACATATTTATATATATATATATATTCATATAGAAATACTTTTATACAAGATTTATGTAAATATTTACAACATTAAACAATTGTACAAGAATTACACTTTGCGTCGAGGAAAACATTTATAACTCTCAAAACTCAGAATACCTCGTTCAAATCATTTTTCTGGGCAATTTAGAAGATCGTTTGGGCCTCATATAAAATATTTCGATTATTCTTTGAAAATATATTTCACTGTCAATGATTCTAATTTATTAATGTATATTTCTCAAAATTCTGTAGAATAATGATTTGGCGAGGTTTCTTTGTTTTTGAGAATGTAAAAATCGTATTGGACCCCTAGCTCTGCGTGTTTGGGGATATACTTTGACGAAAAACCTCTTCAAAGCCGTTAAAATACATGGCTGACTGATAGTGGAGGACATTTGGCAGACTACACGGGAAAAGAGTAAAGCGCACGAATTCTTTCTTCTAAAGCAAATGAGATTAACGGTAATATAGTTTATGGTCCTACGTAATAATCGATTGACGAACTATGTGAGTAAATAGAGTTTCAATTATCTAAATAGATATGCTGAATTAGTATGTTCCACTTCAGTTAAATGAGTGCAATAACAGAGTTGATAACGCAGTATAGTTGAATAACTTTATGCAATTAAGACTCCCAGATGTTTGATATGCAAAATGTTATGGAATTATTATTGGCAATAAACACAACTGGGCAACTCATTTATTATAATGTTAATTATTAAACACTGCTTTCCCATTTAATTGACGCAGAGCAGTTTAGAGAAAAATTACTTAGAAACAAAAAAAATTGTGCTCCTTATTTTGAAATGCTTCTGTTTTCTTTTAAACACCGGAGTGTGATTCATTAGAAATTACTTCCGACTACGAATAGAAAAATAACTCAAGTACTTCAACTTTGATTCTTTTCGAATTTCATTATACCACGCGGTGATTTTATTTCACTTTTATGCGGGATTCCTAATTTAAGTTGCATAACTTCTTTTAAATTTATTATTATATAATAATCCACCAAAACGTGTATTATTTAATATGCATTAACCACAGTCTGAGTCGACCGCAACTCTCTCAAAATTGGATAGATTCTCCAGAGATCGAAGCATCTCCAGTCGATAAAAACAGTCGATTGAGAAGAGGTCGACATGAGGTCGCAGATGAAGTCCTTACGGACAGTCCACACTGACGGACCTGTACCACCTTCGGTAAGTGTTCGTTTCTTTGTGTTATCTTGGTCGTCTCATCAAGCGCCCAGCATCCTCTTCATGGTATATCCGGGGAAGGAGTAGACGAAAAGCAATATGATGAGCACTAAGGCAGCGAAGAGAATACTCTTGAGGATAACCCACTTGTAGTTGTGCCAGATGATGTAGCGGATCGACTTAAGTGGATTCAGGAACCAAATGAAAGTGGAATCGGGGCGACTGGAAAAGAAGGAAAAATCTAGGTTATATACAAATTTTGATGTCAGATATCTTTACACTCATCCTAAGTTTCAACACTGAGTAAACTGTTGTTGTTGTTTCTTATCCCACTTGATCGACAGCAACATCAGATCAAGTCCATGAACCCGTGAGTCTTCAAAAGATGAACTACTCCAGAACTGGAGTTCAGCTGGCTTCTATGGCATCCAATATATGTCAAGGCATGGGCAGGAAAGGCCTGCGCCAATTGCACTTCAGGCAAAGGAGATAAATCTTAGAACCCAACATATGCCGAAGAGCACGAAGATGGCTGCTGCGGAGTCTGGCCAGAGCCGTCTGTTCCCCCCCTACTGCCTATCCCAATCAGTGAGTAAACTGTTGGTAACACTCGTGAGGTAGTTATAATTTCCTTAAGCTGTAGACATTTTTAGCTCAATGCTATGATACTGCCTTACTGCGCTTTAGCCCCAGGTCAGTATCGGCACTGCCAAGTCGGTGATTTCGCGTTCTCGCAATATATTTGACTTTAAACTAGCACAAAGTACCCTTCACTTTATTTTTTCCAGTTATTTAGCTTTCTCATAATTATATGTGCATTGTGAAAATGTACTTCTGCACTTGGGTATTCATTAATAGGACTATAGAGGAGTGTCGAAAATCCAGACCACTCGACTCGCCCTAAGGCATGGCCAGCAATTTGAGTGGCAGGGAAAGTAGAGTAGGAATGTTGTTGTTGTTGAGACCCAGACCGTCCGATCTACCAGAAAGTTGTAAGGTAACTGTTTGGACGGCCGGGAAGTGCCACCCAATTTATACCGGAACCCAGTGGGGGAGGTATCCTAGAGTAGGAGTGTTGTTGTTGTTGAGACCCAGACCGTCCGACCTACTAGAAAGGTGTAAGGTAACTAGAGTAGGAGTGTTAAAGGCCCAGACCATACAGCCAACCCAGGGGTTAGTGGCAGTTTAGTGTATGGCTGGGAGAGTAGGAGTGTGTAAAAAAGAATTATTAAATTATAATAAAAATGAAGAATAAAATAAATCTTAATCGCTTTATTGTTTATAAATTCAATGTGATGTACTTTGTAATAGACTGTATTGGAGTGAGCTACTTAACCTGCCTGGTGCAGATTAATTTTATATGCAAAAGGGTGATCAACCTTCTCATATTTTAAATAGCCTCTAAATAGCCCAAGCTAAATATGGCTCACATTCAAATTGCCGATTTTTACGAGATGCGTTGTGATGATATTTTAAATAATAATTCATAATTTTACGATAAACAAATTTTTATAATTAATATATTCAATTGCTAATAAACTTAACAATGGAAGAATAAGCAAGGATGTTTGACAAATAAAATAAAGTCCAAAAACGTAAGTATTCCTCTCATTACAATCTGCACTTTATTTTGGATGGGGAAATGAACCTTCCCCTTACAAAAATTACCTTAGCCTTCGTGCTATATATGCGGTACTGCATGTAACCTAAATTTGGAGAAAATATACCAATAATTATTCGATTATGTTATACTTACACAGAATTTAACCATTATTTCTAATTAGCAGTTAAATAGAAAATAATAATTACAACTGGATAATGTCCCATAAATCAGGATAAGGTGTTGAATAATAATGAAGGCTAACACCTCATTACGGGGATTTTATATATAATTTAATTATTAATTTTGCATTGAGCCCAAAGAGGCATATTAAACATGCATGAGAATTTATATATATAATTGAGGTATTGATTTGAATTACGTCCAAAGTGGCCATAAACAAAGCTTGACATGGTATTATGTAGTTGTATATTACGATGAATTTTGATGAAGGTGTAAATGCAACATAAAATGATTTTCTTTCACGATATTAAAAAAAAATCTAATGTGGGCAACACATGACTTTCCTTATATAATGCAATGACTTTATTACTTTTGCAGTAAAAAAATAGGTTTTTCTTCTAGTTGATACTTATATCCTTTCCAAGATATTGAATTTTCGTCAATCAGTTTCGTCAATCATTTTCATTGATTTAGTGTCATTTTTATCCATTTGGCGACATTTTCGTTAATTTGGCAACATTTAAAAAAGTCGCCAAGTTGGCGACATTCCGCCAAATTCGTCGCCGAAATCTCACGTTATAGACGGAGAAATAAGTTATTCTTATAGCATATTAATGATTATTGGTGTTCAAATGCAAAAGTATTCCTGAAAGTACCTTTTCTCATGAATGGAACGAGCTAGATGCAGGAGAATGATGTCACCCAATATATCGCATGATATTACATATGAAAAGTGAACATGTTTCTCAAAAGTTAATAGATTGGATTTAATTTATGGGATTTTTTGATAAATTTATTTTAAAAATGTGCAATATCTCGAGAACGGTTTATGCTAGTGATCTAAAGTTTATGTCAATTGTTTTCTAAGGAAAAATTACTTAAGAAATGTCTATTTGCGTAACTTTATTAAAGGTTTTGAGTTTTGGATGATTTTTTCAAAATTTCATTCGAAAATTTTGGGGGATTCTGAACATTTGATTACGTTTAAAAACAATAGGCTTCCAGTATTCATGGATTGTGATTTTTGGACCAAATTTTATTCGAATCGCTTCATTCGTTCGTGAGATATCGTCTCCACAGACTCACTGACACACACACCCACACACATACTTTCACACACACACACACACACACACACACAGACATCACCTCAAAAATGTTTGATTCGTGATCAGGGATGCTGGAAACGTGCTCTCGCGTCGAAAACTCGAATACGAATTTTCGACCCTGTCACAATACTTTCCTTATACATTATGTATATAAGGAAAGTAATGATGTTTCTAGAATACAATGAACAAATATATTTTATGCGTTTTAATAAATCGATGTGATACCCTCTTTTAGACCTTTCTTTTATAAACAGTGTGTACTGTTTTAATTATTGTCTTTTCAGATGTCGAAGATGAAGATGAGTAATATATTAAGAGGCAATCCGTTCCACTATACCATGGCTAATTCCTTAGTGGATTTAAATGCTGACTAATGGTCAAGCTTAATAATAATCTTCATAATGTCCCCCTTTATTTACTTACTCTTCTGATAGAGACGTTTCAAGAACTCGCCAAAAGCCACTAAGTTGGCGATATATCACCAAATGCCGATTTTATACGGGGACAGGCAATATCCTGTGAAGATATTTAATATATTCGTAAAAATATTATTAAAAATGGTGATGCTTCTCATATATCCAATATTTTGAATTGAAATGCTTCTTCGTGCCAGTAAAAAATTTCCTACAGTTTAGCAGCTCAGCCAGCACTCATGAAATGATATGACAAATAAAGTGCATCAATTTTATATTTATTCAGATTGTATGTCCTGAGAGAGCAATAAAAAGTTAGAACTTGTAAAACGTAAAATCTGAAAGTTGAGTGTATTGAAATTTATATCAGGCGTTGCGTGTCATTATTTGTATATTTATGATTCGCGATGAAAATGTTTATTTATTTAGTAATGTCATCAAATAATCTATTTTGATGGATATTTACATTTTATGCGAATAAATAGCTAATACAAAATGTGTTTGATAAATGTGACACGTAAATGTGTAAATCCCGAAAGGTTTAATAAAAGAAGCATTTATCCAATTCAAATAATCCTGTTTATACAAAAATATACTCATGGATATGGGTGAGTGTTAATAACTGTTATAAGACGTGGATGCACGATGGCTAACTTTTTTCCACATTAGAGTTTAGTTGATTATTTTTGACTCAAATGAGTTTTGTTTTTTATAAATGTGTGATTAAATGAATAAATTGTCTATGGTGTTTCAAAAAACGTGAACAGTGGAAATAGGCTGAACCGTTGGTTACAGACTAATTCCAACTGCAAAACATATTTGGAAGAAAGTAGGAAATTATACATTATTAATTTAACTAATGTGCAATGTTTTTGTAAAAATGAAACATTTTATATAGCTCCTTTAGCGAAAAAGTTATAGAAAGAATAAACACATGTAGTCAAATTACGAAAAAAAAAATCTGATGTGGGCAGTACATGACTTTCCTTATATAATGCAATGAATTTACTACTTTTACAGTAAAAAAAAATAGGTTATTCTTATAGAAGATACTTATATTTCTTCCAAGATATTGAATTTTTGTCAATTAGTTGTCATTTTCATTGATTTAGCGTCATTTTTATCCATTTGGCGAAATTTTCGTTAATTTGGCAACATTTAAAAACGTCCCCAAGTTGATGATATTCCGCCAAATTCGTCGTTAAAATCTCGCCAAGCGTTATGTACAAAGAAATAAGTTATTCTTATAGCAGATAAATGACTATTGGCGTTCAAATACAAACGTATTACTCAAAGTATCCTTTCTCATGAATGGAAGGAGCTAGATCCACGAGAATGATGTCACCCAATTTATTGCATGATATTACATATGAAAAGTGAACATGTTTCTTAACAGTTAATATTTTTATTTATGGGATATTTTGATAAATTTATTTGTAAAAATGTGCACTATCTCAAGAACGGTTCAAGCTAGCGTTCTACAGTTCATATTAATCGTTTTTTAAGGAAAAATTACATAAGAAACGTCTATTTGCGTAACTTTATTAAAAGTTTTGATTTTTTGATGATTTTGTTTCAACATTTCACGCGAAAATTTAGGGGGGTTCTGAGCATTCGATTGTGTTAAAAAAATAGACTTCCAATATTTGAGGATTGTAATTTTTGTACCAAATTTCATTCGAATCGCTCCATTCGTTCGGAGATATCGTCTCCACACACACACACACACACACATATATACAGGCATCACCTCAAAAATGTTCGATTCGTGATCAAGGATGCTTGAAACGTGCTCTTCCGTCGAAAACTCGAATTCGAATTTTCTACCCCGTCACATTACTTTCCTTATATATTATACTATATATATAAGGAAAGTAAAAGGATTTTAAAAACACAAATTTAAAGCGAAATAAATTGTCCAATATCTTGACTTGCACTGCAAGTTCCATGAAACAGGGACCGTTCATAAATTGAGTTGATTGGCAAAAGTCATTTTGTAGGGCTTTGAAACGATTTTTTCTTTCAGCAGTTTGTCTTTGAAACTCTTAAGGACAGTCATGATTCTGGTTAAAAGTTATTCTAACCATTTAAGTACGGTAGAAAGGAAATAAATTGAAAATTGTTGATAGAGTTTTTCCTAACAAAATCTATGAAAAAATAGCGTGTCCCTCAATTTTTGAAATCGATTGCATTTGAAAATAGATCAGTTGCATTCGCTGTGAATTAAAATCATCTCATAAAGTTCTGCGTTACTGAACAGCGCCATAATTTAAATTCTAGTTATGCAGCAGGTAACTTGGATGAATTGACATAGACAGTGAATAGAAGTAATGGTTACATATTTGTATTACTGAAATATTTTCATAAAGTAAATTTAAATAAGCAGCAAAGGTTTAAATAGCAATTTGCAGCCGGCATCAAGTTGTGGATGCACCCTTAGTTCCCAATGAAAATTTTAATCAATGATAACTACATTAAATCTGATTGTATTATAGCCAAATTTCTATCAGTTTTACTAAATATGGTATGGGTAATATTTTCGTAATTTGACTTTTTTCGCTGGAGGGACTAATTAAAAGGTAATTTTTTGATTTTTACAAAAATATTGTACATCATTTAAATAACTTCCTACCTTATTTAAAGTATTTTTCAATTGAAACTATGCTTCTACAACCAACGGTTCAAAAAAACTTCCACTCCGCACTTTTTTTTCGAAGCACCCTATATATTAAAATATATTCAGTTTCTTATTATTAGTATCTTACTGGTAGAACAGTTTGGGAAGGATTTTTTGTTTCAACATGCCTTATACATGCAAAATCAGATATTTGTTCTTCTGATACAGAAAAAAAGTTCGAAATTTGTTGACTAGTGTTATCAATTTGATTTGGAATTTATTTTTCAAATAAATAACAGTTTTGAAATTTCCAACTTATTACTCTATTCATTAAATTAAAAAAAATGTTTTAAATGGCATTTTTAATTATAATTAACTGGGGGTGTGGCTCAACTCGACTTCCTCATACTAGAATCCATTTTTAAAAAAGTAGCTTGCGATTTTTTTTTGTAAATTCTTTTAAAGAAAATTTGAAATATCTGTATTGTTGTTCCAAATGGTTATAGCAATTCACCCTTCATTTTAAAAGACTTGAAAAATCTTTCGATTGATACCAAATCTGACAATGTACTAGGGGGTAACTTTCCTCCAGAGGGGGTTTAATGATGTTACGAACGTAAAAATTGTATCGCGGCTTTTTTCACTTCAATGATTGAAACTGTTATATGACAAAATAATTATGTCAAAAGTTTTCGCTCTAATTTCAAAAAATTCGATCTAGTTTTAGATTTTTCGTTAACAAAGCCGGATAAGACCTTTCGTAAAAATCCATTAATATTTGTAGCAGCTATCCTGTGCATAAGAAATCGACCACAGACAGACGACAAACAGAAAGAAATCACTCTAAAAATAGTTTAAACGTGTTCAGGAGGTCCTAAAATATATTGGCACCAAGATCTCAAAATCGGAAATTTCGCTAAGACAGTATTTTCTCTATTTTCTATAGTATGAGAGAGTAAAATTTTATAAAAATTTATAGTTCATTCCAAAAATCCCATTCACCTATAAACCACGAATTCAATTTTTCTAAATTTTAACATCCTTCAACAACTACAACTTTTTTTCATTGAAGAAGTAAGGCGATGAGATTTTGGAGATGCTTTTCTTTATAAAACGATTAATCTTTATCATTTTCAACTGAAGAATGACGGATGAAGATGGATAGCTTACTGAGGTTTGTCAAGAGGATCCGGTTCGTTTCGTCCCAATCCGGCAGGATTCTTCTCAGCTTCTTCTTTTGAAAGCAGCTGAAGTTCTGCTTCCACTTTACCCTAGAGATTGAAAAATATACAATTTATATAAAATATCGTTTCATATGTAGATTTTTCCCAACTATGGGACTGATTTTGCTTGGTTCTGTCATTTGGAGGGATAAAAATATCATATTACATGACTGACCCAATTTCATTCAATGTTTTATTTTTCTGAAACATAAAAGTATGTTTGAAACATTTTTGCAGAGAAACTAGGATGCTGTTCTTTCTTTTAATATTTTTCGCTTGTTGATGGAATAGCGAGAATTGCTACAGAGCGTATTTATGCTCTAAAGCCAATGAAATAAATACAAAGAAAATTACCGTGAGAATAAAACTGATAAAAACGGATTATTATTTCTGAAATATGTGGATTTCTTTCTTCCATGTGAACAAGCCATTTGCTGGACGCCAAATGAGAATCGAGTTGCTTATTGTGGAAAGGAAAATTAAAGCGAAGTGGAATAATGAGTTGGAGAAAAGAAAAACAAGAAATGCAAAGCGAAGCAAATAAAAGATGGTCATGCCATAACTCAGAGAAAGAAGGTATGAGATAAATCATTAACCAACAGCATAATAGCAATAAACAAATACATTTATAAACAAAACTTTCTAAAATAATGGGTAATGATTTATATATGGCACCTTAATATTTCTAAGTTATGGTACAATCATGTTTAATATGTTTCTTTCACTTAAAACAACACACACACCTTTACTTACCTTTTTGCTCTCCTTTTCTTGTTTCTTTTTACTTTAGTTCCTTGTTTCATTTCATTTTATTCTTTTTTATTACACTAGCTGGCGCTACCACTGCTGCATTCAAACGCTTTTATTTACAGGTGACTCATTTCGCATTTTATTTTTAGCATGTAGGAGACCCGTATGTTTCTGCAAAGATCCTCAGCTTTTCCTTATTTTTATTTGTGTTGCAATTTGTGTTGTGTTTCTTCATTAACGAAAATCATTTCTATTAACTAATTTATAATCGCATCAATAGCTTATCTTGCGCCAAGATTACGGAAATCAGACAAGGATTGCCATTTCTGAAAGTTCATGGCAGCGAAGTTGATACCTCGCCAATTTTAGCTCTACTAACACAGAAAGAACATAATCACGTAGGAGATATTACGATATTAAAAAAATGAAATGAAATATTTCTCTATGTATTTTCATGACGAAAAATATTCCTTCACATATGTAGTTACGATCGGTGTCAACTACATATGTCTTAAATTGACTTTATGTCACTTGAAATAAAAACCTCGCCGAATTCAATATCAAATCCGAGTTTTTGTCAGTAGAAAGTATAAGGGAATTCATTCAAAATGGCTTTCCGTCGGAGGAGGTGGAAATATTTGACTTGGATTAAACTTGAATTATACAATTTATCAAAGCATTCTAAATCTATGATGGTCTTATGAAAATGAATGGAAGGATATTTCTTGGTAAATTTTATTATTTATATATGCTAATGCATTTTTAAGCGACTGATGAGACACAGGCAGAAGATGAAAAAAATTTCTATTAAACTTTCAGCAGAAAATATTCTGGAAATCCTCTTAAATATTAATGCAAAGATGGATTAATTGCAATGAAATTAAATATTCCATTTTCCTATTATTAATTTTTCATTCCTCGAATGTTAATGATTGTGAATGGAATACTGTAAAGGTTTCGAATCTTCTACTTTTGAATCTTAAGACCAGTGCTCTACCGACTGAGTTACTAGCGCGTGTGGAGAGACTTCATATTTTCCACTCTGAATTAAAGGCGAGACTTAGGTTCCAACATATTCATATATTTCTTTATTTTACACCTAGTCATGTCTTATTTACTCTTTATTTATTTTGTACTCCAGTATTTAACTTTCTAAGCGTTTGTGTTACTTTTATTAACGATCGCAGTAGCTTAAAGAGATGGAATTGGAAATGCAACAGAACCAGTTTTCATCAACTAAGTTTTATTCCTGCCATTATATCTGCTTTCTCCGCCATTTGACGAACTTCATATCTATTAACACTGTTGTTGTTGTTGAGACTCAGATCGTCCGACCTACCAGAAAGGTGTAAAGTAACCGCCTACTAACTCTGTGTGCATTCTAGAGAAAGCAATCAATGATCATGATGCTCACCGTAAGCTCCATTTCATCATTGTCCTTCTTGATGAAGAAGGGCCACCATCCTTTTATCCTCTTTTGTTTGAAGAGTGATACCTGGGGTACGCTGCCGTCCGTTCGTAGCATGTCAAGTGTGCATAGTTTGGACGACTTGGCCCCCCGAGGAAATCGGTTCAAATCCAGCGTAATGGCCCCTGAAAAAAAAAAGCAGAGGTTAGCATGTAAGAAAGGTTCAGCATATGCTAATTTCCATATTAAAACATAGGTAACTGTTGGCTCACAAATTTCGTGGTCATTAGAGTCTTTATTATACTAATGTGTTTTCTTTATTGTGGTCTTGATTCTTCTACATAGATGCCTATGGAGAACTCTATAGAAAAATGGAGGAAACTGAAGGAAAAGGTGAAATAAGGAAGATTCGAAATTCAAAATTTTTTAGGGAGAATCGTTGTAGAAAAAAATAAATATGACAATGTTTCATATACAACTACATTCCCATATGAAAGATAGATCCGTAGTTTTTTTTTTGACATTATTGCCATTCATGTTTATCGTATTTAATGACCGGGATTTTATTTTGGAATGATCGGAAAACACATATTGGGGGTAGAGAAAAGTCATGTGCAGTCACTTATGGTCTGTATAGGATTTATACCAAATTTGGTTGATTTAGCTCATAGTGAAACTTACTAAGTTAACCACCAAATTTACACTTTAATGGCTACATTAAACACGGTGGTTAACTTACAAAGGTGCATAAATGATTTGCAGTAGTTCAACATCATGCTCCTAGTACAATATCAGCACTGGTGAATGGGTTTCGCTTTTGATAAAGCTCATGTGAATCGAAAAGCCGTAAACTCTACTAGAAGCATTAAAACTAGCTATGACCGTGTATTTACGAACTCCTGTGGCAAGCAAGAAGTTGATCCACGAATGCTAATTGCTCCACTGGTAGCACAATTACAAGTTTTAGAGTGCCCCTATCGGTGCATTTCGTCGTTGTGACTACAGTAATTTAGTTACTTGTGAAGAAGTTCAGTTCTGAAGCAAGTAGACAACTTGCAAAGTTGGCAATTTATTGCACCCTAATTATGCACTTTAAACTTTAACTAAATAAAATTTCATGGCGTGACAGAGTTCGAATAACTTACCTAGAAAATCATCTGCCGAGAAGTGGTCTGCGTCCCACACCTGTAGTTCTAGTCTGGCCGGGATTTTGCATTCCGTCTCGTCCCAAGAGAAGAGGGATTCCTTCCTGGATATAACTATCTTCTCCTCAGCCGGCAAGTAATCAAAGGGGTACACGAAGCGCCAGTTGAAGTTGCCCTCTCCAGTCAGTGATCTGAACACGATAAGTGGAAACATATATAGCTAGGCTACTAGAATGGAATTGGGAATAATAGATTCACGGAAGTGTCAAAGTAAATGAAATCATGTCCTATTCAGTAAGAATGCGTAACTTTGTATATTTTTAAAACTGGAATTACGACTTTTAGCGAACATTTTAATACACTAAAATGTTCATTAAGATATCTTTATTACAATGTAAAAGTATCCGTTTTTGATAGATGTTTCTGAAAGGACACAAAACAGATTTCTTTCAAATCAAGATGTTTTTAAACAAGCGATTTCAACACAGTTATAAACGCAGAATTTCTACACATTATGGGTGTTCCGTGAGTTGCAAGGTCCACATGTGATCCAACGGTTAAGTGTCTTTAAGGAAGGCACCACTCGATTTTCTCATATATTAACACACCGTTAAGTTACGATGCCTATCAACGAAACTGATAATGATAAACATTATAAACGGCCCACTAAAGAAAAAAATTGACGTGGGCAAACCACAACTTTCCATACGGCTAAAATTATATTTCTTTATTTCTGATTTCTTTATATATCTGAAATGGTTAACGTATTATCTATAATAATAAAAGGAAGGATATGTCTGTTTGTTTGTTTGTTTGTCCGCGATGCCGAGTAATATCTACCTCACTTATAGGTCTGGTTTTTTTCACACAGTAGCATCGCCGTCTGTCCAAATAGCTGCTCTATGTCTTAGGATGAGTCGGATGGTCTGGGTCTTCGACACAGTAGCATGATACCTGAACTAATGTTCCTCAAAGGCCTTTTCCAAATTTTTAATTAAGTATTTTAAATGAATTTTTGCCGATCCGGTGGTCGAGCGGTCAGGGGCATGCGTTTCCGTCTGATCGCTGGATTGCCGGGTTCGAATCCCGCCAGCGGGTATGGATGTTGTCATGTCGAGGTCAAGTCAGACTTCCGCCCTTCGGGGAGTCTCTGTAAAAGTGAAGCTGCAATTCTCCTCCCCTTGGCCATGGGATACCCTGGGGGGTCTTGTGGACGTGGCGTTCCTTCACCACGGGGGAATTAGTAACGAACGAAATGAATTTTTGAAGTTTAAAGTCAGTTAATCTCCAGCTATCGATGCGATCTAACAACTACCAGCTACCCAGCTACTGAGACGATCTAACAGCTACCGTCCCGGTCTAACAGTTACCATCACGATCTACTTACTGTTACGCTTCTCTCCTTACGCTTTGAGTCTTTTATTTATTTATGTTTTTGATTTGAGGAGAGTGTGTATCTTTTGTTTGCTTTGCGGGTATCGTGTTTGAGAATTTAGCGACTGTCTTGTAGGGTTTAGTGAAGGTTTTGAAGAAAATTGAGTAGAGTTATCTGTGAATGTATTATTTAAGTAGCGAGCGTTTATTTGTGCCCTGTAATTCGTTCTAGTAATACATAAACTATGTAAAAGATGTCTACAACATGAACTGTCTCTTGTCTGGCAAATCTTGTTACCATTTTATAAACTCTTGCTGATTAAGCACTTCGGATCGTCTGGAACAGTCTCCCTCCTTAAAGTCACCGTCTGAAACCCTTACTGTATCTAATGTGGCAATTGACTCTAAAGATCGCAGATGAAGGCCTCTTTCTATATACATCCAGTAATGGTTTCGGCGTAGAAAATGTTCAAATAAATGATTGCTCACTATATTTATATCTGGTATTACCTAATCACAATTTAGTAAAATGCTTCAATAGCCAGTTACATTTTATAATAAAAATAAGTTTTATCACAGAAGATGATATATGGAAAGGATATTTGTTTGAAATCATACGAAATTTACAGTTTTAAAATAATTTTCGTTACTTGACGTACGTCGACTTGACGCATTTTAAAATGACGGCACGTTGTGAAATTAAAAAAAATCTTGAGAAGAGTTTTATTCTAGTGTAATGGAAGTGGTTTTATTAATTAGTCATAAGAAATTATCAATGGAATAAATATTTAATTAATATATTCAAGCATTTTTGGCCTTTAAGATTTTGTTGATTTTTGTGAGACATGTCGAGAAAATGGTCAGTTTTATTTTTTAGATTTGTACCAAATTCTAATGAGTAGCAATGGATAACGCTAAATTCACCGGATCTTCAAATTTCATAAAAAGAGGGTGGATATTGCTTTGCAGTTAGTCTGGATGCATACATCACCAGGCAGACACGCACAGACGTTATGGTGAAAATAGTCGATTCGTATTCTTGGGCGCCTTAAACGTGTACATCCATTGAAAACTCGAACAAGGATTTTAGGCTGCATTCCACTACTATCTTTATACTTTACGTTATATATGGCAGGGTAAAGAAAGTTTACATGAAGAATATGAGTTGAAAATTGTAATTACTTCTAAACCGTCATAGCATTTTCATGTTACAATAAAAAAATAACTGTCATTGATTTCAAGATGGATTTGTGTAGGTAGATAAAGACGGAAAGAAGGTATTGCATTTCAGTGACAGATGGAGAAAACTGTTGGATAAGTGAAACAATTGGCAATTCAGCTGTCATGTGTAGTCAGCAGTAGTCTGTGTGTTTCGATCCTATCTTCGGCATTACTTAAAGTTTGGAAGTCTGAAATATTATATATAAATAGAAAAATTCGAAAGGATGTTTTTATGTGAATATCTTCTTAACTACTCAACTGGTTTCGTGAGCAATAAAGTTGAATACAGGAAACAAGTCGATTATAGTTTTATCCCCCTTCAACTATCACTGACACAACGAGAATCAAAAGACGTAAGTCAGTCTGTTCGCCAGTATTGCTTATAACCCCAAAATGGCTCAACCGATTTATACACTTTTAACACAATTTTGTTAAAATAATTTTTTTTTTTTTAGATTTTGTCATGCGATAATAATAATATCTTTCTCTTTCCCTCTTTCTTCCCCCTCTCTCCAGCTATCTCGACCTATCTGTACCTATTTTTATCTGTCTTTAACGCTTCACTCTTCGTTGCCCTCCTCCTCCTCACCCTCAATCTCCCCTCCCCCTTTCTACCTCTTCCTCCTAAGCTATCTGGAGATCAACTGCATGGCGCTACCAAAAAACCCCTACATTTTAATTTACTATTCAACGTCACAAATATTGTGCCATGGAACATGTACATGATTATTTTGCTCTGATGCATTATATAGAAAATGCCATGTTCTGCCCACATCAGACGCTTCAAAAACTAGAGGTAAGTCAAACACCGCAAATTAATATTGTGAAATTACACAATCATCATAGATTAAATTTTTCCTCTTGTGAGCAACATATGATTGAAAAGTGCAAAACCAATCCGGTGTATTCGGATTATTTAAGCATGTGCTTCAAAAAGAATACTTTGAGTCCGATTTTTAACTCTTTACAACATAGTTGAAAAGTGTTTATGACTTTGTTCATTCTGTCTGTCTGTCCGTTCGCACGATAACTGTCGTAAAAATGACTTTATCAAAATGAAATTTCAGTATGTTGTTGAAATGGTCTGTGGAACATATAGGAATGTAAATGAATAATATCACCCAATTAGTTTTGGATTGAACCCGGGTTGAAAAAGTGAAATACATTGAACCCTATGGGACCTAATTTTTCAAACATTTTATAAGCAAAGTTAAAATTCACAAATTGCTTCGAAAATTTTAATTGCTTCGAAAATTTTAGAAAATATGTAAATTATCCCATAAAATATACAAAAAAAAATTTAACAAAATATGTTCAGTAGCTTTTTAAATAAAAATTAAAATAGTAATGACACCCATATTATATGAAGAGATCACGTGAACCACTTCAAAATAAAATATGGCATCCATCTTGTGATTTTTAAAGTTCTTTTAAACATATATTTAGAGTTGCATCCGTGCTAAAACCGCTTATTTTTGCTTAATTTTGGCGCATCTATATTCTGAAACAACGCAATTACAATATATTTGAGTTTAAATGATCATCAAACTTTCTACAACGAAGCCTAATTTTCACTAATGGAGAATATAAACACATAAAGATGTAGGATGATCTGTATAAGAATTGCTGAATTACTTTAAAAGAAAATTATTTAGCTCTTTGAGTTTGAAATATAGCTGATATGAATGAAACATTCCTTGATTTTACATAGAGAACAGACGATTTTTTAACAGACTTTTTCGATGAAGTTTTAAGCATAGAGTTAAATTATGTTTACTTCCATGGTTTTAAGTTTTTAAGTGGAATATATTATTATAGTATTGTAATGAATGAATGGAATGGAATAAAAGTGTATGAATGAAATATTTACAGCTTTGACAAAGAAAGTTAGATGATTTATATTTCGATGACGTCATTTGAATAAAGTTCATTTTTTTCGATGAAGTTTTAAGTTTTCAAATGTAATACATTATTGTATTATTGTGATAATTCTTAAAATATTACCGCTGAATGTATCGCATTTTAGAGATGTTTAAATAAAATTGCATTGCAGTTGGAAAGTGTTTCATAATCAATGGTTTATGTATGATTGATCTTTCTTGTTTTTTTATGAAGTTTTAAGTTTTCAAATATAATAAATTACTGTTGTACTGTGATAATTTAAAAAATATCACCGCTGAATGTATCGCATTTTACAGATGTTTAAGTAAAATTGCATTTCAGTTGGAGAGTGTTTCATAATCAATGTCTTATGCATGATTGATCTTTCTTGTTTTATACCTAGAATAGATTTGATCAGAGGCGGAGATTAGTAAATTAGTTTGATACGTATTAAAATAGTGTATTAAAATAGTTTGGAGCGTATTAATATAATTATAGTGTGAAGCGTATTAATATAATAATAGTTTGAAGCGTATTAATATAATAATCGTTCGAAGCATATTAAAATAGTTAGATATAAAACCAGGGATCGAAATTATCAAGTAAAATGTTTCTTCTTTCTTTACTACTTTTTAATGTATTTAAAATAAAGTTTATGTGGATATTTCAAACTTGTTTTTTGTTTACATTAAATTTTCCCCAAAACACGTGTTTAGCGGTTTTGAACTGGCTAGACCGATCAAATATAGAAAAGTTTAAAATAAAGAAAATTTCAAATATATCACAAAAGGCAGCGATATTCCAAATTTGAGCTTTCTAGCAGCTTTGATTTTCCAGTTATTCTCCGAAAACGACTGCATTCCTATGGCGGGTCCAGGACTGGTAGAAGTGAGGTTAAAAATCCAAAGACTCAAAATATATCACAAAAGACGTGATAAATTAAGATGTTACTATTAATAGTCTCCCCACAGGGGGGCCCACTCCAAGAGGGTGGTATACGAGTCTTAGCTCTGTAGCTCTGTAAACAAATCTAAAGATTTTTACCGGGAGTTCTCACTCGGGCTCATGAAGCAGGCTTTTTACCGGTTGCGAAGAGGACTGGCGTTTATGACCATAGCCCCAGCTCCGTAGACGACTGGAGTCGGGACTCTTCGAGACCACCTTCCGGCTCCCTCTCGGTGGATGATTTCACTGACTTCGCTCCCCTGGTCGCCCGACCCTTTAGTACTCCATTCCTCAGTCGGCGTAAACCATTCAAGGTCGCCCGGAGGTACTGGCTAATCTGTCACTACGAATAGTTAAACCTGGTTAGTTAGGGCCTCAAAGATTTCTTTTCGTCGAGCTAGATCGTTCGAAATATCCGAAGGTATCTCTTTGGACGGTCGGAACACTGCCACCCAATTAAGACCGGAACTCAGTGGGGGCGATATCTACATGGACCGTATCTTCATTCCCTTGCTACATCTCAAAAGAACTTTCGGACTCAGATATTTAGTGCCTGTACTCTGCGTAGATAGGGGGAAAGTTGGAGCAGAGCTGGGAACCGAACTCGGGTTCTCCGAAAGCAATTCTGTACCTTAACTACTGGGCTATCCAGCCACTGTCTTCAAGGATTTGAAATGCGACAAACGTATGCAATGAAAACAATGCGTTTCTCGCAGTCGAAGCTTATATAGACACTTGTATCAGATAACTGTTCTAGCCCGGGCAGAAGGCGCGTAGGCATTGTCTTTCTGTTCTACTATAACTGTGCATTCTATGCACTGTGAAGCCTATTCTCTATTGTTTCTGTAAGTGTAAACTGTAGAAATGACTTCTATAATATACAAAAATTAATAAAGAAATGATAAAAGAAGTCTAAAATTTGAATATTGCTCATACTTTATTAGCCAATTTGATGAAAAATGAAAATACATTTGACAAAATTTTTGGCGAAGATATAATATAAAGAATAGGTATATTATCAAATACAACGCAATGCAACTTCAAATATTGAAGTTATGTATGCTGGCTTCAACAGACTCCTATGTACTTTATGCTTTCGTTACATTATTACACAATAAGAATGCGGAGGAGTTCTAAAAGGACACAAAAGAGAAAAATAAATAAAATACAGAATTTGAAGCATGTTTTTCAGTTTAACTTCACTTTTATAGAGTCTACAGCGATACTTTTTTAAAGATTGTTGTCAGAGTTTATTTAAAAATTTAATTGGTGTATTTCAAATACCCCATAATGAATTGAAGGATACATTAATTTGGAATTTGAAGCATGTTTTTCGAGTTTAATTGACTTTTATAGAACAAACATATAGAACTATTTTTAAGATTGATGTCAGCGTTTATTTAAGAACCTGATAAGCGTATTTGAAACAGTCCTCAAGAAATTGAAAAATAAATTCATTTCGAATTTGAAACATGCCTAGTTTAACTTTATTTTTATAGAATCTATAGAGCTATTTTTTACTTTCCCTGCAATACATGGTAATGTATAGAGAAAGTAGTGGAATCATGTCGAAAATCGCAACTCGAGTTTTCGACGGATCTACACGGTTCGAGACCTCTAGAATACGAAAAACTATTTTTAGCGTGACGTCTGTGGTCTGTGTGTGTAACTAAAAACTAATTGAATAAGTTTCATAAAATTTGGTAGGTAAGTCACTTGTGGGCGAAGTTATTACTGATTAGTTTTGGGTACGATTCGCGATAAAAGAACCAGCCTTTTTTTGCAAAACGGTCCGCAAAAGCTTGTATCCACTCTAGCTAAAAAGCTAATAGACCGAATTTCACAAAATTCGGTAGATAAGTTATCTGTGGGACACCCTGGTGTTGATTAGATGTTAGTATGATTCGAAAAAAAATAACCTGCCTTTTTTTACAAAATGGCCAGCAAAAATCGACAAAATCTAAAATAAAAAACTACGTATGCTCAAATATATACATTAAATGTTTGTTTAATACGTAATTTTTAACGAAGAAAAGAATAAGACTAACCCCATTACACTAGGACTAGCCGTTCTTGAGATATTTTAGTTTTTTCGTATTTTCTATACGCCACCTTTGAAAATAAGTCCAGTTACCAAATGAGAACGAAAATTGAATTAAAAGTGAAATACATTTAATTAAAATAAAGAGAACGTGGATATAAGTCTGCAGGGAAAGTCATGTGCTGCCCACATCAGATTTTTAAAGATTGTTGTCAGCGTTTTTTTTTTAAAGTTTGGTGTATTTAAAACAGCCCATAAGGAATTAAATAATAAATTAATGCGGAATTTGGAATATGTATTTCTAAGTTTAACTTCACGTTTATAGAACCTGTAGAGCTATTTTTTTAAAGATTGTTGCCAGCGTTTATTTAAAAACTTGATTAGTGAATTTAAGACACCCTATAAGGAATTGAAGAATAAATTCTAACTAAAATAAATAAATGAAAATTAAAATAAAGTAAATTTGGAAGAAGAAAGAAAATATTTTTATAAGCCATAAAACCTAATGAAATTAAGGGTGAAAAAACTTCAAAGTGAAATTTTTGTAATATAAAATATTATGCCATTTAAACTGACAGCAGTGTCATTATATGTATGATAAATGTTCTAAAGACTCTATTATGTTTTGAGTCGCGAAGGAGGAGTTTCTTTTTATTTAAATTGTATTCGATGATGATTACACTACAAAGCTATTGTGGTAATTAAAATTCTTTGGCAGCAATAGCATAATATAAATATTTAAAGGCATTAACCGGTGCATGCTATGATACCGAAAAAGCTTCCCCATGAATGATATTTTTGCCTCCGAAACTGATTGATATTTTCAAACATTTGACTTATGCCGTTACTAATGAAATGTTTTTACTTTTAGCTTTTTTAATTTAAGCGAGTTATTTTATACAGCTATTTCTCTCACCCAGAACCTAACGATTAAGAGATTTTAATTTAATCCCACACAAGTACTGTTTAAAAATAATCAAGAAAATGTGACATCTCCACTTTTAACGTAATATTTGGTTTAGGATGTTATAAAATAAAAAAAAAACTTTGAAAATAATTTCCCCCCCAATGGCCATGTGCTTGATGCTAATCATTCACCTATATAGCGGCTGAAGCGGGAGCCATTTTGTCTTCAAACAACGTTGCCCCGGCGCACAACAAGGGGCGAAACACAATGCACCTTTTTCGATTACATATCAACAATATAACACCCATGCCTGCAGGAGGAATTCGAACTCACGACACGGAAATCAAGAGAGCTAGAGGAGACGCTTGCATTAGAGTTCTCGGATACCGAGACGGTACTTTAAAAATCATTGCGTATTGGATAAATATATTTAGATGCAAATAACTTGTATAGCTCACAAACTAAGTATGTTTATATGAGAATATGCATATCTGTTTCTGTTTCATCAACTTAAATAAATGTTATATTTTAAGAAAATAATTTTTATATAAATATTGAGTTAACATATACATTAACTTTTTTAGACCAGAGTCGGCATTAAAGGCTTGTACTACTCTTAATTATGAACCTCTGTGCAAAGGATCCTTTAATCTTATATTGACTTACCTTTTGAATTTAACAGTAAAGCACATATTAAGCAAACCTCAATTTTCTTAATCATAAAGTTACATCGATTGCTTAGTGAATTCTAATAGATGACTGACTATTATTATATATATATAGTTTTAACAGGACGATGAAGATTTTTTAAATATACTAAATATATATTTTCTTGCGATTAGTACATTAAATTTTAATTACCTGTAATGGATATCTGTGCACTGTGTATCTTCTTGTCCTTTTAGCCATCTGTGAATGAGAAATGAAATTCGAAAATTAAGTTATGATACCAATGCAGAACAACGCATTCCAATAGGATCACAACTCACCACATATGTATTTAAATTCAGTAAAATTAAAAAAAAATATCAGATGCACAGTTACAATATATATATATATATATATATATATACGAGAATGCCACTCGTATATATATATATATATATATATAGTGGCATTCTCGTTTATCCAGTTTTTCTATGAATTACTTGTTAAGAATTTTCATCTTTGATTCATGTTCATATTCAGGATTGCGTATATGGCTTGTTCATATTCTGAATTGCTTGTCCGGTCTCCAGCTTAGACTCATTGGACGGGTCTGGGAGTATTACTGTGAACGTTCGTACGGCCTCCCTGGTAGAATTTCGACTTCTTCATTCCGGTGCTTCTAGATTATTAAGCTGTTGAGGTTGATCGTGTATACACGTGGTGGAAGAAGAAGGGTTCATGCCGCATGGTAATACAAATTTTCTTAATGTATCCTATTTTCATTTTTTGATGCCTGTAGTCTGGGTTGGAGTATTTATAGTAATGTACTATTGCTCTATTTGAAACAGGTATGTGTTTGGGTTAGTTAGAGTTAAATACTCAGACCTGAGGAGGAATTTAACTCTGACTAATCATCGAATTTGGGCTGGTGCTGTTCTCTCCTCTTATCGGCATTATGGCCGTGAATTTGCTTCTATGGTGATGTTAATATTACTTGAATTTTTTTTATTATTACATATTTCTAATATATATATATATATATATATATTTATACATATATATATATATATATTTATATATATATATATATATATATATATATATATATATATATATATATATATATATATATACAGGGTGTATATAAACTGTTTTGACAAAATAAGAGGGGTGATAGTACCCATCAAGACGAACAATATTTACTATGGAACCTAGGGTCGCATTCCACTCTGAGTGTCAGAAAAGAGTAACTTCGAAACACGTCCAACAAGCACAAGTCGCCACTTCGAACGACATAGCTGTCGTGCTGGAAAAGTATCACATCTCCAGAACATCATCGTCAAGCATGTACTGTATGCAAATTTCCAGTGACAAGAAGCAGCAGCGACAGTTGCAGTGAATAGCTGATTGGATGTAGTGGACCTGTGGTTTGACCTCCACGCTCACCGGACCTCAACCCATTGGACTTCTTCTGGCGACACATAAAATCATTGGTGTGCGAAACGCCTGAGGACTCCGTAGAAAATCTCGTCGCGAGAATCGTTGTTGCAGCAGACAGGATAAACACGACACCAGGTGTCTTCGAGAGGGTGCGCCAATCGTTCCTTCGCCGGTGTGAATTGTGCAGCGGCACCCTTGGCAGTCACTTTGCGCATCTACTTTGAGTCTTTCTCTGGTGTAAATAAATGGGATTGTGCAACTTATGATTACGTTAATTCTCCTTATTTTCACTCTTGAAAGTTCAACTTTAACTTTACGCTTTTCAGACACTCAGAGTAGCATGCGACCCTCGGTTCCATAGTAAATATTATTCGTCTTGATGGGTACTATCGCCTCTCTCTGAAACGATAGATAGCCAATCTATCTATCTTTAAGTCAGTCTGAAAAAGTGAAAAATGCTGATAGCCTGGCTGAAAAAGTGACATTACAGAATCTCGTAAACAAAGATTTTTTATAACCAAATTCTTTTGTCAGCACGAGGGGCTTAACTACTCGCCGAGCTTGGTCTCGAGCAACTGCTGTGGAGCCAATAGAAATTAATTAGCAACCAGTGCTTGGGGCAAGCCAGTGAACTGACCAACCCGAAGCTAAGGACATAGGTTTTGATATCCCCCCTCTCAACATGAGCAAAAGGATTTTAAGATGTGTGGTTGAGTCTGTGCGTCGCGAACATGTAGGGAGAGGACATACCGTACGAAGACAGTAGTCTGAAATAGGCTCCTCAGTGGCGTTACTGGACCTGATGATGGTGTACGCAGGTATCAGAGTGAGTCGATATAATGCTCGGCGAGCTAAATATATTCTTATCTCCCTGAATAATTTAACAAATGCACTCCTGTCAATCCTCGAGATAAATAAATGAACAATTAATATCTGATTATTAGTTCAGGCAGAAACCTGATAATGCCACAAATTACTTAATCTAATGATGCCAATTATCACGAATGATTTAAGATTGTATATAGTATCTGCTGTAAATCCATTTAATATGTGAATAAACAATACATATTATCTCACAGATAACAATTGGATTTATGCGAGTATTTGGTTTCCAAGCCTCAATCATTTCAATTAATTAATGTATCACCTTACAAACAGCCACAGGCAAGCGGAGAATACATACCACAGGCTTAGTCACTTTACTAGAGATATACCTAACGTGTATACACTTAGTGAATTTTCATTTCAAAGTTATTTCATAGGAGCCGTGTATAGAGAATATACATTTTTATTAGTAAAATACGATAATATTATTATGGTTTCACAAAATAAATGCTATGAAAAAAATTGATTTTTTTTTACCCTTTTACGTATATGTCCGACATCTTTTCCCCCGTAAAAAATGCGTCATCTTCCAACACTACGTCATCGGTGTTCCAAATGATGACGCGAAGTTCGTAGCTGGAATTTTAACATTCGATTGTTAGATGCACGAGCAATCAAACTTACAGGTTCTGAATGCGTATAAAGTACTCAACATCTAATAGTATTATTCCACGAAAGTGCTAGAAAAACATTGTTACCTGTTGGGTTTCCTTGGGGATATGTCTGTAGGAGGTTTAGGAAGAGGCATGTCCATTGCAAACATATCCACCCACATTTCTAGCTTGCCCTAAGGAAAAAACATACATGCAACGTATTTCTGTGTATATATGTATTATACAGGTATTACCGTCGTATAAGAAAAGTATACAGCAATATGGCTAAAAGTAATTCTAGTTTTGAATTAAGAAGCATCAAATGTAGTTTTAAGTGATAGCAAAACACATGCACAAAAGATTATTAACAGCTAATAACTATTTGCAAATGAGTTAGCATGCAAAATAGTTAATATTGTAAACTATTATATTGCAAAGTAGTTAATATTGCAAATTAGTTAAAAGCAAATTTTTAGTTTGTTCAAGCGGTCTTTCATAAAGAACTGCAAAATGTTTTATATATGTTTTTTATATACGAAATGTTTCAAGCAACAATTAATCTTAATCTGCTTTAGAAAACATTAATGTATCTCCGAACATATGGAAGTGAAATAAATATGGTATACAGATTTTAACATTTGTCTAGAAATTGGGTGGAATGGAATCATTCACATTTTTCAATCAGTGGTTCAATTTGAGGAACGACGGGCGTGTCTAGAGAAATGTAAACATCATACACCCAAATAACCCCCATTCTAAAATAAATAAATCATTCATAAATCTAAACCCCCATTTTTACGCTCCTCCTTTACAAGAAGACAGTTTGGTCCAGGCTCATGGTTCAAATACTACTATATGATAGGAACTCCTTCATTTTATTCTTGGATCATAACCCGTCCGTTGGAAACAAAATTATCACTTCCTTTCACTTGAGTATTTACAAGAATTATACCCAATATTTTCGTTTTTAACTCTTACAGTTACAATAGTCGAAGACGTTTAAGTGCTTTTCGGAAAATTTTAGATCTTTTCATATTAAACCTTAACCAGAGGCGAATTACCGCAAAGGCAATATAGGCTAATACTTAGGGCGCCAAATTTCTATTTTGAATCACATTTTGCTGTCCACCCAACCATTATTTTCATCTGCACCTTGGGAGGTGGTTGAAAAAAAATAAAAATAAATAGTAATCATAAATAAATAGATAAATAAATATTACATAAATAAATAAATAAATATAGCAGAATAATTTAATAACTAAATAAATAAATTGTGCCGTTGGATGGTAAAATTATAGCATATATCTGGAAAAATATACCGGACATAGGAGGGGTGGGTGAGGGCTTGTCTACGTGCGGCAGAATTTTATCCGCCTCTGCTCAAAACTGATCTTTTACTATCGATTATATATATATATATATATATATATATTTTTTTTTTTTTTTCGTTTAATTCTGTATACTCGTTAAATCCGGAATATTGTTATGAGAATTCGCTATAAGTGGGTTCTACTGTACAATTTTAACATATAAAATGCTTATCGTTATTATATAATGCTCTATAGTTAGTACTTTGTGTTGAAACATAGTTTTACCTGCTCGATGCCCGGCTTGTCGGGGTGGTAAAGAGGTCTGGTCTCGACATGCTCTGGTACCAACCTAAACTCGGCACGGGGAATGTCGTGCCATCGGTGCAAAACAGCCAAGGCCATGTGCTCTTCATTCATCTTATCAGCTGTTAGAAAGTGCATAAAATGTGATTAGGCATATAAGATTGCAAAAAAGGAGTTGTGTGTATTTCAATGAAAAGAAATGATCATCCCCTCCCACACACATACATCTCCTAAATTTTGATATAGGTCTTAATTACGTCATAGAGGAACACTTTCCAAGAATGAGCCATGCTTTACAGTTATATCGAAATATTGCTTAACAAATTTCCCTTACATATATTTTTACTTAGCTTATATACTATATATACAGAGTGTCCCAAAAACATTGACCCCGGCTTTTATTCCTTAAATATTGATCTTAGACATATACAATAAATTACAAAGTTGCGTAAACAAAGGTAAAGAATTTTATGAAAACGATTAAAATTTTCAAGGGAATTAAATTTTAAGAAATACAAAATTTAAATTTTTATACGGCTCCCGTACAAAAACATTTTCAATGAGTAAAATTTGCCCCATACACTAATAAGGTGATGTACAAAATTTCAGCATTTTATCATAAAAAGTCCTAGAGATATGAAAAGACAAAAATGCTGACTTAAACCACTTTTTGAGGCATCTCAGAGGGGAAAAATCATGTCGGCAGATCACTTTTCAGGGATCATACACAAATTACGAAAGAAAACAATGATTACATAAACAAATAATAACTTCGCTATTTATTGGTACACAAGTATCTACAATGTGTAGAAATAATAACTTTACACAGAGATTACAAAGCTTGTTCAAAATGTTTTCCATCCATGCAAAGATCCATTAAAGAGACAGATATTATTTGCTTATGATGCATTTCTGCGTTGCGTCATTTGTACTCTTGCTGTAAACATTTACATTTCAATTTGTGATTAATCCCTCACAAACTTGGTTTAAACATATCTTTGGGACTTTTTATGATAAAATGCTGAAATTTTGGATATCACCTTATTAGTGTATGGGGCACATTTTACTCATTGGAAATGTTTTTGTACGGAGGCCGTATAAAAATTTAAATTTTGTAATTCTTCAAATTTAATCCCTTGAAATTTTTTATCGATTTCATAAAATTCTGTACCCTTTTTTACGTAACTTTGTAATTCATTATATATGTCTAAGATCAATATTTATGGGGAAAAAAAATCCGAGGTCAAAGTTTTTGGGACACCCTGTATATTTAAGCGATATATAGGTTGATAAATATTATTTATTGCCGGTAAAAAATTGTCAGACTTCTGTTTTCTTTGATATACTGTTTTTTGTTAAACTTTTTTTAAAGCACATTGTTCTCAGGATCTGTTACAGATAGAGTTTATATCATGGCTGATATCGATTTAGCATCAAATATCGGAGGAGGTTGAGAGCTTCATTAATGATGCTAATCAGCTTAGCTTCATTAAGACTTCATTTTGTAAGTTCACGACTGATATCGGTTTAACATTAAATTTCAGAGGAAGTTGAGAGCTTCATTAAGGATGCTAATCAGCTAAGCTTCATTAAGACTTCATTTTGTTAGTTCACGACTGATATCGGTTTAACATCAAATTTCGGAGGAAGTTGAGAGCTTCATTAAGGATGTTAATCAGCTAAGCTTCATTAAGGATGCTAATTAGCTAAGCTTCATTAAGATTTCATTCTGTTAGTTTACGACTGATATCGATTTAGCATCAAATTCCGCAGCGTGTAGGAGATCACGAAGGATTTTCACTTCTTGTTCTCGAGATGCAACTTTCAATTAAAAATTACTCGCAACGTCTATTTCTCGAGATTGGCCATAGATACAGCTTAGATGATGTCTCATATGAAGTCAGCATAAAATTCTGGAATGGGGTGGGAGGGGTTCATTAAAAATTTCCATTCCTTTTTTCTTTATTTTCTGTTTAAAATTTTTCCTTGAAACATCTATTTCTCAGGACTGGTTATAGATAAAGCTTAAATGGTGATTGTTATGTATTCAGTATCGAAATTTGGAGGAAATAGGTGTTTACTTAGGATTTATTCTTCCATCTCAAGAGATGTCACTTCCAGTGTTTAAAAAATGCACATGACTGCACGAAATAAATGTGAAAAAGTGTATAAAATGTTTAATACTTCCACTGACAATAAAGTGTGCACTGAGAAACCACTTGCTGCCATATAAAGGCTCCTTCATAAAGCTCTTATTACAAAACTGTTTGACGAAGTCTCACCTGAATAAAAAGTCGAATCGATAAACTCTTAATCTAGAAATAATCATTTTACTAATTGAACCATTGGGCGCTTACTTGAACGTTCAGAGGGGGCAGGGGGAAATGCCCCATTGCCCACTATGGAAGTGCATGACTGAACCATACGGATCTGTTAGGAAACATCACAATCACCTTCTTTTAATTTGAGGATGGCTTTTTGGATTCAACAAAATCGTATTTTTCACTTACACTTAGTCTTTCAGTTTTCTTTCACACTGTGGTAGCGAAATCAGTACCAAACAGCACCTACTGACTCCACTACGCACAACAGCGTGATCGTACATTTAATATACCAAAAAGAACTGTAATTAACATATTTAACTTTGTCATAATTACCAAAATAAACACCCGGTTCAAATTTGGAAGAGATTCCCAGTTTAGGAGAATTAGATCCTAAATGATGTACAGTGAGTAAAACATGAAGGCATACACAAATAAACAGGCTCATTTATCACACAAATAATATTTTATTTTTAGATTTTCAAAGTGACTAAATATATATTTATTTCAAATTATCACCTTTTGTATTCAGAGCTTCACTTTATCAATTAACATTCTTACTTTTAATGCTCTGATCAAAATTATATAGCAAACAATATTTAACTTATTCATCAAGCATATGATTTCTTTAATCATGAAAATCAACTCAACATAAAGATATTTCAAATCTGAGCCATTAATATTAATTAAACTGTATTCACCTGTGCCTGTGATGCAACGGAACTTCTTGTTCCGAAAAAGAAATTTTTACCTGAGCGGTAGAGTAATTTTACAATACGAAGAATGTCCAATTCAGGATAACACGATCTATGGTTGAATTAGAGAGTTCCCAAAGGTGGATGGTCGAGAAAACGATCCAAAATTTAGATGACATGACAGCATTCAAATATGGCAAGTAAGCCGAACCTTCGCGATCGAGACTCATCACCAGCCATCGAAAACAGGACTCCTGGAATAAAAAAAAATAATTTTTGAAGTGATGAAAATAAATAGCCGAAACTTTTCCAGGATCTTCTCCATCAGCTCCAGAAGGGCAGGGCGGTTTCTCTTAGAAACAAATGCCCAATTCCGCCAGCTTAGCCATTTTGGCCAAAAGCCTTTGTCTTTTTAATAAGACAAAACTTTCGATGCGACCTTTCAGTCGGAATTTCCAGCTCCAAACTGCTCCGTCTCACGAGGTCACCGCCGAAGATTTCTCCTTGCGCCTCTTCCTGATTGGACAGGCGCGCTTCTCCTGGCAACAGGCGATCACACGTCACGCATCTCGGCCAGACGCAAATCCTAGACATTCTCACGAATTCCCAACGAAACTCGCTTTTCAGTGCGATTTCAATAGAAACAAGTCTTAGCGAAAAACACAGCACAGGCACGGAGGGAAAAAGATATTTCTCTCCTCGAAAATAAGAAAAAGGCTCATGGCGCAGAAATGCGACATGACAGCTCTCCCCTCCTGGGAGCCAAAAATTTTCCGAAAACAGTGAGGAAAATTTTTCTCTCACTCAAAAACACAAAAATACAAAAATTTACAAAGAGTCTTAGGAACCTGTAAGTGTAAAATAATTTAAAACAAAATTTTGGGCGAGAAAACGTGGGCCCCAACGTTTCTCAAGACAACGCCACTGCAGATCTGAATGACCGGCCAAGCCATTCATTACCACAGGGAAAGACCAAAAGAAAACCAAAAGGATGACAAGATGTCACCACATCTTAAAGGAACCTTTACAAAAATTTACACATAAACATTTAAAATCCAGAAAAAAAAATTTCTAGGCACTTTGCCTGACAACAAAATGTCTCAATCATCCACATTGAGATCAACCAGGTGATGCGAATCTAAAACATGATATGATATGAATTTACAAACTTATACAATATAAACAATTAGAAAATTTCAAAAATTCAAACACTTGTCACTTTCAAAACACACAAGTGACACAAGACAATTCTTAATTTTTCATCAAAAGATTAAATATTTTGAAAATTAATTTTTAACTTAAATTTGTCATAATCAGGTAATGAGATTCTTCACTCATTCAAAAATTTGTCTCACTTTTGAGAACAAGGTCACTATCAATATTTCAATTTTTCAATTTCAAACTTTCATTTCAATTTTAACTTTCACTTTAAATTACTTTCAAATTCAACACATTAACTTTAATTTACATTTACTTTCAAATTTTCAACATTTCAACTTTTCAACAATTATTCAACATTAACTCAAATTTCATTTATTTTCGTCATTAAAACAATTCAGAATTTTCTTATTCTGACTCAATTTCTCAAATTACTTTAAATTATTCATTTATAATTACATTATTCAATTTATCTTAAATATTTCAATTTACTTTACTTTCAACAACTTTCACTCTCTGAAATTGTTTCAAACCAGTGACCACTTCATGTGTCACAAAACAAAAATTTTACATTTAAACACATTTGTCTACTGAGAGAGAGAGAAAGGAGAGAAAATTCTCCTGAAATTCACGTCAGTTATGTAAAAGAGCAGGAACACATCCAAAGAGCAAACTCGGCGGGGACTAACGAGTTGCCAAGAAGTAAAAAGGGAGGTGTAAAAAGAAAAAAAAAATACTCGCGTGCATTATGCAAATGCAGCAAAACAGGACGCCAGGACACGCCTCAGAAGCCACGGACGTCACAAAAATTTTGGACAGCTTGCGCTGACCTCATCATCGTCATCATCATCATCTTCTTCATCATCATCATCCTCACAGCTTCACCAGTTTCCCACCTGGCCAATCACAACCCTCCTAGGTAGGCTCGGAGCAAGTTGTCGTCCAGGACTCCAGTCCTGCCACAAAAACACCGGGGCTTTAAATTGTCAAGCTGCTTCTTCATCTGTGATCCGTGTAAAAATGTCCATGTTTGTGTCCACCAGCCAGCTTTCAGAAAAAGAGGTTGCAGCATAAAAATATGATGACTCACTGAAATTTGTGTAGATGTTTGAAAACTGCTGGTCAAAAAAAAAAAAACCCATGTGAAATGGAATTTCAAGAAAACAAATTTCAACATCAGCCAAAAATTTTCACCTCTCTCAGCAACAAAGTTTCAAAAACATTTTTCACAAGAGATCATTTACTTTTGATCTTCAAAAAAAATTTCATTAAATTTCAAAAATTCTCAAATTCAAAACTTTCCATTTTCAAATTCAAATTACTTAAATTACTTTAATTACTTTATATTAACTTTATATTAATTTCAATTTATTTCAACAAAATCATTTACTTTTTTTAAAATTCAAAATTTCCTCCTTTTTCTTAGGGGAACAACCAATTACCAACACCATTTCAATTATTTCATTCATGAACTTAACAAGTAATCAAACAATTTTTTTCACAATAAAACACATCAAAATAATCAAAGTCAATCAAAACAGGACTCTCGAAAAATTTTAAAGTCCAAGGAGAGTCAATTAACAAAATTACTTATTATTTAAATTACAATATAAACATTCATAAATTATGGTTCACAAAATCAATTAATTTTCTATTTACTTTTACTTAAATGCAAGATTTCCAATAAATTTTAAAATCACAACAATTTTTTCATAAATTCTATTTTAAAAGACAATATTGAAATACAAAAACTTAAACAAGTATCAACTTTAATTTAAAATGAGATTTTTCTTGCAAAATTTAATTTCTGAAAAATTGTGAACTCAACCAAAAATTTAATATTGTGAAAATCTTTGAGATCTAAGATAATAAGGTGTACGTATATTTCTATTAGTCATATAATACTGATTTTGGTGTGGTGTATAACTATTTCTGTAGTTATTGTTGTAAATGATTCTTCCATTTCCTCTATTATCAAAGTTATTTGAATTATTTCTAGGTGTGAAATGTTGACTTTTATTAGCATGAAAGTTTGATCTAGTATGAACAGCATTTTCATTTACCCTTTTATTTGGCAAATTAAATCTTACTCTTTTCACAGTCTTTTTGTTTTGAGATTTTTCTGCAGATCTTGCTAAACAAGATTTTAGTTTCACAGAGTCTTTCTCAGCGGTGATCACAGGAGTAAGTTTATTTGACTTAGAGTTCAGTTTTTGACTTTCAGTAGTTTGTTTTGAAAATTTTTGCAATTCCTCTCTTCTTGGAGGTAAAAGAGTCAGTCTGTTCACATGAACCAGTTGTTCATTTTTGGGATTCATCACATGTCTGATTAAAAAGTTTACAGCAGAAGTTTGTTTTATCACTTTAAAAGGACCTCTGTTAAAAGAGCTCAGTTTTCTTGACTGACCATGAGGCAAAAAGGGAGTGTAAAGATACACTAAGTCACCAACTTTAATATTGGGCATCTTCGCTTTCTTATGTTGTTGTAAAATTTGTGAATTTTCAGCTTTTTCCAAGTTACTTTTGACTACATCATATGTTCTTTTAAGTCGGAATCTCATGTCCTCACCATAATCATATGTTGATTCATATGTCGGAGGTTTAAATCCAGCAATAAAAGTATTTGGAACTGTTAAATCTCTACCATAGAGTAAATAAGCAGGTGATTCACCCGTAGAAGCATGTATGGCATTTCTATGCGCTAATAAAGCAAAATGGATTAAATTGTCCCAATTATCTTTATCGTTATATGCAATATTTTTCAAGGATCTGACCAAAGTACCATTTAATCTTTCAACACAACCGTCTACGGAAGGCATATAGGCAGTAGTAGTATTCTTTATTATTCCCAATTTCTTATAAAAACATCTTGCTGTTCTAGAAACAAAATTCGTACCTTGATCCGAGACGATGCATTTAGGTATGCCATGCTGAGCCATATAGTGCTCTAAGCAATTTAAAATATCTTCAGTTTTAATTGAAGCCAATGGATATGCTTCAGGCCATCTTGTAAAATAGTCAGTTATCACAAGAATAAATTTATTTCCAGATCTTGATATAGGTAATGGTCCGACACAATCCATGGCGATTCGCTCAAATGGATATGTGGATTTTGAAAATTTTTGGATGGGTGCTTTGTTATTTCTAAAACCACGATTTACCACACAAATTTCGCATGATGCGACATAGTTTTGGGTTTGGGAGTACATTCCCTGCCAAAAGTATTTTCTACTCACAGAAGCTAAAGTTCTTCTAAATCCACAATGTGCGTAAGTAGGGCAATCATGATGCAACCATAAAATTTCAGACACAAGTTCTTGTGGAACAACAACTCTTTCTTGTTCTTGGTGTCTACGTTTAGGGTGTCTGTGTGTACACCACAAGATATCATCTTTTCTAAAAAATACCAAGGTTTGTGGGTAAGGTTTTATGTTCTTATCTAAGAGATCTATAATTTTATTGCATCTTGGGTCAGATTTTTGAGCATTCTTAATTCTTATGAGCAAGGTAGGACAAGTAAATATTTGTTCCAATTGACCACTTTGTATGTTATTTTCATTTTGCATTTCACTTTCATTATTATCAACAGCACAAATTTCATTTATTTCATTTGTATTGGCTGGATTCAAATTGACTTCTGATTCTCTTCTATTGCTACTATTAGTATTGTTTACATTATTAGAACTTTGAGAATTTTGATTTACACTTGGAAAATTCTGATTAACATTTTGAAAATTTTGATTAACATTTTGATTTATCACTTTATATTGTGACACAAATCTTCGTGGAATGTTCTCAATAGTATTAGTACATTCATCTACATTTCTTGAAAGATAATCAGCAACCACATTTGCTTTTCCTGGTTTATGTACTATTTGATAATCAAATTGTGATAGAGATGCAATCCATCTTGCCAATCTAGATGTAGGATCTTTTAATTTAAATACAAAGGACAGAGATATCTGGTCACAAAAAATTGTAAAAGGTTTTCCAATTAAATAGTGTTTGTAATAGTTTGTAGCCCATACAACGGCTAATGCTTCTCTTTCGACAACACTGTATTTACATTCAGCTTCATTAAGTTTTCTGCTTCCGTAAGATATTGGATGCAAAATTTTATTCTCATCTTCTTGGGACAAATAGCAGCCTAAAGAGTGATTTGAAGCATCAGTATGTAAAATAAATGGTTTTCTAAAATCTGGAAGGGTCAAAATTGGTTTCGACAAAAGTTTTCCTTTTAAAATTTCAAAAGATTTTTGAGCTTCATTTGTCCAAATAAATTTCTTTTTACTTTCATTATTCTTAGTCTTCAGTAAATCTGTTAGTGGAAGGGTAAGTTCTGCATAGTCTTTTATGAATTTTCTATAGAATCCAGTGAGTCCAAGAAATTGTCTCACATTCTTAATTGATTTAGGAATTTTGAATTTTTCTACAACTTCCAAATTATGAGTATCAGGTTGTACTTTTCCATTTGATACTAAAAATCCAAGATACTTAATTGTTTTTCTGAAAAAATGGCATTTGCTTGGTTTTAATTTTAGACCATGTTTACTTAATCTTACAAAAATTTCTTCTAGTTTTTTCAAATGTTCTTCGAATGTTCTTGAAGCGACGATAATATCGTCAATGTAAATTCCAGATATGCCAGCCAGCACCAGAGACATCAATCTCTGAAAGGATGCGGGTGCATTCTTAAGACCAAATGGAGTTCTGGTCCATTCAAAGTGTCCGTCAGGTGTTGAAAAAGAAGTTTTTGGATAATCATCAGGATGTAAACACAATTGATAAAATCCACTGGTTAAATCAAGAGTCGAAAAATACAAGGCTCCAGATAAATTATCTATTAATTCCGATATATTCGGAATCGGAAAATTTTCTACTATCGTAATCTTATTGAGCTTTCGAAAATCGGCTACCAACCGGTAACTTCCATCAGGTTTCTTAACAAAAAGCACTGGAGTATTGTAAGGAGATGTACTTCTCTGAATTATTTTGGCATCTAACAATTCGTTGACCTGGCGCGAAAGTTCTTTCTGTAAATTATGTGGAATTCTGTATGGCTTTTGTCTAACAGGTATGTTAGACTCCAAATTAATTTCATGCAGTATGGTGTCACATCCAGACAATTCTTTCATATTCTTAGCAAAAACATGTTTATATTTACTTAACAATTTCAAAAGTAAATTTTTCTGGGCATAATTCATATGTTTTAAATCAAAATCTCCTCCCCATGCATCAAATGTGTCATTCTCTTCAATACAGTTCTCAATGTCAATTCTATTATTTATGTCAATATCAGCTTCATAGATGTTTTCGAAAGTTCCTAATTTCATACCTTTGTTTATGTAAACACACTTTTCTGATGGATTTGCAATTTTTGCATACAAAAAGTCATTTTCAGGAATTTTATGAATACTTCTGGCAACGAAAATTTTGTCTGCAGAAAATTCTTTACTATTGATAGGTTCAAGTAAAATTGTCGTGTCTTTTTTTAATTTGTAATTTCTTTTTAATTTAACAAATGACTCCGAAAATGGTTTTAGAACACATTTCTTAAATGCTTTTGCAATACCTATTGCCTTGTTTTGTTGTGAACTTCCTTCATCATGTTTATCACATTCTGTCTGAAAAATTTCATTATCACTGGTATTGTTTTCTGTCAAGGATCTGTTTGTATGTACATAATCATTCATCTGCATTTCATGTAAATCATTTTCACATTCATAATTTGATCTTTCATTCACATCTGCATCAAAATCTCTAAAGTCGACATCTCTAAATTCATTTTGGTAATTGTTTTGTTCAAATAAATATCCATTATCACACTTATTTTCATATCCTCTAAAATTTCTTGAAAAATTTGTGTCTTTGGATCTGTAATCCACATCATTTGTAAAATTGTAATTTCTTCTATTACATTTATAATTTATTGCATTACACTCAGATATTTCAGGTTGAACATCTTTGTGTCCAAAGGTAATGGTCACATTATTTTTATGCAGAAAGGTACTTCCCAAAATCATGTTGTATTCATTTGGTGTTGGTGTATTTAAAATGCAGCATTCAATCACAATGTTGTTTTTACCCACGGTTAAAGGAAAGGAAGCGTTCTCATCAACCCAAACATCATGATCCCCAACTCCCTTCACAATAATGGATGTATGTTTTATTTGCACTTTTCGAGGATCAATTTTCTGTAAAGCATCTCTATAGATAATGTTTATAGAACTTCCAGTGTCAATTAAGGCATTCAATTTGACATCTTCAACAAAAACTGAGATGACCGGAAAATTTTTCTGGCAAGGAGCTTTAATTTCCGTCATGCAACTAACTTCAGAATTTGATCTATTAAAATTTTGAAATTGAAAATTTTGTGTTCTGAAATTCTGTCTTCTAAATTGTCTTCTATTACCAAATCTATTATTAAAATATCTGTTATTTCTTCTATATCCAAAATTATTGAAGTTTTGAGATTTATAATTATCAAAAGAATTTCTAAAATTTGAAGAATTTCTTCTCTGGAAATTTGAATTTCTACCAAAACTGTTACGAAAAGGTCTTCTAAATGATTGAAAGTTCTTTCTTGGAGAATAATTTTGATATGGACTTTTAACATACCACTCTTCTTCCTGTGAGGCAACTGGAGTTCTTCTTTGACTGAAACGGTTTCTATTGTCAGTTCTTCTAGATGGTGTAGAAGTTTTGAAAGATGTTGATGGTTTATGTTTCTTCTTTACTGGAATATCTTCCCAATCTTCCTCTATCAATTCATCTTCATTGTATCTACTTGTAGAGGGCGTATCCAAGAAGGAATCTTCAAAACTGGAGTTGCTTCTCTCTAAATCTTCTCTTATCTCGTTCAGTCTTTTCTTTCTTTTTTCTGAGTTCTCACTGAATTTTCTTCTTAACTTCTCAAATTCTTTCTTCTTTGAATTCAATTCTTTCTTCAGCTCTTCAATTTCATGTTTAGGGTCATTTTCAATTCTCACAGCATTTATGTCTTCTGACATTTCTTCCAGCACTTCATTTTGCACTTCTTCTTCCAATATTGCTATCTCTTTCGCAGCTTCAAATGACTGTGGGTTTGCAGATAAAACAGCTTTTCGAATAATGGTTTTCAACCCTTTCTTAAATGCATTTAGTAATATAGCAGTTCTCAGGGAATCTTCATTGTCAGTCCCAGTATCTTGTGGGAAAGCCACATAGGATTCAGCTTCTACGCGGTTCGCGTATTCTCGAACCTCTTCGTTAATCATTTGTTTACAATTGACCAGGTTAGCAACATTCCTGGCAATATTCTCTTTCTTAGTAAAATTGTCCTTGAGTGCGTTAACAACTTCAGTAAAATTCGTGCTTTGGTTCAGTTTCGGAATGGATTTGATCAGTCTTTCAGCACGACCAGACAATTTCAACTTCAAAACAAAGATTTTATCACGATTTGACCAATCTGCGTGTTCAGCGACCAGGGAGAACTTTTCCAAAAAGTCCTGAAAAGATTCATTTGCATTGCCAGCAAAACCTGGAATGGATCCAAGGAACTGCGATCCAATTCCCACTTTAACTTTATTTGAGTCTCTGACAGCGGAAGCTGATCTGCCAGAATTTGGAGAAAGTCGTGGTGGAGACACCGAAGGCACACGGTTACTACTATTCGGTTGTGCAGAGGAGTCTCTACTCCTACTTGCACGAGAATTCTTACTATTTCGAGGCATTTTGCACAGTTTAACACAGTTATAGTTTCACTTTCACAGTTTATCTCGAAACACAGTTTATTTTGAAAAATAATTTCACTTTCTATCACTTATTTATGTGTAAGCAGAGCACCGAAAAAACACTACGTGTAACTTATTTCACTTTTTGTTCATTATCATGAACTTCGAATCACTTTTGCATGTGCACAGAACTTTTGTATTCACTTTTCATAAATAAATGTATGCATTTTATGTATTTACCCTTTAATGTATGTGTATTTGAAAATTTCAATTTACTCATATATATCATATATCATATAGAATTTTGTGTATTCATGTATGTCAAATAATTCAAGAATATATATGCAACAAAATTTTACTATGCAAATAATACTCTGGTGCATCTGGGCTTATGTGCTTTTTGCACTTTTAAATTTACTTTATGACATATAAATAACAGTTTATTGCCCATTTATAATTCAAACACTTAGCACCACTAAAAGAACTTTTTCACTTACTTTGACATATCAAATCTGCAATATTTTTACACATAATCCAAAACACACATTTTTCTACACTTCCTCATAAAATTATATTTCACTCACTGTAATACTCTGGGAAAGGGAACAGGCACCAATTTGTGGAATCAGTACCAAACAGCACCTACTGACTCCACTACGCACAACAGCGTGATCGTACATTTAATATACCAAAAAGAACTGTAATTAACATATTTAACTTTGTCATAATTACCAAAATAAACACCCGGTTCAAATTTGGAAGAGATTCCCAGTTTAGGAGAATTAGATCCTAAATGATGTACAGTGAGTAAAACATGAAGGCATACACAAATAAACAGGCTCATTTATCACACAAATAATATTTTATTTTTAGATTTTCAAAGTGACTAAATATATATTTATTTCAAATTATCACCTTTTGTATTCAGAGCTTCACTTTATCAATTAACATTCTTACTTTTAATGCTCTGATCAAAATTATATAGCAAACAATATTTAACTTATTCATCAAGCATATGATTTCTTTAATCATGAAAATCAACTCAACATAAAGATATTTCAAATCTGAGCCATTAATATTAATTAAACTGTATTCACCTGTGCCTGTGATGCAACGGAACTTCTTGTTCCGAAAAAGAAATTTTTACCTGAGCGGTAGAGTAATTTTACAATACGAAGAATGTCCAATTCAGGATAACACGATCTATGGTTGAATTAGAGAGTTCCCAAAGGTGGATGGTCGAGAAAACGATCCAAAATTTAGATGACATGACAGCATTCAAATATGGCAAGTAAGCCGAACCTTCGCGATCGAGACTCATCACCAGCCATCGAAAACAGGACTCCTGGAATAAAAAAAATAATTTTTGAAATGATGAAAATAAATAGCCGAAACTTTTCCAGGATCTTCTCCATCAGCTCCAGAAGGGCAGGGCGGTTTCTCTTAGAAACAAATGCCCAATTCCGCCAGCTTAGCCATTTTGGCCAAAAGCCTTTGTCTTTTTAATAAGACAAAACTTTCGATGCGACCTTTCAGTCGGAATTTCCAGCTCCAAACTGCTCCGTCTCACGAGGTCACCGCCGAAGATTTCTCCTTGCGCCTCTTCCTGATTGGACAGGCGCGCTTCTCCTGGCAACAGGCGATCACACGTCACGCATCTCGGCCAGACGCAAATCCTAGACATTCTCACGAATTCTCAACGAAACTCGCTTCTCAGTGCGATTTCAATAGAAACAAGTCTTAGCGAAAAACACAGCACAGGCACGGAGGGAAAAAGATATTTCTCTCCTCGAAAATAAGAAAAAGGCTCATGGCGCAGAAATGCGACATGACAACACAATCATTTTTCTCGCATACCACGGTCAGCAGCATCAGATATCTCATCTGCTGAAGCACCAGGACTTCCGACCTATTAATTTAGAGATAAAACTCTGTTGACTGAGTAATCTGGACATTGGGGGGGGGGGGGAATTTCACAATATTTTATCGTCATGCGGTCTTTCTCTCCAAACTTTTATATTCTATTCAGTCTGATAACCTTAGAAAGTGAGGGGTTTCAAATATTGATATCAATTCGTTAATACAACCAACAGTATTCTGGATCAGCTTCGTTCTTATTAGAAATCATTAGTCGCAGATAATCATATCCGATGGCGTGAAACAATCAAGAGCACGAGAAGTGAAAAAATATTGCTTCCAACCTATGTGTTAAACATTTTAAAATCTCTAGCAATCCCACTCTCTATTTGTAAGATCTCTTTTGAAGTACACTATATTGAAAGTACATCAAATTCGATTCCCATTCCGTTTTGAGACTGACTTTGTCCTTTATCACCGACTTGAAGAAATTGTGACAAGCGTTCTTTCCATTTAGTTAAAGGTGTACGACTGAGGCCAGAATCGTACTGCTGAGCTCTGATTAGCAATGGCGCACTTTGTGTTCGTTTAAAATATATCTTAGACACAAAGGCTTCTATACTGTTTTTTATTGTCAATACTACATTTTTATTGTCAATGCTACTCATTATCTCTATCTTAACAAGGGGTTCTTGTGAACGAAATTTTCGTGGGTGTTAGATGGAACCATGAAGTTCAAAGTACTGAAGCTTCCTGGATGGAATTTATGGAGCAATAGGTTGAGCTTGATGCGTCCTTCTAAGCTGCAATCAGAAGTGCGTCACGATTGAGATGTGTAGGTGGCCACATAGGTAATGTCGCAACCAACTTCTTTCCACAGTTCAGTTGAAAGTTCTGCTGTATTAAATTTATTTTCTGTTGTAAAACTTTACTAAAACTTATTAAACTTATTTTCTGGAAGTCCAGAAAGTCACGATAGTCAAATATATACAAAAAAAAAAAAAAAAAAAAACTACCAAGCATGAAGGAATAAATAATGGCTTTTAAGTACTATACGGCAGTACGCCTTTGAGCCTAGACTATATTCTGCGTGGAATCGAAATACATTATTTCCACACCTGAAACAGATATTTTTTTTTTCGCGGCCCAGACCCGAGGGCTCGCCGGTGTGGCTGAACATCAAAATCTTGGGCCGGGAGAAACAAATGATCCCCAGTAAGGAAAAGGGCCAGCGGACAACCCAAGCCTATCGGACAGAGGAAGCCGCCAACCCCCACAAGCGGCGTGCCCACAATCCGGGACACCAAGGATTTATTAACAAATAAAAGGGGGGCCTGGCCAGGCGGTTACATGTGGCCTACAAACTTCCACAAAGATTTTGTGAGATTTCAACAGAACGTACCTAATTAATTCAAGAATTCAAATAAATCCAATAAATATATTACAAAATAATTAACTAAACTGAGATACATTCTCATTAATAATATTACAAAATATACCCAAAATATAAATAATATATAAAATATACTTAATATATAAATATACCCAATACACTAAATCCACATATTCAATACAACAACCAATTACAAATTCGCACACATACAACGACACTCGAAAACTTCCATAATAACACCAAATGACAGTACTCACCCACAAAAAATTAATTTAAAAATAAAGATCTCAATAAACATGGCGTCGAAAAATAAACACAATTCCCCAGTAATTGTGTTTATTTTTCGAAACAAATATTTGGATCCTGACCTTTGCCACAACAACAAATATTCCCCATGCAAATGAACTGTAATAATAGCTAATATGCTACATCTATAACGTTGGCTGCATTATTATGCCTCCATTACAAGTCATAAATACAAGAATGTTTTCATTTCATTAAAAATATAAGGGTACATAAGATAAAGCTCTACACTTACCATCATCGCCATCTGTCTGAAAAGTGAACGCTTTGTTGCCTATGCGTATTCTATTGTGCATAATATACGGACCGTCTAATTTCATGTCTTTGCACAGCTTAGCAAGAATTTGGGATGGCTTCATAGGGTCACGCCACTGATTGGGTCCCGAGCTGATAGGTTAAGAAAAAAATAAATGTGTTACAATAAATATGAACAATATATATGAAACATGTAATAGCAAAATAAATTATTTACGGTATGGAGTAATTTATTGAATTTGTAGAGAGAGAACAAGCTTTAGATAAAATATTTTAACCAGAGAAGGTAATATAAAACTCATTGGCGAAGTTGTCGTAGGAAAATTTATAATTAAGCCAGGATTTAAATGTATTATTCCTTTCGCCTTCCTTTGCAATTCAGAATTGTTTAAATATTTATTATAAATTTGCATTTTAACCATTATGGACGTTTATTTGTATCTTTACATCGTTTTTCCATTTACGAAAAAAAAGCCTATCTTGTCTTATCTGTTATCTTATCTTAGACAGTCTTATCTTTTCACGAGTCCTTTAAATCTGCAATTTAGGTTCTTGTGAAAGACACTGAAATTTATAAAATGAACTAAAACTTGTGAATTGAAAATTATCTACCGCTATTAAAAAATAATATACATTTCCAATCATATGTCATGCACATTTTATTTTATAGTTAAAAACTTTAATTTATAAACTTTAAATATATGTTTTCATATTTTAAAATAAAATATACATGAATAAAAATATTTATCAATTAAGTAAAAAGAAACACTAAAAACATACTAAATGCAGTTTTCGGTTGTTAAGGTTGGTATATTGTGTACATTAAAAATAATAACTTTTATCAGCTTTTTGGATTCCAGGAGGGTTAATAACAATTTGTGCAAAAATGTTTGGTTTCTGGTTTGATTATCGACATGATCTATCAAGAACTACCAGGCTGCTTGATGACCTATGAGACTGCATCATATGGAAGTAAAATCTTCCTTGCATGAAAACAATTTCATTCTACAGTAAATGTATGTGTGTGAAAATTGCTTGGGAAAGGATATATAATAAATTGTATTTGATTTTATTCACAGTGTAAGAAATTACTTTAGAAATCATTGACGTTTAAGTTACGATTATTACGTATAGAATCGTGAAACAGAAAAACTCACGTATCGTATTTTTGCGACAATCCGCATGTTGGCCTGTGTCTACTGTAAAATCTGTTTTCCAGATCGATCTTAGTCTCTCCGATCAAGTCATCTGATCCAAGCAGATCCCAGTCGTAAATCTGAACGTTGAGCAAAGAGTCCTGGGGGAAAGTGGCTTCGAATTCAAAGCATCTGCAAGACAATAAACAGTGTTATTCAAACGAAACGCATGAATCACACTTAGCGTGTTCGTGATTTCTTTTATTAAGAAAAAGTTTTTTTTTGAACGGTTAAAATGTTAAATCCGCGTGGAAAAATATAATTGTTAACTAAGGCGTGGAAAAATATAACTGTTAACTAAGGTTAAGGTATCAAAGCATTTTTCCTTATTTAGTTTTCATTTGAACATCGACGTGGAATGATGATGTAAAAAAGTGTTCTTGAAAAATTAAACAAGAAAGATCAATCATGCATAAAGCATTGATTATGCAACACTTTCCAACTGCAATGCAATTTTATTTAAACATCTCTAAAATGCGATACATTCTGCGGCAATATTTTCAAAATTATCACAATACTGTATTAACTTATTATATTTGAAAACTTAAAACTTCACCGAAAAAAATGAACGTTATTCAAATGCCGTCTTTGAAATATAAATCGCCTGACTTTCTATGTAAAAGCTGTAAATATTTGATTCATACACTTTTATTTCATTCCTTTCATTCATCACAATACTACAGTAATTTACTTTACCTAAAAGCTTAAAACCATGGAGGTACAAGTAATTTAACTCAATGCCTAAAACTTCACGCTTATGCTTAAAAAATCACTCAATATGCTTAAAAAATCCCTCAATGCTTAAAAAATCGTCTACTTCTCTATGTAAAATCAATGAATGTTTCATTCATATCAGCTATATTGCAGACTTCAGAGCTAAATAATTTTGCTTTAAAGAAATTCAGCAGTTCTTATACAATTCATCCTATATCTTTATTTATTTACATTCTCTATAAGTGAAAATTAGGCTTTATTGTAGAAATAATCAAAGTTTGATGATCATTTAAACTCAAATACATTGTAATTGCTTTGTTTCAGAATGTAGATGCACACAATTTAAGTAAAAATAAAGCAGTTTTAAGACGGATACAACACTATATATGAATTAAAAAGAACTTTAAAAGTCACGATTTTGACACAAGATGGATGTCATATTTTATTTTGAAGTCAGTCACGTGATTTCTTCATATAATATGGGTGTAATTAATATTTTAATTTTTATTCAAAAAACTACTGAATGTATTTTGCTGAAATTCTTTTTCATATTTTTTATGGGATAATTTGAATATTTCCTAAAACTTTCGAAGCAATTTGTGAATTTTAAATTTGCTTAAAAAATGTTAGAAAAATTAGGTCTCATAGGGTTCAATGTATTTCATTTTTTCTACTTGGGTTCACTCCAAAACTAATTGGGTGTTATTATTCATTTATATTCCCATAGATCCCACAGACCGTCTGAACAACATACTAAAATTTCATTTTGATAAAGTCATTTTTAAGGCAGTTATCGTGCTAACGGGCAGATAGACAGACAGACAGGCAGAATGAACAATATCATAAACATTTTTCAACTATGTTAAAAAGTGTTAAAAATATGGTTTCATGTGATAAAACAAAGAAAGAGAACTGACAAAACAAAGAAAGCGAACTGAGAAAACAAAGAAAGCGAACTGAAAAAACAAAGAAAGCGATCTGGGAAAACAAAGAAAGAGAACTGACGAAACAAAGAAAGCGAACTGACAAAACAAAGAAAACGAACTGACGAAACAAAGAAAGTGAACTGACAAAACAAAGAAAACGAACTGACGAAACAAAGAAAGCGAACTGACAAACCAAAGAAAACGAACTGAAGAAACAAAGAAAGCGAACTGACAAAACGAACGGGGAGTTCGTTTTATCAGGCTATTTAGTCGCAACACAATTTTAACCAATCTCTGGGAATTTCTGCTTGGGTATTATCCAGCACTGTATTTTAAATCCATTAGCGAACTTATAATATGCAGATAGCAAAGCATTTTATACACAAACTTGGTGTTCACACTCAATCTTGAAATTCCACAAGTGATCATTCCATTTTTCTAGTTATTTCAAGATATTGTCATTTGCCTGTAAGGCGTATCGAAGCCTTGGTAAATTCTATTTTGTTGCCATAATATAACCGATATCAACGTTCATTAGATGTCAATACCCATGAAGCTGTTTAAACAGTCATCATCATCATCATTCTCTTCGTGACTAAGTGGCACTTAAGACCTTCAGCTTAGATTTCCAAACACGGCGATCGCGTGCAGCAAATGAAGCTGTTTAAACAGTCATCATCATCATCATTCTCTTCGTGCCTAAGTGGCACTTAAGACCTTCAGCTTAGATTTCCAAACACGGCGATCGCGTGCAGCAGCTCTCGCTTCAGTCCAGCTTGCCCATCCCGCCTGGTTTCTCTCACTCTCCACCAACTGTCTCCAAGTTAACTTCGGTCTACCTCTTGTCCGCCTGCCCTCAGGTGCCCAGTCCAGAGCAACGGCGGGAATGCTGTCCAATGGCATTCTCAAAACATGGCCTACCCATTTCCATCTTCGATAGTAGTGTGGGAATGAGAGAGCTGGACCACAGCCATAAACCTCCCATAAAAACCACACCCACTTTTAGAATGTAATGGCTCTATTTTACCCACCCACTTTTAAAAACAATGGTGTGAAACCTCCCATTAAAACCACACCCACTTTTAGAATGTAATGGCTCTATATCACCCATAAAAAAACCCACCCACTTTTAAAAACAATGGTGTGAAACCTCCCATTAAATCCACACCCACTTTTAGAACGTAATGGTCCTATTTCACACCATTAAAATTTCCACCCACTTTTAAAAATAATGGCTCACAAAACCCCATAAAAACCGGACCCACTTTTAGAACGTAATGGCCCAATATCACCCACACAAATTCGACTATACAATGGCTCTCAGACCTCCATTGAATCCCACCCACTTTTAGAAATGTAATGGCTGTATTTTACCATTAAAATTACCACCCACTCTTAAAAATAATGGCTCGCAAAACCCCATAAAAACCGAACCCACTTTAGAAAAGTAATGACTCTATTTCAGCCATACAAATCCGATTAAACAATGGGGTAAACCTCCTCATAAAAACGGGACCCACTTTTAGAAAGTGATGGCTCTATTTCGACCAAACGAATTAAACAAAGCTATGGTATCAAAATCATCCATTAGCAAGGTTCTAGCGCAAGCACCCCCCGAGAAAAGTGATGGCTCTATTTCGACCACACCAATTTTCCGGAGCGAGCAAGCGAAAAGTCGTTGGGAGGGAAGGGTACCCCCTTCGGCGCCGCGGACGGCCACCCCCTTTTAAATGAAATAGGGCCTCAGAAGAGGAGGAGGACGGTTACATGGAGTACTTTAGATGTGATATAGACACTATTAAAGAGGCATTCAGAACAGAAGAATGTGTCCTTCGAACTGAGGACCATTAATTATCTTTTAATAGTTCGAAAACTGTTAAAAGATTATGATCGCCTACTCCTTTATCGCATAGTGACCGTGAGCCAAGGTATGGACACCATCTTCCAATATATGACGTTTGTCATCTTTTCCTGATAGGGCAATCTTATTGACTTGTATGGAATGAATCTCATGCTTTGTGCTCCTGATGAGATTCATGGTTCTATGCTGTACTTCTTGCTTGAATAGGCAGTTCTTGTAGTCCTCGAAGGATATCCTGTTTTTCACGACACATTTCTTTACTCCTTTCGACTTTTTCACCAGGTCAACCTCAGTTTTACAGGCATACATCTTAGATCTTAAGCCAACGAACTCTTCTAAGATCTTCCCTGCATTTTCATCCTTCATCTTCCCCAAGACCTTTTTATTTACTCGGGGCATACCATACCTATTGTTTTCTGGATAATCTGATGTGTCAAAGTAGTCAATCAATCCCTTCATATCCTCATAAAAGTCCTCGGTCTGTATGTCATAGATGTAACTGTCAGTGTCCATGTACAATAGCTTGATATCACCCCCATATTTAGGCTTCATAAGATTATAATGGAAGTCATACATCAGATGCTTCGATAGATCTAATATACTCATGCCGACGTATATTGGCTTATTAAAAATCACTTTCGTCTTGTACATATGCACGGCGGCTAATCTTTCGTCAAAAATGGTCCTTCCCTTGAAGTTGGGCTTAGCAACTAGCTTCTCCGCTTTCTGGGGATCGCATACTAGCCTAATATCGAGTCGCTTCCTGATATTTTCCATCGTCTTGCCAAAGACCGAGTTGTTCATAAGTTTGTAGAAGTCTTTCTCAAAGTCGTTGGTTGCCTTGGTCCTCATATCAGTGTTCAGGTCTATGTACCTCTTCAACCAGGGAGACTGCTGAAACTCCAACACTTTGTGCACCTTTTTGAGCTTCACCCCCAACTGCAACAGCTGCTTCAAAACCCTGTAATGAACCACATAATGCTCTTTGTCATAGAGGGTCGTCAGTAGTTTTGGCTGTTTTGAGCCATCGGGCATCCTGCTCTCAGGTGCTAGAGGTATGTCTGAATGGAGGTTGTGCAGATGGGTCGGGTACTGTAGGTCGCAATCTACGATGTATCCTTTGTCTGAGTCATCCTCTACTTGGGTCACATCTGACACAGTGCTCCACTCGAAGCCACCATGCGGTAGGTATTGACTCATGGCCCATCCGTAAAGGTTGTTGGCGTCAAGGTACATCAGGTAGTTAGACTTCTTGTTCTCGTCATAGTCCCTCATGTACTTGTTGTTCGCCCTCCCATATCGGTTACAGCACTGAGAGATGCCTCCTCTGGTCCCCTTTTCTAGCATGAGTATCATGTCATAGTCTGTCAACAGCTCTAGCTCAACCTCTGTGGTTTTGAGCATGGCGTCCCACGAGAGTCCGGGTGCAGTGAAGTACCATGCAGGATCCAACTTATAGGTCTTTAGACAGACATCTCTAAAGTGTTCCATGATGTCGGCTAGGATGAGTACATCAGTCTTCACATACAAATCGGAATATTCACCCAATGTCTTAATGTTGAAGGCCTTCCATACCCTTTTAGCGTGCTCGTAGTCCTCATCCTTTATGTGTGACTCATTCAATTGGTTGTAAAAGTCTTCTTTTGGGGGCAGCTTGGTTTCTTCGCATTTGTCCCACGAGTCCATGTAATCGTATGGATAGACGCCTTTTCGGGTGACGAGGTCCAGTTTGTCCTTGGGGAAGTACTTGGCTGTCTCCCTGAACTCCTTTACGTTCTTCGCAAGACTGTCGAGGCTAGCGGCCATGAACTTGAATGAGTCGACAAACCTCAACTTTATACCAGGTACCTTTACTTTCTTCCCATCGCCTACTTCTACAGTTTTTGCCCCGACCTCCTTACTGAAGGAAATGTACCTCTCCTCGTTGTTCGGGATGACGTCGATATCACCTTGGTCTCTACCGAGCTCCTTTATGAAGAGATGGGCGTCGTAGCCAGATAAGTTGTGGATAAACACTGGAATGAACGAAGGCTCTTGGTACTTTAGGTTGCAAAGGTTGTGAGCAGGTCCTCTGTAGTTCGATTCACATTTCGCCGGATTGAGAAGATGGTCATGATCTCTAACTTTTCGGAAGTCTGGTTTATCCTTGGGTGAATAGGGTGAAGGTTTCTTCCTGATATCTTCGTCACAGATGTGGCAAACATGGGTCCTTTGGAAATGCTCTTCATCTTCGGTGGTCATTTTGATGGGTTGCTTCTTATCATAAATGTTCTTTATCGCTAGCGCCTCAGTCTTCACTGTATCAAAGAACAGCTTGGTGGCATTGGGTCCTCTGTATGTGATTGGTGCCTTATAGTCTGCGTGTTTATATTTGATGTAGACAGTGAAGCTCATAGGTTCATGCTTTTGATATTTATGTAAGAATGAGCTGTCTTTTGTAGGGCAGCAGGTGTTTATCTTGTTTGTCAAGCACTCAAAGTCTCCATACATCACAAAGGGTAATCGTAAAGACCTTTGATAGTTTTTGAACCGCAGAGATTCGTTCTCCTCGGGCATTACAATCTTTACTGGTGTATTCTTCCTACAATCCGTTTCATGAGCTTGGAGGTCCTCTTCGGAGTAATAATACAGCAGGCATCTCTCACAGGTGAATATCTTTCCGTTGTGTTTAGTCACTTGTCCGCTTATCAATTTGGAGAGGTCTTTTATCCAACAGTAATGACTGTTTCCTTCCTTATTCTTTATGTACAGCAAATTGATGTGTTTGTCTTCCTTATTTTTAGTGATTCTCAATGGGTAAATATCATTACCTTCGTATGAATATATGTTCACCGATATGTTATTCAACTTTTCGAACCTGTTAAATACTCTATCTTCCATCTTCACTGGAAACTCGATACCTTCGAAATTTAGCTCATTATCATATGGCTTATATTTAGAGACTCTATCTACGTGATTATCAGCTGGATAAATAGCGGACAGTATCGCCCACTTAAAGCACTCGTTATCATTTTCATTTTTCACGTTAATGACTGCCTTTTTATCTTTAATTCTTTTCGGTAAATCAATGTAGGATGATCCTCTCAGTGGGTTGTATTTATTGATCCTCACCTCAAGGTTTTTAATTCTAACAAGCGTCCATCCCGAACCCTTTGCAACAAACTCCTCCATTTCTGTCAATAATTTTTGGATAACCGATCTGTAATAAGCTACCAAATCAGTTGATTCTAAGATGACTGCGTTTTCTGTTTTGAAGTTTTTCTCCATTTCTATAATAGCATCGTCTTTACCCTTTTGATAGTCACAGAGGAATTCGAAATTAACCTTCAAACCATGCAGCCTCTTTATGTGTTTAGTGATGAGTCCCCGGACTAGTGATGCCACATCGTTCAAAAAGTCTTCGGGAAGCATCAGGTTGTGTTCATTTTGGATGTCGTACGTCTTCAAGCGAGATTCAAAGGCTGTATTAACTTTGTGGAGGGTGTAGAGCCTTCTCTCTCGCGTATCTAAAAACAGGTCTGAATCAAACCCGAAATGACGATTGAACAATACGCTTTCTATGTATGCTATGATGTCTGCCCTCCTTCCTAACCTGGAATAGCCTCTAATGCCATGCGTTCGACAAAATTCCCGTAGTTGGGGGAGAGTCATGTGATGTAGTCGATGCTCCACCCTTCCACACTCTGGGAGAGCGGTTGCCTTCTTTGGTTTATAGTTTAGGTGCCCTTTAGATTGTAGGTGCTTATTCATGCTTGATCCCTTAAATAACTTACCGCAACACCTGATCTTACGCACTCTGTTCTTCTTTGGCTTGCTAAACAAGTCATTGTGGAAACTGGAAAAGCCGTTATGATATTGAATAAGGTCGACCAGCTCCGACTTTTTAAGTTTCGAGTAACCTCGAATATTATTTTCACGACAGTAGCCTTGCAACTGTCGAACGGTTTTAGATTGAAAATCCATTTTGTCTTTCTTTATATACTAAATACATTTCTTTAAATGCTTTTATTACTGAAGGGGTATACTTTTTAATGAGTATTTCAATCATTAAAAATATAGTCATATCTACATCTATTAAATTATGGAAGGGCATGTCATCGATGTCGGTCGATCGCTATCGCTATCGCTATCACTGTCAACCTGATATATTGAAAAGGTTTCGTAGAGGTTTCGAAAAGGTGGTTTTTTTACCACGAAACCCTCTAATGGTGTACAATAATATAAAACCCTGAAGCCAACATATAATCTTAATAATCTTATTTCATCCCTGGTCAAAATCATACCAACCCTGGGTATATCATTTTTTAAAAATATAATTGAGTTATTCGACAAACGTATTAGGATAGATTTCCCGTGCTCAGTAATGTCAGAAACCAAATATAAGCCATCCACTGACTCAAAGTTATCAGTACTCAAATCGTTTAATTTTTTTACAATACGATCCATATTCTTTATTTAAAGGAAAAATATATTCAAACTTGAGGAAGGTAACAAAGGGTATCTAAACATTTAATGGTTGATCAACCATTAAATGTTATTATGAATATAAAAATTTATGGTTCATTTTTGTCCAACTCGGGTTGTATGTCGACAGGTTCATTCTTATCCAACTCAGGTTGTATGTCGATAGGATCATTTTTACCCAACTCGGGAGGTATGTCGATAGGTTCATATTGTACCACAAATCTATTACATATGTTTGTCAGAAGGATGCAAACCAGCTTTTTAAAATGGAGTTCGTAAAAGGTATCTGAGAGCAAATGGGCTTTATAAGTCATGAGGTGACAAAGATCTATACGATCCAGATTTTTCATAATAAAATCTTCGTTAAAGGTTTGCCATTGAACAATTCTACCCCATTCAAGGTAATCTGCAAATTCCGTCATAAAATCTTCAGTGAGCTTTTGTTTGACGCAAATGAGTTCCATATCGATTTTGTCTATATGCCGACGAATAAATTCTTCTGAGAGTACTTGGAATTGAGAAACCATTCTCCAATCTAATTTGGAAGCATGCTTATCCAGGAAGGGTTCTGACATTATCTGATATCTGGAAACTACTTCCCAATCTAAATATTCAGTATTTCTGTCCATGAAATCCTCTGATAAAACTTGATATTTGGATGTATAGTACCAGTTTAATAGACCTTTGTGTTTTTCTACAAAAGGCTCCGAAAGTTTCTGATACTGAGAGATGACCATCCAGTTTACCAAACCTTCGAATTCTTCGATAAACTCTTCCGATAAAGTTGTATATTGACTTATGAGCGACCAGTTAACATAATTTTTACTAACTCTGATTTGTTCTTCCGACAAACCGCTTTTAGATATTTCGTTCCACGCCATTTATTCTATGTACAATTTTTTTACGGCAGCTGGAGTGTCCACTTGATTTCTTCAATTTTTAGAAATGGTTGAACTGTGAACTCAGCATCACATCGTAAGAAAATTTTTAATTGGTCATCTTTTTTAACCTCTCCGAGAATTAACACGAATTCAGTGGCTACTTTTATCTTGTGAACGTATTGCTTGTTATTAATGTATAACTTAACAACAATTAATTCATCGATTATCTTTTGAGGATCAAGGTACAATCCCAGTCTAAAAAAACCGTCCCGAGAGAATTTACAATCTGAGTTCAAAGCATCACCGGAAAACTTCGTAAAAATAACGGCATTCGCATTGGTACTAGGTCTAATAGTTATGTATCCTGATGTGGTGGTTGCATAACATACTTTATTGTCAACATAGTTTTCCAAGTACTTTTTATTAACCGCATTCATGTCTTCAATAGGGTCAGCGACATTGCCTATCCTTTTACCTTTAGCGTCAATGGGTCTTCTATCATGTAACCTCAGGTACTTCTGATCTAAATCTTCCAGAATTTTTGCTATCTCTTCTCGGAGTTCAACCCTCAGCGTGTGAGTGACGGTAGTGGAGTTACGAATTAACTCAGCTTCCAGATAACTTTTAGTAGTTACATCCCGACTCTCAATCGGTGTCTGACAGTTTTTCAAGATCTTATTTTCCATATCGTAGTTACCGTCGTGTGTGAGTTTAAACCCTATGCCTGGAATACCAGGAGGTCCTTGTTCTAATTCTTCATCGAAAAGCGGGTAGTAGGCAGCCATTTATTTAAATATAAAATAATTTTTATAGTCATGGACTATAAAAATTAAAAATGGACTATAAAAATGGCTTATAATTTCAAAGTCTTGATCATGGTAATATTTTGATTGTTAATATTTAAGAGGCATTTCTTGTGCTCTTTTAAGATGAAGTAAAAAACATAATCTTTGGGGGCAGCGTTCCTTAACCTCCAGTTAAACTCAATCATTAAGTTATTCGTATCGGTATAGTTTTGATGATGAGAGAGATTAAAGCAGATGATTGGATACAACTTACCAAAATTCGAATAATTGACCATACAACCTGTTTCAGACGTGATGGTGTTGAGTCCAGATTCCAAAAAGGCTGTGTATAATCGATTATAATCACTTTTCTCAAAATCCATCATGTAACTGACAGTTGGCACTTTTACATTGTTGATCATTAACCAACATTCCGTCATATCTAAGTTATCAAACAGCATGTTATTGTGCTTCGAATTTTCGTATCTTTCAGTGTACTGAGGAATTACGTACAAAGATAAGACTTCATCAGAAGTAGCTTTTATGGTATAAGAGCCGCTAGCGTTTTTATAGAAAATATTAGACTTTACTATGCTGTGTTGGTTCCAGTTTATTTCTACATCCTTATTCGATAACTTTAATTCGTTAAATATTGAAGCCGCCGCATTTTTAAATCGTACGTAAGGTAGCCAGAGTGATAAATCTTCTACAACGACTTTATAGATCTTATGTTGCTCGTTGGTGTACAGCATATTTAGACTGTGATTTCTCTGGAACTCAAATTTGACTTGGAACCCCGTGATTACTTTTTTATATTCACGGAAGAAATCAAACACGTACTTTAGTGGGATCCATATAGTTACAACCTTGCTATTTTTAGTGAATTCGCTTCTTTCTGTAAATCCCTGGTTATGGTTCTCATTAATTCTGAATTTTTCGAAAAACTCAGTAATCTTTGTGGTATCTACTAACGTGCCATCATATTTCAAGCGTTCTCTATCAGCTGTGTCCGACGTATCAGTGTAGAACAGCATATTTGTAGCTTCGGCAGAAGAATAGTCAGGCGTAAAATGTATTAAGCCCAACACTTGTCGCATAAGAGCGGTATAATTAATGTTGGATTCTATTTCAGTGGTTCCTAATGTAAACCTGTTAGCATTGATCAAACCACCTCCATTCACGAGAGCTACATTATCATTCACTATGGCAGTACCATCATTGTTAACAATTTTCAATTTTTGCTGTAAATAACCGTTAGAGTATAAAATGTTGGCGTTGGTGTCTTGAATAAAGAAATGGTAAGATGCATTTTCCATAGAATTATCACTATTTTCATGCCTTACCTCTCTATATTCGAAACTTTCGATGTCATCATCGTAATAATAATTGGTGCTGTTTAATTCAAATATTTTATTCATTTATTATGAAATAAATTTTTTTTCTTCTCCTCAATTTAATAGCTATATGGCTATTAAATCGAATTTAGATAAACTTTAGTCCAGATCCATGTTTTTTCTGCTTTGATAATATCTTCTTTATTTTATCCTGCACATACTTACCTTCTAATTCGGCCTCCTGCAGGACGTCGGAAAAGAACCCTCTTCCTTGTATCTTCTTACTCTTTCTTTGAAGTCTGTGTTTATTCATTTCTTTATTATAGGGCGATAAAATTGTATTGTACTTCTTGCTTATTGAGCGGAATTAAATCACCTCTATGATTGGTTACTTGCATTCTGATTCGGTAAACACTATCCATTCGAACAGGGTAAAACAGAGGTTTGTCAAATGATTTTATAATCTGACTACCTGGACGATTACTGTTTGTAAATGAATAGATGACGTTTGTAGAGTTGAAACCGTTGATATACGCCCCCTCTGCGACATCGCAATGTATATAAATGTTATCGTTTCCCCCAGATAAGTCAGCAATGTACTTTCCTACTTGTTCAAGCTCTTCGTGGATTTTAGGCTCGAAACCTAAAAGTTTATGCAGGTTTTTGGTTTTCGTTAAATCGATCTTATACCCGTCTATTAACTTAATGGCTATTCGCTGTCGTTCCTCCACTATACCGAATTGTATCGGCGGATCGCTTCCAAAAAAATTAATCATGTAACGATTCAGCCCCTTGATAGTGTAATTTCCATCTGGTATCGTCAAATTTAACCACTGCTGACCATCAAAGTATGATAATTCCTCATCTTTGATATTGTCCCATGAAACGTACATCGAAAAGGACTGAAGGGCAATCTGTTTAAAGGTGAAAGGTCTAGTGTATTCAATCGTAAAATCTTCTGATTTTTCCGCGTTTTTAGAATCTAATATCAATAGAACCATTTTATTTATAGAGAACATTTTTTTCATTGAAGTCGCTGGGTTCTTGGGTAAAAGAATATAGCACATCTACAACTGGCTTACCCTTGTTTCTTTCACGAATGTACTTCATACAAAAGTAGCCGCATTTGACGGAAGCAGGGTGCTGTAGAAAGCTCGAGTTACACCCGATATTTTTCTTTCCAGAAGTCAGTAGATACTTCTTAATGTTAGGATGAATTTTGTATACGTGTTCTCCAAAAGGATCAAAATACTCAACAAAGTTATTTTTAGGATCGTTATAGTAGCAGACCCAGTGCGTACCAGGTCCTGTGACAATGTCCAGATTAATAATACCGTTTTCAAACCGACTCATCTTTTTAGGCAACAGATCGGAAGTAAAGACGCCCCTAAACCCCTGCTCATGTTTCATATTTTGTTTAATTACTTCGTCTGATATTCCCAGTTTTGATAGACGCCCTTTCCAGTGGGTCTTTTTTTTACACATCCAGATCCTGAAATTTTTTCCAAAGCTTTCTTTGCTCCATATCCAGCCGCCCCACTTGCAGCACCTAGTGCTAAAGCCTTGGCCCCAGCAATTAACGCAGGTAATAGAAAAGGTAGAAAACCACCCGTTTTCTGGAGCTGCGTCTTACTGATAGTGATACGCTTCCCCTTCCCAATTTGAGCTATCTGTGTTCGAGTTAAATGTATATCTTTGTTGGGGGCTTTTGTCTTATCTATTTGTAGAGATACTTCTTCTCCTTTCTGGTATGCAGATTTTAGCTTAGCAATCTGATGATCGCTTAAATGTATTTTAGTTTTTATGTAATTACTCATTTATTTAATGAAAAATTTTTGTAGTATTGTTTTACTTGCTCGTTGGTCATAGTTCCTTCTCTCAACAATGCATCCAATAAATCAACGACTTGATTGTGTAACTTTTTACTTTTGGACCCTTTACATATCTTATCAGTAAATCGGGCTAAAATTTCCATTTTGTCTTCTACTCCTTTACCGATATAAATTTCTTTTCTTTGCAAGTCTCTGAGTCGATCCCGATAATCTCCTAACGTAGTCATATGATCTCTCAAATAATCAACCTTAGCTAATAAGCGATCTTCTCTTTCTTCATCCTTTTTAGTCATTCGAGACATCTGACTCATAATGTTTCCTTTTTGACGAGACATTTTTAGGTAAGTATCATTTACTTTACTCATAATTTCTTGCAAAGTTTCCTTGGTCTCATGGTACAATTTTGAGGGTCTTGGAAAGTTATTTTTCTCTAAAAACTCTACATCCAATTTTTTATCAAAATCATAGACTTCTAAAGGCGATTCAATAGCTAGAGGAATGTGATCAACAGCATCTTTTATAGCCTGAATATTCTCCTTTCGATTAATTTCTTGTTCTTGTAGCTTTTCAGTTACAGGCTTGTGAAAGTCCGATAGTGCTTTCTGGATACCTAATTTTTGCTCTAGTTGTTGTTCGTTGTTTTTTCTAATTTCAGCCTGAAGCTTATAAACTTTAAGTTCATATTCAACTTCCTTTCTTAATTTCTTATTTCGTTCTTTTTGTATAGCATTCATCTTTATTATTATGCAAAAAAATTTTTACTTAAGCAAATTATATTTTTACTGAAGCAAATTTTTAACATTAAATAAAGATGATTCAAATTAAAAATTATACAGAAGCAGAAGAACTTGTCGATGCAAATCAACATTATTTATTACCTAAACACCCTTTCAGACTTCTAATCGCTGGAGCTTCAGGTACTGGTAAAACGAACTTATTGCTGAATTTTATATACGACTATCTCGAATTTGATAATTTGTTCGTTTGTGCAAAAGATATGTACGAACCCAAGTATGGCAAACTGAAAGAAAAGTACACAATGTTTGAGGGTGTGGATATAGACTCGATAAAGTATCCCAAAAAGAAGAAGAAAATTATCCTAGAGTTATATGAAAGATTCGGCAAGAAAGGAACTTTATTCTCCTCTGATACAAAAGAATTTATAAAAGTGGATGACCTGGACCCATCTTGTAAAAATGTTGTTGTCTTTGATGACTGCATGACTGACAAGGACCAGAGGAGCATAGAAGATTTTTTCATCAGAGGTCGGAAGAAAAACGCCTCAATCATTTATCTTTCTCAATCTTATTATAGAACACCCATTGTTATCAGAAGAAACTGTAATTACTTGATATTTTTTAATATTCAACCGAGGGAGATTCAACAGATCATAAGAGAGATAGATGGTAGTTTGACAAAAGAAGAATTCAGTAGATTATATAAAAAGTGCATGCAACAGCCGTATGATTTCTTTATGCTTGATTTAGTTAATCCGGCTCTGAGATATCGGAAGAAATATTTCACCCCTATAAATAAAGATGGAAGAATACTTGCAAAAGAAAATTTACGTATATAGAAAGAGCTACCACCACTACCATAAAATTAGTGTCACTATGACCGTTAGCAAGTTCGTTTTAAGTTCATTGGGTTTATCAGCTTTTGTACTTGTTCCCTTAGCTGCTCTGAGCTTAAGCGTCGGTATTGTTGAAGTTCTTGATAAAGCTTTGAATATCGCGGAAAGGAAAGAAGAGTACAAACAGTCTTACAAGTTTTACAAACAGCTGCTCAATTCATACAAATCGAATACCCTATCAGAAGAGGAAGTGTATAAGCGAGAGGAGGATTTCATCAATAATTTAGTCTACTTACCCAGAGAAAAATATATGAAACAAACCCTGCTGAATGGATATCAATATGTGAGTAAATAATTTTTTATATATAAATAAATGTGTGGTAAAAAGACTTGCAATAAAGGAAAAGGTGTTGTTAACGCAGCAATTAATAATTTACCGTTTGAAATGCATCTGCCAGGGCATCAATTTACAGGACCAGGAACTCAACTGCTCAGAGGAAAAACTAGACTGAACCCCGATTTAACATACAAAGAATGGAGTAAGCCTATTAATAGGGTTGATGATAGTGCCTATAAACATGACGTGTGCTACATTAAAAACAAAGATACCGAAACCAGAAACAAAGTGTGTGACTCAAACATGATTAAAGAATTGGACGACATTCCCAATCCAAGTTTTCGTGAAAGGCTAGATAGAGCTGTTGTGAAGCCTATTATCAAAGCAAAGAAGGTATTTGGAATGGGCTCAAAAATATATTGTCTCAAATGTAAAACACACACCGACACTAAAGATGAACAGCATGTCACCTCTAAAAACGCTAGACCAATGTTGAAAGGTATTTGTGTGGGTTGTGGTTCTAAGAAGTGCCGTTTTTTACCGCTGAAGGGGTAACTGAGAAGGGTTGCCCCGAAAAGGTTTATTACGATCCCGAAACAGGATTTTGTGGCATAAATGTACTGAGCAGAAAAACTGGTTTAAGTCGAAAAGAAGTCTCCGATTTTTTACACCGACAGGATGTATACACAAAGCATAAACCACTTATCCGTAAGTTCAAAAGAAGGAGAATTTACGTGTCACATATCGACGACCAATGGCAAGCTGATTTACTGTTTGTCTATAAATTTGCGAGAAGTAAGTTTAATGATGGTATCAAGTACATATTAACAGCTGTTGACTGTTTCAGTAAATATGCATGGGCTGTTCCTCTAAAGGATAAATCAGCAGAAGAAGTAACTCAAGCATTTAAAAAGATCTTCAAAGAAAGAATACCTGAAAGGGTTCAAACAGATAAGGGTTTAGAGTTCGTCGGAAAAACAACTCAAAAATTATTCAAAGAAAATAATATCCAATGGTTCACAACAGAAAATGTTGAAATAAAAGCTGCTATGGTTGAAAGATTTAATCTCACTCTTGGTAATAAAATAAAGCTCTACTTGTGTGCAAATAACACTGAAAGATACATAGATGTATTGGGTCAATTAGTGAAGAATTACAACAACTCATACCACAGAAGTATAAAAATGACTCCTGTTGAAGCCAGTCTAGAAGAAAACAGTAGTGAAGTCTACCGCAATTTGTTTAAAGAAAAGGTCATACGTAAACATAAATACCAGGTAGGCGATAAAGTAAGAATATCTATATATAAGTCTACCTTCAGAAGGGGTTATCAAGCAACTTTTACAGATGAAATATTTGTCATTTCTGAAGTATTAGAAACCGACCCAATCACTTATAGAGTTCAGGATTTAAATAATGATGAGGTTAAAGGCACTTTTTATGAATATGAATTAGTAAAATATGATAAGAAAGACAATGTGTATAAGATTGAAAAAATCATCAAAAAGAAAGGGGACAAATATCTAGTTAAATGGTTAGGTTATCCTGAGACTAGCTGGATTGATAAAAAAGATTTAGTTGATTAATTTTTAATAGCTTATTCGGCTATTAAAAATTATAATCACTTATCGGGGTCATACCTCAGCTCTTCGTGACATGTTGTTCAGACGTATCAGCCGTTTTTTTAATTTATAGGGTAAAAACTCCAATTTAATGCTTCGAAGATGGTTCTGCAGATTTCTTCATTCTGAATAAGCGTCTTTTTGAGTTTAGGTAACTTAACTAGAAGGCGTGAAATATAGATGTCGTAACCTCTTTTCCGTAACATATGGTATAAGATATAGTCTTTGCTGATTATGTTTTTTCGCTCTGGGTACATCTCCTCATATTTATGGATATAAGAAGAAAAGTCGTTCAAAATCTCTTCTTCTTCAAAGGGTAGGTTATGCAAACCTAACCATTTAGCCAGATTTTTCATTCGATGTTTTCGCCTCTGTTGTTTCTGCATGTTTAAATACATATCGAGATTATTGATAGGGGGTATATTTGGATTATACCTCAGCTCTTCGTGACATGCTTGGCAAATGTACCAGCCATCATCATTTTGAATTACATATTCGTGTTCACATTCATGAGTTTTCAAGTCTCCGTCTGAGGAAACTTTATTGTCCAGACCTAACATTCTTATTACTTCCAACATTTCCTTCGATGCTTCGATCATCTTTTATAAGTTTGACAATTTTTTCAAACTGATCATGCAACTTTTTTAAGGATTTTTTCACTTCTGAAATGTCATCGCTATAAACATCTAATTGAACATACTGATAAAGAATTCTATAGCAAAATATCTCAGACTCAATTTCATTCATTTATATATATCTTTGTTTTCTTTAACTCAGATAAAATACGAAGCAGTATTATTTTCCGCTTGGAGAGTTTCGACCTTGTTTTCTACTTCCTGCTTTCATAACGTCTGTAGCGAGCGCTGACCTTGACTAACATCTCTTCCTCTTTAAAGAAGAGTTCTCTCAGAGGTAGAAAAAAGCGGAGATTACGAGAATCAAAGAGAGATGGCAGCACTATATGGGGAGGAAGCACTATATGGACAGGAGTAGAATTTATTTTTCGCGATTGATTTTAAGCATTTTATTCTATATTTTTTAATCAGATATACAATAGTGATAGATATTTTGAAGAATTCTTACATTATAAGAGGGAAATAACTTGTTTAAAGTGCTATTTTTGAAGATTTTCGCCTGTGGTGTAATGGTTAAATTAAAGGTATGTGTATATTTTGATGGGTACCCATGGCAAACGGTTAGCGCGCAGACCTATTAACATCTAGGTCCCAGGTTCAAATCCCGACCTCTCCCAGGTTGTTAATCAATCCGGGTTGATGGTTTATTGAACTATACCGAGCCAAAAATGACATGTCGGCTTGCTTTAGTCGTTGTTCCAATAAAGCAAGCACTCTTCGATAATAAGTGGTGGGCGGGCCCGACGCTAGGCGTCAAAGTCTTACAGTGTTGTCCTTATATGTTGTTTGTAAGCCTCAGTGGCGGTAGGCTCAGGGTGTATTTGGTCTTGAATTCGGCTCATCAAGAAGGGCCCCTTGGTGGGTCGAATTTGAGATTGAATATACTCTGAGCCTACCGGGGGGCATTTTGCAAAAATTTTTAGGAGTTATGGTGGAGTCATTAAAGTAAGTTCTCGATCTTGGCCTAGGCGAGGGGTCAACAAGACATGGAGTTAGTGATCCGGACCGCGATTTAATAAGACAGGGAGTGGGACTGGGTTGTTTGATGCTGGGTTGTCTGATGTTCTGTTTATCGAGGATCAGCTGTATGATAACTGGTTTGTTCTGATTTCCCGGGTTGATTTGGAGCTGCAGGGCGAGTGTCTTCAAGGCATCTTTTTTCATCTTCTTCAACTGATTCTCTGTGTACACCGGGGCACAGACAACAGGGGCAACTGGCTCGGGGTCCATGGGATCTTTGAGCCACTCGTTACAATATGATGGTCTTCTTGCCAATTGTGGCCGCGGCACGGCCGCAAGGGCATCCTCACACTCTTTTTGCAGCTGCTTGTACACAGGGCCGTTCTTCTTTATCGTCCGGCCAGTTCGAGGATTGACAGTGGGGTTACTCATCCATTCTTGACAGTGTGCTGGCTGAAGATCCAGTGGGCCCCGTGCAGCCTCGCACTCCTTTTCGAGCTGTTTGTAGACAGGGCCATTGACTTTTATCTCGTAAAAGTTGCCGCCTGAAAATCGGTGTATATTTTTTAATGGTTATGATACCATTAAAAGAAAATTTATTGTTCAAATTTAAACATTTGCGCTGGTAGTGCTTTCCCGACATCTTTAGTTCCCAAATATACAAAGAATAGAGGTTTAATCTCATTAAGCTCCATATATTCGGACGCCTTTTCATCGCATCGTTTCGGCAGATACAAATTTGAGCCGTCTTCTAACTCCACTACTAGTTTATTACCATATTTGGTTGAGATCAGTTTAATTTCCATGACAGGGTATTTTACGTCGATATTGAGCTCATGCATCTTCTTGAAACTTCCTTCCAATGTACTAATTGCGTTTAGTTTGTTCAACAGTTCCATGGTTTTTGTTCTTTCTCAACATTAGAATTCTTTTCTTTAAGTGCTTAAAATGTTGTTGGGGTATCATTTTTTAACGGACCCTCAGATTCTAAAAGGGGGTGCTCGCCGAAGGGGGTACCCTTCCCTCCCAACGACTTTTCGCTTGCTCGCTCCGGAAAATTGGTGTGGTCGAAATAGAGCCATCACTTTTCTCGGGGGGTGCTTGCGCTAGAACCTTGCTAATGGATGATTTTGATACCATAGCTTTGTTTAATTCGTCTGGTCGAAATAGAGCCATCACTTTCTAAAAGTGGGTCCCGTTTTTATGAGGAGGTTTACCCCATTGTTTAATCGGATTTGTATGGCTGAAATAGAGTCATTACTTTTCTAAAGTGGGTTCGGTTTTTATGGGGTTTTGCGAGCCATTATTTTTAAGAGTGGGTGGTAATTTTAATGGTAAAATACAGCCATTACATTTCTAAAAGTGGGTGGGATTCAATGGAGGTCTGAGAGCCATTGTATAGTCGAATTTGTGTGGGTGATATTGGGCCATTACGTTCTAAAAGTGGGTCCGGTTTTTATGGGGGTTTTACGAGCCATTGTTTTTAAAAGTGGGTGGAAATTTTAATGGTGTGAAATAGGACCATTACGTTCTAAAAGTGGGTGTGGTTTTAATGGGAGGTTTCACACCATTGTTTTTAAAAGTGGGTGGGTTTTTTTATGGGTGATATAGAGCCATTACATTCTAAAAGTGGGTGTGGTTTTAATGGGGGGTTTATGGCTGTGGTCCAGCTCTCTCATTCCCACACTACTTTCGATGTCATATTCAATGGGCTTTAAATTGGTCTTTTTATATAAGTTCTCATTTGATATTGTGTTAGGCCAAAAAATTCCCATTATTTTCCTAAAGCACTTGCCCTGCCAGGCATTAAGTTTGCACTTTGGGATTAGGTCATTTTCCCCGTTCCTGCTCCATATAACAGTACACTTTTCACCAAGGCATTAAACAAATTTAGTTTGGTCCGAAGCTCTCCACACTTTGTTGAGCCCACGAAAACAGTTTTGGGCTTTAGCAATTCTAATTATGATCTCCTCATCAGTTCCACCCGTTTTTCCCACAATGACACCAAGGTAGGTAAACGCATCCACATCTTGTTTAAACAGTAGTTCTGTATAACTATTTGAACAATTTCATGCTAGAAGAATGCAAGTTGTAATTTCAAAACCTGAAATCGCTAACAATAATCTAGGAACTCAATTGAAATTATTGTAATTTCTTAATACTGATACCAATCTAAACGATTGAGAATTGGTGTACTCATAAAATGCAAGATCAATTATCCAGACAAAACTATGCTAGGTTGAATGAATTTATTACTTTCCTTATATACATAATGTATAAGGAAAGTATTGTGACGGGGTCGAAAATTCGAATTCGAGTTTTCGACGGGAGAGCACGTTTCAAGCATCCCTGATCACGAATCAAACATTTTTGAAGTGATGTCTGTGTGTGTGTGTGTGTGTGAAAGTATGTGTGTGTGTGTGTGTGTCAGTGAGTCTGTGGAGACGATAACTGACGAATGAATGGACCGATTCGAACCAAATTTGGTACAAAAATCACAACCCGTAAATACTGGAAGCCTATTGTTTTTATACGTAATCGAATGTTCAGAACCCCCCTAAATTTTCGAATGAAATTTTGAAAAAATCGTCAAAAAATCAAAACCGCTAATAAAGTTACGCAAATAGACATTTTTTATGTAATTTTTTATTAGAAAACGATTGGCATAAATTTTAGAACGCTAACATGAACCGTTCTCGAGATATTGTACATTTTTCAAAAAAATTATGAAAAAGTCACATAAAAAAAAAATTCCTATTGAGAAAAATGTTCACTTTTCATATGTAATGCCATGCGATAAATTGAGTGACATCATTCTCGTGGATCTAGCTCGTTCCATTCATGAAAAAATATACTTTGAATAATACTTTTGTATTTGAACGCCAATAGTCATTTATCTGCTGTAAGAATAACTTTTTTCTTAGTGCATAACGCTTGGCGAGATTTTAGCGACGAATTTGGCGAAATGTCGCCAACTTGGCGACTTTTTTGAAATGTTGCCAAATTAATGAAAATCTCGCCAAATGGATAAAAATGATGCTAAATCAATGAAAATGACGACTAATTGTCGAAAATTCAATATCTTGGAAAGAATATTAGTATCTACTATAAGAAAAACCTATTTTTTTACTGAAAAAGTAGTAAATTCATTACATTATATAAGGAAAGTCATGTGTTGCCCACATCAGATTTTTTTATATTAGATTCAAGCATACAAGGATAGCAAGGGTGTTTTCATGACGAATTTTTAAGACTAATTAGTCTGAATTTATGTATTTGTGGTATTAATGAGGAAACTCGAACTGATCGCAAACTCGCAGCAATTTTAGGGAAGGAAGGCTTGTTATTCGTGGTTTTACCAGTTGGAAATTCACTTTTACCAGTTCTTTCAGTTTTACCAGTTCATTCAGTTTTATCATTTCACAAGTTTCCTCTCACGAACTCAAGCATGAAAGGCATAATTTTACAGCATGGATAAATTTAGCCTTTGCCTAATAAATTTATCTTCATGTTAAATACGATGATTTAGTCCTCTCCACTATAATCCCTCTGATAGAGATTTAAATACATATTTACAAACTAACTGATTCGACAGATCAGATGTCTTGTCGCGCGTACGAAAACTTTAGCAGTTTTCACAGTCATGCTATTTTTTTTACTTTCCTTATATACATAATGTATAAGGAAAGTATTGTGACGGGGTCAAAAATTCGAATTCGAGTTTTCGTCGAGAGCGTTTTCGAGAGCACGTTTCAAGCATTTCTCTCTCTCTCTCTCTCTCTCTCTCTCTGTGTGTGTGTGTGTGTGTCAGTGAGTCTGTGGAGACGATAACTGACGAACGAATGGACCGATTCGAACGAAATTTGGTACAAAAATCACAATCCATAAACACTGGAAGTCTATTGTTTTTATACGCAATCAAATGTTCAGAACCCTCAAAATTTTCGAGTGAAATTTTGAAAAAATTGTCAAGAAGTCAAAACCGCTAATAAAATTACGCAAATAGACATTTATTATGTAATTTTTCATTAGAAAGCGATTGACATAAATTTTAGAACGCTAACATGAACCGTTCTCGAGATATTGTACATTTTTCAAAAAAAATTTCAAAAAGTTATATAAAATAAAAAAAAAATATTTCCTATTAAGAAACATGTTCACTTATCTTATGTAATACCATGCGATAAATTGGGTGACATCATTCTCGTGGATCTAGCTCGTTCCATTCATGAAAAAAGATACTTTGAGTAATACTTTTGTATTTGAACGCCAATAGTCATTTATCTGCTGTAAGAATAGCTTATTCCTCCGTCCATAACGCTTGGCGAGATTTTGGCGACGAATTTGGCGGAATGTCGCCAACTTGGCGACATTTTTAATTGTTGCCAAATTAACAAAAATCTCGCCAAATTAATAAAAATGACGCTAAATCAATGAAAATGACGACTAATTGAAGAAAATTCAATATCTTGGAAAGAATATAAGTATCTACTATAAGAATAACATTTTTTTGACTGTAAAAGTAGTCAATTCATTCCATTATATAAGAAAAGTCATGTGTTGCCCATATCAGATTTTTTTTGGTATTCATTCTTATATTTGCATGATTTTTTTGTTAAACTGATGATAAAAGGTTGAAAATTTTTTTCACAGATCTTAAAACGAGCAAAAGTAGTTGATTTTAAGATTATCATATACTGGTAACTGCTATAAATACTTAAGAAAAACAACTGTTATTTAATGAAATAAATGAAGTAAACTTACTTTCCGAAAACTGGGTTCAGCTGCTTCGATATGTAGTTCTCTTTGTCATTTGTTTTCTTACTTCCTAAATTGATGACGATGTAGGGGTCAGCTTTCCCGTTCAGATCAGCTGGATGGAGATCGGTTGCCTGATGATAAAAAAAAAAAACAAGAAAGATCAATCATGCATAAAGCATTGATTATGAAACACTTTCCAACTTCAATGCAATTTTATACAAACATCTCTAAAATGCGATACATTACTCGGTAATATTTTTTAAATTATCACAATACTACATTAATTTATTATATTTGAAAACGTCATCGAAGAAAATGAACATTCAAATGACGGTATTGAAATATATATTGCCTGGTTTAAACATCTCTAAAATGCGATGCATTCCTCGGTAATATTTTTAAAATTTACATAATACATACTACAATAATTTATTATATTTGAAAACGTCATCGAAAACAAATGAACTTTATTCAAATGAAGTCATCGAAATATAAATCGCCTCTATATAAAAGCAGCATTTCATTCATAAACATTTTTTCTATCGTTTCATTCTTCACAATACTATAATAATTTATTTTATTTAAAAATTTGAAAAAATGTTATCAACCATATTTTTTTAAATGTGAAACCTCTCTCATATATAAAATAATTAAACTCTTGGAAATATATTTATTATATAATATATCTCTTTTTTCTTTCTGGAGTATATAGCAAGAGTCAGAATTTAATTGAATTTGTTTTTCTCCCTATATTAAATAATTTTTATTTAAAAAACTACCTAACATATTTTACTGAAATTTTTTTTTATATATTTCATGGGATAATTTGAATATTTCTTAAAATATTCGAAGCAATTTGTGAATTTTAAATTCGCTTAAAAAATGCTTGAAAAATTAGGTCCCATAGGGTTCAATGTATTTCATTTTTTCAATCCAAAACTAATTCGGTGATATTATTCATTTATATTTCCATAGGTCCCACAGACCGTCTGAAAAACATACCAAAATTCCATTTTGATAAAGTCATTTATACGGCAGTTATCGTGCTAACGGACAGACAGACAGACAGACAGAATGAACAGAGTCATAAACACTTTTCAACTATGTTGTAAAGTGTTATAAATGATATTTCAATTGAAATGACATATGAAAATATAAAATTATTAAAGCATTTATATACTTTTATGGTTTGAGAATATGCAGCTTTACAGGAAAAAAAAAAAAAAATACTTATTGCGCACCTAACGTTTTCCCAATTGTATATCCCAGAACATCAATCTTCAGTTTTATCAGAGAAATATCTTTAAAATCAAATTATGACTTAGATAAACACCTTTACTGTTAAAGTGTGGAAAGCTGGACATGTTATTTATAAAAGATAATATAAATCTTTCGCTTTCATATTTACCTTTACAACGTAAACTCGCACAAGAACATGTATTGGCTCGTTGCTCGGCAAACCTTGAAAGAGTCCTCCCTGAGGATCGGTAATGGGAAGATATGGGTCCTGCACATCTTTTGGAAGAGGGTTTTTGTACACCTTTAGAGAGCCCTGCAGTGGAACATAAAAGTATTTATTAAAACAAGCAAAAAAAAATCTGATGTGGGCAACACATGACTTTCCTTATATAATGTAATGAATTTACTACTTTTCGACAGTTAGTCGTCATTTTCATTGATTTAGCGTCATTTCTATCCATTTGACGAGATTTTCATTAATTTGGAAACATTTCAAAAAGTCGCCAAGATGGCGACATTCCGCCAAATTCGTCGCCAAAATCTCGCCAAGCGTTATGGACGAAGAAATAAGTTATTCTTACAGTAGATAAATGACTATTGACGTTCAAATACAAAAGTATTACTTAAAGTATCTTTTTGCATGAATGGAACGAACTAGATCCACGAAAATGATGCCACCCAATTTATCGCATGGTATTACATATGAAAAGTGAACATGTTTCTCAATAGGAAATATTTTTTTTATTTTATGACTTTTTGATAATTTTTTTGAAAAATTTACAATATCTCGAGAACGGTTCATGTTAGCGTTCTAAAATTTATGTCAATCGTTTTTTAATGAAAAATTACATAAGAAATGTGTATTTGCGTAACTTTATTAGCGGTTTTGATTTTTTGACGATTTTTTCAAAATTTCATTCGAAAATTTAGGGGGTTCTGAACATTCGATTGCGTATAAAAACAATAGGCTTCCAGTGTTTACGGATTGTGATTTTTGTACCAAAATTTGTTCGAATCGGTCCATTCGTTCGTCAGTTATCGTCTCCACAGACTCACTGACACACACACACACACACACACACACACACACACACACACACACACACACACACACACACACAGAGACATCACTTCAAAAATGTTTGATTCGTGATCAAGGATGCTTGAAAAGTGCTATCCCGTTGAAAACTCGAATTCGAATTTTCGACCCCGTCACAATACTTTCCTTATACATTATGTATATAAGGAAAGTAATAATCATTTACTTCCCTGGCATATAACCTTGGAAAATCCGGTATATCACCCACAATAAAGGAAGATGTCTGTGTATTTTTCTTTCTACCTGTCTGTGTAGTTTGTAGCGGGAAATCCAAGAGTACTTCAGAACCCGGATAGTTGCATCTCGGCGTTATTTTTTTTTCTTTAAATTCAAATTAGTTTTTTTAGTTACTTTATGTTTTAACCTCATTTAAGCTGATATTTACACAAATCGATTCCTTAGCGATCTAAAGTATTATCATAGCGTCTCCATCTCAATACCATCGGAAAGATCAAAATATTATCTTTCAAACGAACTTTAAACAGAGTCCATACGATGAATAGATAAATGTTAACGAGTTTTCCCAAAATATATACTTTTCGTGCATTTCAAACCTCTTCACAAAATTTGACATGTAATCCAACGTTCATGTTTTAACGGCAGCTCCTAAATATATCACAGACTACTCCTCCAGAAAAAAAAATAATTTCATAAACCCATCCGTTGATAAATTATAATTTTTTTAATCCGTCCATGCCATAGATTCTTTTGAGTTAACTAAATGCATCTCGGACTCTATTGCCGAAGCTGTTCTATCAATTGAAGGCATTTCCCACGCGTCAGGGAACCGTGTTCTTTTTCCTGGCTGTTCTACCCTTGATGCCAGTCTTCACGGAGTTGTGGAGAGTGGCTTCAGTATGTGGATTCAGTAAGTCATTTACTTACTTTCGCGTTTTCATGAGTGGTGTATTGAATATATGGTCAATTGTGATTCTCATATTTTTTGCTTCTGCGGAGACCGCGTGCAGTTTTCGGATCGAAGGTATTTTAAATTGTGTTCAAATGAATTATTTAAGCAGCAAGAGCGTGGGCTCAAATTTCGAACCCGGGCAACGTCAGATCGTTTTCGTTGGGAATAATTTTGTTTCCCAAATAAGGAAAAATCAGCTAAAGGGTATAGCGGAATCTAATCAGAATAACAAAATGTGTTTAGATTTTTAATTTATCATTTTAAGCAGACTACTACTACAATAGCAGCGTATTATAACTGAGTTTAACACTGTGTTACATATGCCACAACACTACGTTACAGCGCATTATGTCTGAGTTCAACACTATGTTACAGATTTAGTTTGTACACGCTATATATGATCATTTGCAAGAATGTCTTGTCATCATTTCAATAATCACGGTGAACATTTTTAACCATAACTTCTTATCCTAAATTAGAAATAAGCCTCCGATACAATGTTTGGGAAATACCCGATACAAGGTGTTTAAAAAAGATTGTAATAAATATCTTGACTAAATATAAAGACTACATTTCTTTAAAATGATTTGTCGCAGACCTATGAGGTCAATTTAATAAATGCTTTAAGGTAGAAGTTCAGACTATGACAGTTTTGGTCACGTGACATGTTTTAGTGAAAAGTACAAAATTTAATTTTTATACCGGCTCTCTACAAAAAAATTCCCATTAACAAATTGTTCCTTATTTATTTAAAGATTCGGTCGCTAAGAAATCGATTTGTGTGAATATTGCCCAAAATCGGTGTAAATTGAACTAAAACATAAAATTTTTAAAAAACGAATTCGAAATAACAAAAAAAATAACCCCTGGGTGCGCCTATTAGTCTTGCAGTACTTGTGTACCAAAATTCATGGTCGTACGACGTTTAGATTTCCCGATCTTTTGAAGAAAAAAAAGATTGAAAGATCTTTCAAAGAAAAAAAAGATTGAAAGATCTTTTGAAGAAAAAAAAGATTGAAAGATCTTTTGAAGAAAAAAAGATTGAAAGATCTTTTGAAGAAAAAAAGATTGAAAGATCTTTTGAAGAAAATAAAGATTGAAAGATCTTTTGAAGAAAAAAAGATTGAAAGTTCTTTTTTAAAAAAAAATCGAAAGATCTTTGAAGAAAAAAAAGATTGAAAGATCTTTTGAAGAAAAAAAAATTGAAAGATCTTTTGAAGAAATAAAAGATCGAAAGATCTTTTGAAGAAAAAAAAGATTGAAATATCTTTCGAAGAAAAGGAAGATTGAAAGATCTTTTGAAGAAAAGGAAGATTGAGAGATCTTTTGAAGAAAAAAAAAGATTGAAAGATCTTTTGAAGAAAAAAAGATTAAAAGATATTTTAAAGAAAAGAAAGATTGAAAGATCTTTTGAAGCAAAAAAAGATTGAAAGATTTTTTGAAGAAAAAAAGATTGAAAAGATCTTTTGAAGAAAAAAAGATTGAAAGTTCTTTTGAAGAAAAAAAAATCGAAAGATCTTTTGAAGAAAAAAAGATTGAAAGATCTTTTGAAGAAAAAAAATTGAAAGATCTTTTGAAGAAATAAAAGATCGAAAGACCTTTTGAAGAAAAAAGATCGAAAGATCTTTTGAGGAAAAAAGAGATTGAAATATCTTTTGAAGAAAAAAAATATCGAAAGATCTTTTGAAGAAAAAAAAGATTGAAAGATCTTTTGAAGAAAAGGAAGATTGAAAGATCTTTTGAAGAAAAGGAAGATTGAAAGATCTTTTGAAGAAAAAAAAGATTGAAAGATCTTTTGAAGAAGAAAAAGATTGAAAGATCTTTTAAAGAAAAGAAGATTGAAAGATCTTTTGAAGAAAAAAAAAATTGCGGTTCACTAATATGCAACATTGGTCGAGAAAATATTGTTAAAGTTATAAGATTTAAGCCACTTCATCCTATTTAAAAGTAATGGCGAAAACATAGATTTCAGGGGCCGTGCAAAAAGTGAATTTCGTTAGATAAAATCTGCATTTGAAAACTTGCATCTATTTTTAGCAAAAATTTCATGCAGTTCCCAATTACCCACTAAAAACGTTAATCAATGATAGCTCAGGTAATTTTGATCATATGCCAATGGAATCGTTTTGATCGATTAATTGGACTATGGAAAACATTTTAATTGAAATTTTTTCTGAGGGGCCTGTATAAAAAGTTATATTTTGTAATTTTTTAATAAAATATGTCATATGGTCAAAAGTTACATACGATGATTGTAACTCAATGAAAACATTTTTAAATTGGAACTATGGGTCTGTCATGTCGCAATTCTGCGCCATGAGCCTTGTTGTATTTTCTGAAAGAGAAACATCCTTCTCTCCGTTCGTGCCAGTACAGTGTTTTTACTAACACTTGTTTTCATTGAAATTACATTAAAAAGCGCTTTTCGTCGAGAAAGCGTTGGTATGTCTGGACTTAGTGTCTGGCCGGGATGCGTGACGTTTGCTCGCTGTTGCCGAGGAGGAGCGCGCCGTCCAATCAGGAAGAGGCGCATTTTTTGCGAAGGAGAACTTGCGTGGGCTCAGAGGACCCATGCTCGCACTTCGTGCTGGAACACTTGGACTGAAAGGTCGCATCGAAGGTTTTGTCTAATTTTAGACAAAGGGATTTAGCCGAAATGGCTAACTGGCGGAGATGGGCATTTTGGTTCTAAAGGAAACCGCCCCTGTATTTTCTGGAGCTGAAGAAGAGGAGCCTGGAACCTTTCATTAATAATCCTGATGCAAATCTATTCTAAATTATAATTTTTTTATTCCAGGAATTATTCCGACGACGACTCTGGAGTTTGAGATGTAGCTGGGCGGCTTGTTTCAATTCGAAGCATTGTATTCGGAAGTTCGGTTTCTAAAGATTTGGGAATTTACGTTGGAAATTCGCCCTGTGAACTTGTGAATCCCCGGCTCAAGACCCGTGATATCTTGAGGCGAATCTGAGCTACAAATTTTTGTAAACTTGTATCAAGGTAAATTTTCTTTTCCGGAACAATGTTTCCGAAGCGGTACTGGCATGACGAAATTAAATTCAATAATTAAAATGGCTCTTATTAAAATATTTAAAGTTAAATTAGAAATGATTTAAGATCATATGATTATGAATGATTTGATTAATTGAATGCTATATATTTTACCAGAGCAATTGGTTTCTTGAATATGTTTGATATAAGTGAAGCTCTGAAGTTTATTTATTATTTGAAAGTTAAAATACACATATTGAATTCTTCGAAAAATCTAAAATAAATCAATATTTAAGTTGTGTGAAAAAGAGCCTATTTATTTGTGTCTGTATATTTACTTTACTCACTGTACTTCATTTAGGGTTATTTAATTCCCCTAAACTGGGAACTCCTTTAAATCTTGAACCTGGTGTTTTTGCTGATACATTTTTGAGAATATATTTGTTAAATTTATGTCTCTTTGGCATTTTGAAATTAAGATCACGAAGTTGTGGGTGGTGGAGTCAGTAGGTGCTGATTTGTACTGACCCAGCTCCCACAAATTGGTGCCGTATCCCTTTCCCAGAGTATTACAGTGAGTGAGGTATAATTTTATGAAAGAGTGCAAATTTTTTATTGTGTAAAAAAATATTGCAGTACTAATATGTCGAAGTAAGTTGAAAAAGTTATTTTGTGGTGCAAAATATTTGAGTTAATGGGCATGAGAATTTTTGTTTATGTGTCATATTTTAAGAAAAAGTGCAAAAGCACATAAGCCCAGAAGCACCAAGAGTATTATTTGCATGATTTAATTTGCATATTACATGTTGAAATTGTGTTACATATATTTTGAGGTAATTGACATACATAAATACACAAAATTTTATATGATATATGATATATGAGTAAATTGAAATTTCCAAATACACATACATTAAAAGGTAAATACATGAAGTGCATACATTTATTTTTGAAAAGTGAATACAAAAGTTCTGTGCACATGCAAAAGTGATTCGAAGTTCATGATAATGAACAAAAAAGTGAAATAAGTTACACATTGTGTTTTTTCGGTGCTCAATTTACACATAAATAAGTGATTTAAGCGAAAGTGAAATCAATTTCCCACAATAAACTGTGCTTCGTGATAAAATTTGAATCTTTTTGGTGAAAAACCTTGTGCTAAAATGCATAAAACTAGAAATACGAGAGCAAGCAGGAGTAGAGACTCCTCTGCTCAACCAAGAGTGTCCAACCACCGAATTCCTTCGGTGTCTCCACCACGACTTTCTCCAAATGCTGGCAGATCGGCTTCCGCTGTCAGAGACTCTAACAAAATGAAAATTGGAATTGGATCACAGTTCCTTGGATCCATTCCAAGTTTTGCTGGCAATGCAAATGAATCTTTTCACGAATTTTTGGAGAAATTCTCGCTTGTCGCTGACCATGCAGACTGGTCAAACAAAGATAAAATTTTCGTTTTGAAGCTGAAATTGTCTGGTAGGGCAGAAAGACTGATAAAATCAATTCCTAAATTAAACCAAAGTACGAATTTTTCAGAATTAGTGAATACACTCAAGGACAATTTTATGAAAAAAGAAAATATTGCCAAAAATGTCGCTTCCCTGGTCAACTGTAAACAAATGACAAACGAGAGTGTTCGTGATTATGCAAATCGAATAGAGGCAGAATCATATGTTGCTTTTCCACAAGATGCTGTGTCTGACAACGAAGATTCCCTGAGAGCTGCAATTTTGCTCAACTCATTTAAGAAAGGATTAAAGATCCTTATTCGAAAAGCTGTGTTATCTGCAAACCCACAGTCATTTGAAGCTGCTAAAGACATTGCAATTTTGGAAGAAGAGGTGCAAAATGAAGAGCTGGAAGAAATGACAGAGGACGTAAATACTGTAAGAACTGAAAATGACCCTAAACAAGAAATTGAAGAACTGAAGAAAGAATTAAACTTAAAGAAGAAAGAATTTGAGAAATTAAGAAGAAAATTTAGTGAAAATTCAGAAAAAAGGAAGAAAAGACTGAATGAAATAAAAGAAGATCTGGAAAGGAGCAATTCCAGTTTCGAGGATTCTTTCCTGGATACGCCCTCTACAAGCAGATACAATGAAAATGAATTGGAAGAGGAAGATTGGGAAGATATTCCAGTAAAGAAGAAACATAAACCATCAACATCTTTCAGAACTTCTACACCATCCAGGAGATCTGAAAATAGAAACCGTTTCAGTCAAAGAAGAATTCCAGTTGCCTCACAGGAAGAAGAGTGGTATGTTAAAAGTCCTTATCAAAATTATTCTCCAAGAAAGAATTCCTCATGCTTTAGAAGACCTTTTCGTAACAGTTCATATAGAAATTCAAATGTCCAAAGAAGATATTTTTCAAATTTTAGAAATTCCTTTGATAATTATAAATTTCAAAACTTCAATAATTTTGGATATAGAAGAAATAACAGATATTTTAACAATAGATTTGGTAATAGAAGACAATTTGGAAGACAGAATTTCAAAAGACAAAATTTTCAATCTCAAAATTTTAACAAACCAAATTCTGAAGTTAGTTTTATGACGGAAATTAAAGCTCCTTGCCAGAAAAATTTTCCGGTCATCTCAGTTTTTGTTGAAGATGTCAAACTGAATGCATTAATCGATACTGGAAGTTCCATAAATATTATCTATAGAGATGCTTTACAGAAAATTAACCCTAGGAAAGTGAAATTAAAACATACATCCTTTATTGTGAAGGGAATTGGAGATCATGAGGTTTGGGCTGATGAGAGTGCTTCTTTTCTCTTGTCCGTTGGAAAAGACAATGTTGTGATTGAATGTTGCATTTTAAACATACCTGCACCTAGCGAATACAACATGATTTTAGGAAGTACTTTTCTGCATAAAAGTAAAGTGACCATTGCCTTTGGACACAAAGATGTTCAACCTGAAATATCTGAGTGCAATGCTATAAATTATAAATGTGACAGAAGAAATTACAATTTTACAAATGATGTAGATTATAGATCCAAAGACACAAATTTTTCAAGAAATTATGAAAATAGATGTAATAATGGATATTTATTTGAACAAAACAATTTTCATAATGAATTTAGAGACGTTGATTTTAGAAATTTTGATGCAAATGGAAATGAAAGGTCAAATTATGAATGTGAAAATGATTTACATGAAAGACAAATGAATGACAATGTACATACAGACAGATTTTTGACAAAAGACAATACCAGTGACAATGAAATATTTCAGACAGATTGTGATAAACATGATGAAGGAAGTTCACAACAAAATCAGGCAATAGGGATTGCCAAAGCTTTCAACAAATGTGTTCTAAAACCATTTTCGGAAACTTTTATTAAATTAAAAAGAAATTACAAAATTGAAAAAGACACGACAGTTTTGCTTGAACCTATCAATAATAAAGAATTTTCTGCAAACAAAATTTTCGTAGCCAGAAGTATCCACAAAATTCCTGAAAATGACTTTTTGTATGCTAAAGTTGCAAATCCATCTGAAAAGGTTGTTTATATAAACAAAGGAATGAAATTGGGAACTTTCGAAAACATCCATGAATCTGATATTGACATAAATAATAGAGTTGACATTGAAAACTGTATTGAAGAAAATGAAACATTTGATGCATGGGGAGGAGATTTTGATTTGAAACATATGAATATTGCACAAAGAAATTTGCTTTTGAAATTACTAAGTAAATATAAACATGTTTTTGCTAAAAATATGAAAGAATTGTCTGGATGTGACACTATTTTGCACGAAATTAATCTTGAATCTAACATACCTGTTAGGCAAAAGCCATACCGCATTCCACATAATTTACAGAAAGAACTTTCACGCCAGGTAAACGAACTCCTTGATGCAAAAATCATTCAGCGCAGCACATCACCTTACAATACTCCAGTGCTTTTTGTTAAGAAACCTGATGGAAGTTACCGTTTGGTAGCGGATTTTCGAAAGCTCAATAAGATCACTATTGTTGAGAACTATCCGATTCCAAATATATCGGAATTAATCGATAACTTGTCTGGAGCCTTGTATTTTTCTACTCTGGATCTAACCAGTGGATTTTACCAATTGTGTTTACATCCTGATGATTATCCGAAGACTTCTTTTTCAACACCTGATGGCCACTTTGAATGGACCAGAACCCCATTTGGTCTCAAGAATGCGCCTGCATCCTTTCAGAGACTGATGTCTCTGGTGCTGGCTGGCATATCTGGAATTTATATAGATGACATAATAGTCGCTTCAAGAACATTCGAAGAACATTTGAAAAAACTAGAAGAAATTTTTGTAAGATTAAGTAAACATGGTCTTAAATTGAAACCAAGTAAATGCTACTTTTTCAGAAAAACAATTAAGTATCTTGGATTTTTGGTATCAAATGGAAAAGTACAACCTGATACTCATAATTTAGAAGTTGTAGAGAAATTCAAAATCCCTAAATCAATTAAGAATGTGAGACAATTTCTTGGACTCACCGGATTCTATAGAAAATTCATAAAAGACTATGCAGAACTGACTTTGCCATTAACAGAATTATTGAAAACTAAGAATAATGAAAGCAAAAAGAAATTTATTTGGACTAATGAAGCTCAAAAATCTTTTGAAATTTTAAAAGGAAAACTTCTATCAAAACCTATTTTAACCCTTCCAGATTTTAGAAAACCATTTATTTTACATACAGACGCATCAAATCACTCTTTAGGTAGCTATTTGTCTCAAGAAGATGAGAATAAAATTTTGCATCCAATATCTTACGCAAGCAGAAAGCTTAGCGAAGCAGAATGTAAATACAGTGTTGTCGAAAGAGAAGCATTAGCTGTTGTTTGGGCTACAAACTATTATAAACACTATTTAATTGGAAAACCTTTTACAATTTTTTGTGACCAGAAGTCACTAACATTCGTATTTAAATTAAAAGATCCTACATCTAGATTGGCTAGATGGATTGCATCCTTATCACAATTTGATTATCAAATAGTACATAAACCAGGAAAAGCAAATGTTGTTGCTGATTATATGTCAAGAAATGTAGATGAATGTACAAATACTATTGACAATATTCCACAAAGATTTGTGTCACAATATAAAGTTATAAATCAAAATGTTAATCAAAGTTTTCCAAGTGTAAATCAAAATTCTCAAAGTTCTAATAATGTAAACAATACTAATAGTAGCAATAGAAGAGAATCAGAAATCAATTTGAATCCAGCAAATACAAATGAAGAAAATGAAATTTGTGCTGTTAATAATAATGAAAGTGAAATGCAAAATGAAAATAACATACAAATTGGTCAATTGGAACAAACATTTACTTGTCCTACCTTGCTCATAAGAATTAAGAATGCTCAAAAATCTGACCCAAGGTGCAATAAAATTATAGATCTCTTAGATAAAAACATAAAACCTTACCCACAAACTTTGGTATTTTTTAGAAAAGATGATATCCTGTGGTGTACTCACAAACACCCAAAGCGTAGACATCAAGAACAAGAAAGAGTTGTTGTTCCGCAGGAACTTGTATCTGAAATTTTATGGTTACATCATGACTGTCCCACTTATGCACATTGTGGATTTAGAAGAACTTTAGCTTCTGTAAGTAGAAAATATTTTTGGCAGGGAATGTATTCCCAAACAAAAAATTATGTATCCTCATGCGAAATTTGTGTGGTAAATCGTGGCTTTAGAAATAACAAAGCACCCATACAAAGATTTTCGAAGTCCACATACCCATTTGAGCGTATCGCCATGGATTGTGTCGGACCATTACCTATATCAAGATCTGGAAATAAATTCATATTGGTCATAACTGACTATTTTACAAGATGGCCTGAAGCATATCCCTTAGCTTCAATTAAAACTGAAGACATTTTAAGTTGCTTAGAGCACTACATGGCTCAGCATGGTATACCCAAATTCATCGTCTCGGATCAAGGGACGAATTTTGTTTCTAGAACAGCAAGATGCTTTTATAAGAAATTAGGAATAATAAAGAATACTACTACTGCCTACATGCCATCTGTAGATGGTTGTGTTGAAAGATTAAATGGTACCTTGATCAGATCCTTGAAAAATATTGCATATAACGATAAAGATAATTGGGACAATCTGATACATTTTGCTTTATTAGCACATAGAAATGCCATACATGCTTCTACGGGTGAATCGCCTGCTTATTTACTCTATGGTAGAGACTTAACAGTTCCAAATACTTTGATCGCTGGATTTAAACCTCCGACATATGAATCAACATATGATTATGGAGAAGACATGAGATTCCGACTTAAAAGAACATATGATGTAGTAAAAAGTAACTTAGAAAAAGCTGAAAATTCACAAATTTTACAACAGCATAAGAAAGCAAAGATGCCCAATATTAAAGTTGGTGATTTAGTGTATCTTTACACTCCCTTTTTACCTCAAGGCCAGTCAAGAAAACTGAGCTCTTTTAATAAAGGTCCTTTTAAAGTGATAAAACAAACATCTGCAGTAAATTTCCTCATCAGACATGTAATGAATCCCAAAAATGAACAACTGGTTCATGTGAACAGACTGACTCTTTTACCTCCAAGAAGAGAGGAATTGCAAAAATTTTCAAAACAAACTCATGAAAGTCAAAAATTGAACTCTAAGCCAAATAAACTTACGCCTGTGATCACCGCTGAGAAAGACTCTGTGAAACTAAAATCTTGTTTAACAAGATCTGGAGATAAATCTCAAAACAAAAAAACTGTGAAACGAGTAAGATTTAATTTGCCAAATAAAAGGGTAAACGAAAATGCTGTTCATACTAGATCAAATTGTCGTACAAATCAAAATCAACAATATGTTCAGAGAAATAATTCAAATAACTTTGATAATAGAGGAAATGGAAGAATCATTTACAACAATAACTTTAGAAATAGTTATACACCACACCAAAATCAGTATTACATGACAAACAGAAATACACGTACACCATATAATCTTAGAAATAAAAGATTTTTACAATATTAAATTTTGGTTGAGTTCACAATTTTACAGAAGTTAAATTTTGCAAGAAAAGATTTCATTTTAAGTTAAAGTTTATACTTGTTTAAGTTTTATATTTCAATATTGTCTTTTAAAATAGAATTTATGAAAAAATTGTTGTGATTTTAAAAATTTATTGAAAATCTTGCATTTAAGTTAAAAAAGTAAATAAGTAATTGATTTTGTGAACTATAATTTATGAATGTTTATATTATAATTTAAATAATAAGTAATTTTGTTAATTGACTCTCCTTGGACTTTAAAATTTTTCGAGAGTCTTGTCTTGATTGACTTTGATTATATTGATGTGTTTTAATGTAAAAGAATGTTTGATTATTTGTTTAAGTTCATTAATGAAAATAATTTAAATGGTGTTGGTAAATTTGTTGTTCCCCTAAGTAAAAGGGAGGAAAAATTTTGAATTTTGAAAAAAGTAAATGATTTGTTAAAATAAAATTGAAATTAATATAAAGTAAATATAAAGAATTTAAGTAATTGAAATAATTTAAGTAATTTGAAAGTGAAAATGAAAAGTTTGAATTTGAAAATTTTTGAAAATTTAATGAAATTTTTTTGAAGATCAAAAGTAAATGATCTCTTTTGAAAAATGTTTTGAAACTTTGTTGCTGAGAGAGGTGAAATTTTTTGGCTGATGTTGTTGAAATTCTGTTCTCTTGAAATTCCATTTCACATTATTGTTTTTTTTTTGACCAGCAGTTTTCAAACATCTACACAAATTTCAGTTAGACATCATATTTTTATGCTGCAACCCCTTTCTCTGAAAGCTGGCTGGTGGACGCAAACATGGACACTTTTACATTGGATCACAGATGAAGAAGCAGCTTAGCAAATTAATTGTCCGAACTTTTGTGGCAGGACTGGAGTCCTGGACGACAACTTGCTCCGAGCCTACCTAGGACGGTTGTGATTGGCCAGGTGGGAAACTGATGAAGCTATGAGGATGATGATGAGGAAGATGATGACGATGTCGGGATCAGCGCAAGCTGCCCAAAAATCTTGATGATATCCGTGCTTCTGAGGCATGTCCTGGCGTCCTGTTTCTGCTGCAATCGCTTCCTGCACGCGAGTATTTTTTTTCTTTTTTCTACACCCCCGTTTTCTGTGTTGGCAACTCGTTAGTCCCCGCCGAGTTTGCTCTTTTGATGTGTTCCTGCTCTTTTACATAACTGACGTGAATTTCAGGAGAAATTTTCTCCTTCTCTCTCTCTCAGTAGACAAATGTATGTAAATGTAAATTTTTCTTTTGTGACATGAAGTTTTCACTTGTTGACTTATTTCAGAGTGAAAGTTGTTAAAAGTAAAGTAAATGAAAATTTTAAGATAAATTAAATAATGTAAATAAATGAATAATTTAAAGTAATTTATGAAAGTTGAGTCAGAATGAGAAAATTCTGAATTGTCTTGATGACAAAAATAAGTTGAATTAAAGTTGATATTGAATATGTTGAATTTGAAAGTAATTTAATGTGAAAGTAAGATTTTAATGAAAGTTTTGAAATTAAATATTGAAATTGGAAAATGTAAATATTGAAAGTGACCTTGTTCTCAAAGAGTGAGACAAATTTTTGAATGAGTGAAGAATCTCATTGCTTGAATATGACAAATTTAAATTAGAAATTAATTTTCAAAATATTTAACCTCTTGATGAAAATTAAAAATAATTGTTTTGTGTCACTTGTGTGGTTGAAAGTGACAATTGGTTGAAATTGTTGAAATTTTTTTGAATTGTTTATATTGTTAAGTTTTGTAAATTCATATCATATCATATTTTATTTTCATATCATCTGGTTGATCTCAATGTAGATGATTGAGATAGTGTGTTGTCAGGCAAATTGCCTTGACAAATTTTCTTTTGAATTTTAGTGTAATAAATGTGAATTTTTGTAAAGGTTCCTTTAAGATGTGGTGACGCCTTGTCATCCTTTTGGTTTTCTTTTGGTCTTTACCTGTGGTGATGAGTGGCTTGGCCAGTCATTCAGATCTACAGTGTTGTTGCTTTTGAGAGAGGTGAACGATCGCACTTTTCTCGCCCAAAATTTTTGTTTTAAATTATTTTACACTTACAGGTTCCTAAGATTCTTTGTAAATTTTTGTAATTTTGTGTTGTGTGTTTTTGTGTGAGAGAAAAATTTTCCTCACTGTGTTCTGAAAATTTTTGCCTCCCAGAAGGGGAGAGCTGTCATGTCGCAATTCTGCGCCATGAGCCTTGTTGTATTTTCTGAAAGAGAAACATCCTTCTCTCCGTTCGTGCCAGTACAGTGTTTTTACTAACACTTGTTTTCATTGAAATTACATTAAAAAGCGCTTTTCGTCGAGAAAGCGTTGGTATGTCTGGACTTAGTGTCTGGCCGGGATGCGTGACGTTTGCTCGCTGTTGCCGAGGAGGAGCGCGCCGTCCAATCAGGAAGAGGCGCATTTTTTGCGAAGGAGAACTTGCGTGGGCTCAGAGGACCCATGCTCGCACTTCGTGCTGGAACACTTGGACTGAAAGGTCGCATCGAAGGTTTTGTCTAATTTTAGACAAAGGGATTTAGCCGAAATGGCTAACTGGCGGAGATGGGCATTTTGGTTCTAAAGGAAACCGCCCCTGTATTTTCTGGAGCTGAAGAAGAGGAGCCTGGAACCTTTCATTAATAATCCTGATGCAAATCTATTCTAAATTATAATTTTTTTATTCCAGGAATTATTCCGACGACGACTCTGGAGTTTGAGATGTAGCTGGGCGGCTTGTTTCAATTCGAAGCATTGTATTCGGAAGTTCGGTTTCTAAAGATTTGGGAATTTACGTTGGAAATTCGCCCTGTGAACTTGTGAATCCCCGGCTCAAGACCCGTGATATCTTGAGGCGAATCTGAGCTACAAATTTTTGTAAACTTGTATCAAGGTAAATTTTCTTTTCCGGAACAATGTTTCCGAAGCGGTACTGGCATGACGAAATTAAATTCAATAATTAAAATGGCTCTTATTAAAATATTTAAAGTTAAATTAGAAATGATTTAAGATCATATGATTATGAATGATTTGATTAATTGAATGCTATATATTTTACCAGAGCAATTGGTTTCTTGAATATGTTTGATATAAGTGAAGCTCTGAAGTTTATTTATTATTTGAAAGTTAAAATACACATATTGAATTCTTCGAAAAATCTAAAATAAATCAATATTTAAGTTGTGTGAAAAAGAGCCTATTTATTTGTGTCTGTATATTTACTTTACTCACTGTACTTCATTTAGGGTTATTTAATTCCCCTAAACTGGGAACTCCTTTAAATCTTGAACCTGGTGTTTTTGCTGATACATTTTTGAGAATATATTTGTTAAATTTATGTCTCTTTGGCATTTTGAAATTAAGATCACGAAGTTGTGGGTGGTGGAGTCAGTAGGTGCTGATTTGTACTGACCCAGCTCCCACAAATTGGTGCCGTATCCCTTTCCCAGAGTATTACAGTGAGTGAGGTATAATTTTATGAAAGAGTGCAAATTTTTTATTGTGTAAAAAAATATTGCAGTACTAATATGTCGAAGTAAGTTGAAAAAGTTATTTTGTGGTGCAAAATATTTGAGTTAATGGGCATGAGAATTTTTGTTTATGTGTCATATTTTAAGAAAAAGTGCAAAAGCACATAAGCCCAGAAGCACCAAGAGTATTATTTGCATGATTTAATTTGCATATTACATGTTGAAATTGTGTTACATATATTTTGAGGTAATTGACATACATAAATACACAAAATTTTATATGATATATGATATATGAGTAAATTGAAATTTCCAAATACACATACATTAAAAGGTAAATACATGAAGTGCATACATTTATTTTTGAAAAGTGAATACAAAATCTATAAAATCAAAATTGCCATCTAAATTTATGCCTGAAAGAGAAACGATCAAAAAGAATTTTGTTTAATTGAGCACTTCTCAAAAGAAAGGGAAAATAAAAATACTTGCTTTTTAATTAAAGGATTTTCGATGATTCTGCAACACGTTTTTGCTATTACCTGATTGAACTAAATTTGAAATCTATAAATAAATATTTGCATGATGCTTAAGTCGACTTAGATACTCAGCAAAATAAGGATTATAGGTGAAGCAATTTAAAATGTCACCCGAGGTAAGAGTAAATAGTACCATCTAGTTTTCAAGATATAAATAAATTACTTTTGAAAGCTTTGCTTAAGCTGGCTGTTAAGCTAAAATCTAAAGACAGAAAAATGAAGCAGAATTTGTAATGACAGATAAACGAAGAAGAATTTTGAAGTCTTAAATTGTGTTTGTGCTGTAAATTAAGAGAGGTGAAGTTATGCCTTTTGGAATCAGAAAAAAATTTGATGTGGGCAGCACATGACTTTAACTACAGACACAAATTCATCTTCTCTTTATTGCTTTTATAATTCACTAAATTGAGTATAGTTGCACAAAATAACATGGATAATTATTTGAAATTCCACTGAATTTGCAGTTTTAATTCAATTTTTGTTTTCATTTGGAAACTGGACCCATTTTTAAAGGCGACGTTGCAAAAAATGCGAAAACTGATATACACTGGCGGAAAATAAAATCCCAACACCAAGAAGAAATTAGTTTAGAGGAATGAAATTTAGGCAAAGCAATTGTGTAGGTAACTTATTTATTTGATTAAAGTTTCAAGGTCACAGGTTAAAGTATGCGCGAGAAGAACCATTTCAAATGTGAAATGGTGGTGCATTAATAACCACTGGTAGTCGCCACGATTTTGAATGCAAGTATGCAAACGTGCATGCATTGTATCGTACAGGTGCCATATGTCATTTTGTGGGATGAATTTCCATGCCCGTTGCACTTGGTCAGTCAAATCAGCAACGGTAATGCTGGTTGTGGATGACGCTGGATTTGTCTTCCAATAATGTCCCATACGTGCTCGATGGGAGAAAGATCTGGTGATCTCGCAGGCCAAGGCAACATATCGATACCCTGCAGAGCACGTTGGGTGACAGCAACGGTATGAGGATGAGCGTTATCCTGTTATATGAGCGTTGTTCTGTAACATCCTCTTGAATACTGCTCATGAATGGCAGCACAACCGGTTCAATCACCAGTCTGATGTACAAATTTGCTGTCAAGTTGCTTGGGATAACGACGATGTGCTCCTGCTGTCATAGGAAATGGATCCCCAGACCATAACTCCTGGTGCAGGTCCAGTGTGTCTACACCGCAGACAGCTTGGTTCCAAGCGCTCACCTGGCCTCCTTCTTACCAACATACAACCATCACTGGTATCAAGACAGAAACGGCTCTCATCTGGGAATACAACAGATCTCCACTCCGCCCTCCAATGAGCTCTAGCTTGATATCACTGATGTTGCAGATGTCAGTGGTATGAACGCTATAGGCACATCTGGAGCTGTCCCTCAAGTAATCGATTTCTTACAGTTCGCCGTGTCACTCTGGGGCCAACTGAAGCTCTAATTGCTGCTGCAGATGCAGTACGATCCGCCACAGCCATGCGGCGAATACGGCGGTCTTCCCTCTCAGTAGTAGCACGTGTGCAGTCGGACCCCGATCTTCTTGAGACAGTGCCTTCCCGTGACCACTGCTGCCAACAATCATGCACAGTGGATACATCCCTGCCAAGTTTTTCTGCAATATCGCGGAAGGAAAATCCACCTTCTCGTAGCCCTATTATACGGCTTTGTTCAAACTCACTAAGCTGCTGATACTGCCTTTTTCGTCTCCTTAAAGGCATTCTTGACTCAAATCTAGGTCACAACGTCCAATCCAGAAGAAATAATAACGCTCACGAAGTTTACATCGCATATTTAAAGCAACCGTGATATGCATGACCATAGTGGCGCTACTAGAGCCACTCTTATTCGTCTAGCGCGAAATTTGAATAGGCGCCATCTTTCATGTGCAAAAACGCGCCTTCCAAATTTCGTTTATCTAGCACAACTCCTTCTTGGTGTTGGGGTTTTATTTTCTGCCAGTGTATATTGAGAACGGTTAGTTATAGAGCAATGGAGTTGGTCTTATTCTTTTCGTCGTTAAAAATTACATTTGCAACAAGGATTGATGCATTTGAGAATTCGTAGTCTTTTATTTTAGATTTTGGAATTTTTAAGGTCCATTTTGCAAAGAAAAGGTAGGTTCTTTTTTTTTCGAATCGTACAAAAATCTAATCAGCATCAGGGTAAGCCACAAGTGACTTACCAAATTTTTATGAAATTTGTCCATATAGATTTTGAGTTAAAGTAGATACATATATTACACACCCATAAACAAGCACACACAAGCACGCTGAAAAAAGAAGTTGCGATTTTAGACACAATTCCAACACTTTCCGTATACATTACCATGTATTGCAGGGAATAGAAACTTTTGTAAGATCTATTTTAAATATAAACGGTATCAAATATAGAAGATAATCATATCTGTTTTTCAATGGTCCAATTGTCATTGCGGTGAAAGAGGCCGGGTCATATTACTGTGACGTCCACTATGGCAACCTTGGCAATAACGATGGTGAAACATCGCCAAATTGTTGACTATCGATGACTTTTCGGAAAGTTTGTGAACGGAAGTTTGAAATGATGTTTTTGTGAGATTATTTTTTATAATTATCCATAAAAGCTATTTAAGAGCTGCTATGATAGTGTTAGAGAAATTATATTAGTGATTTTTGACATGAGGGAAATTAATGCAGCGTCAGTGACGGTATCTTTGTTTATGAGTTTATTGCGGATTTAATTGCTGTTCTGATATATATATATATATATATATATATATATGGCGTTTGTTTTGTGACTGCTAAATAACTAGAAAGTTAATATTTTTATATATCTCGATTTACGTTTATTAAGACTCAAGCTGTCCAGATCTTTAAATACGATCTCCAGTTTGGGATTTTAAGCATTTAACTGCTGGTTTATTGTATCGAGTGGCTGTTTTATGGCTTTTCTAAATAGCTAGAAAGTTATTAATTAAATCCTGTTATCTTGTTTCTGATTATACTTATTGGTGCTTTAATAACACTTAAGTATTCAGATGTTTGAACTCATTTTTGTATCCCGAATATACATCCACGAATCCAGAGGATATGCCGTAACAATGCGAAATAACAATATTAATTCTTTTAAAATCTCGGACAAAATTTTGCATTTTATTCAAAACTTTTTAACATGTTTGATAAAACGTCACTGGAAAAGGAAGATCCAGCTGTTTCCATACGTATAAATACCATTTGGGGAAGTTTGTGAGGCCTAAATAACCTATCGATTATTATTTCTATCAGTTTCCATTATAATATATGTTTCTTTACACTAACTATCCTAGGTCCAACGGCCGTACCGTGCTCAAAACACCGGTTGTCGTTAGATCACCGAAGTCAAGCAGCATCGGGCGTGGTTAGTACTTGGGTGGGTGATCACCTGGGAACACCGCATGCTGTTGGCAAATTTCGGGCGCGGTAGCCCGGTGGTTTGCGGGCTGGATTTGCACGCTGCCACAACTGCCGCCGTGTTCATGCGGAGTACGATCACGTTTAACATGTGGGTCCGTAAGTCCTTCCGAGAGGTTGGTGGTAGGGGAAGGAAGGTACGGTCCCTGTGTATGCCTCCCCCACTGGGTTCCGGTCTAAATTGGGTGGCACTTCCCGGCCGTCCAAACAATTACTTTACACCTTTCTGGTAGCGGTCGTCCAAATAGTTGCTCAAGTCCTCTGGATGAGTCGGACGGCCTGGGTTTTCCACACCTTTCTGGTAGGTCGGATGGTCTGGGTCTCAACAACAACAACACTAACTATCCTAACTAGTTCGGTTGTTAGACGAATCACCGACCAAATCAGCCTTTTATGCGTTCCTAAAGAAGAATAGGAATATGTTTCGAATCGTGAGAGTTTCATTGTTCTTGGGATGAAAGAAGTGTTGAGTAGAGTGGTCTTGAGTAGAGGGTTCCTGGAATTTATGAAGAATTCCAGTAGTGAGTGGAAGGCAACTCCATTCGATACAACGATGACTAGGAAGAGTCTAGTATTCGGGGTCACGGTTCGGAACATATTCTTATTCTACCGTAGTAACGCAGAAAATGCTGATTAGGTCGGTGATTCATCTAACAACCGAATCAGATAGGATGGCTAGTTTAAAGAAACATGCATTATAATGCAAACTGAGGGAATGATTAAATGAAAGGTTATTTAGACCTCACGAGTTGCATAAAAAATAATTACACTTTGAATATTTTATTTTTAAGAAGATTCTGATAGAGTAATTGAAAATTAACAATAGAAATGTGTTAATTGTTCTCACCTTGAAGATCCCAACGATCCTGTTCTGGTCCTCCAGCTCATCCCCCGTTCTCTTACCTCGGAAAAGTTCGAAAGAATGAAGCCACTCACAGAATCCCCCAAAGTCGATTACACTCTCCAGTTCGCAGGGATAGATCTGTTCAGAGGAAAAAAGCTTATGAGGTGGAAAAAAAAGACAAGCCTGTATATTAAAGCAAGTGCATTACGTCCCAAACGAGAAACTATCCTGTTCGGTGAGTAGCATTTTTGCCCAATTGCAGCCCTCAAATGGCCAGTGCCAAAATGGGAAAACGTGCTCTGTTCTTGAATTAGGCTACAGACGTGGATAGTTCAATAATTGGGGGATAGATATGGACAATTCATGCATTGGGTGACAGAAATGGACAGTTCATAAATTGGGTACCAGACATGGATAGTTCATAAATTAAGTATCGGACGTGGGACGTTCATAAATTGGGTAATGAACGTGGGGAGTTTACGAATTGGGTAGCAAGGAAGGGCTGTTTATGAACTGATAGACAAAATTCAGCAGTTCCAGAACATAATTTAAACTGTTGCCTGATATATGATTTGGGCAATAGAGGCAGTTTCTACTTGATCAGGGTAATTGAATATAAATAGCGGAACAATTGATGGATTCAGTTAGTGAATTCGACAGTATAGAAAGCTAGTTTCAAAAATGTAGTCCACAAAAGGAATCAACTGAAACTCTGAATCTTAAAACTGTAGTGTTTTTCTGGTTAACCAACCTTGGACACAGGAAGGAACTGCAGGGAATTGGTCTCAAGGATTCCACCTATAACTTTTTGTGAACATATCATGTAGCTTTTATCCACAATATCTTTACTTACTCAAGTTTTAATCCACAATATCTTTACTTACTCAAGGCCTCAATTTGAAGTAATACCCAGGAAGGCGTTCGGGCCTTCAGACTCTGAATTTTGAGAACGGTGATTTACTGAATTTCCCGTGCGATCTGAAAGGAACCTCCTATAATAGAGGAAACCAGTTTATTACCCGGCTAAATCCAGTTTGAGAAGAGAAAGTTAATAATAGAGATGATCAGCTTATGAAATTAAAAACATAGATCGCCAGATCTTGAACACACACACAACTTAATTCAGAAACTGAAATACAAAGGAAACTTGTTAATAAATTGGTCAATAGAGATGCTCAGTTTATGAATGTACTACAGAAAAAGCCAGTTCATGAATTTACCAATAGCGTTTTCCTTTTCACGACCAAGGATTATTTTGAACAGAAAGAAAAAAGCTGCCTAGTTTATGAACTATGACACAAAGAAAGTCTGTTAATGTAATTTGTCAACAGAGGAAGTCCATTAATGAATTAATTGGCCAATAGTGGTGTTATTCTAGATAGTGGTTATTCTAGAACGAAACAAAATATGTGGCTAGTTTATGAACTAGGTTGTAGAGGAGGACTGTTAACAAATTGGTCAACAAATGTGCTCAGTTCATGAACGGTACAGCAGTAGAAGTCAGGTTATGAATTTAGAAATGGAGGCAGACTTTCCATGAACTGGTATTACTGATTGGTCTTTAACGCATGTAACTGATTTTGGGGCAGATTTAAAACTGCAGTGAAACTTACGTCCTAAGTGCGATATTAGAAATTATCGGTTCAATGCTTCCATTTCTTAAGATTAAAGAAAATATAAAATAAATGAGAAATTCTTATACTTTATGAATTTTTAAAATAAAATTCTAGTGTTACAAAATTAATTTGTCTTTTGTGTCTTGAAATTTAAAAACGAAAATTAATTTCTAATTTATGTGTAAAAGCTTTAAAAGAAGTACGTAAAAATAGTTTTAGATCTCACAAAAAATGAAAAAGAAAAAAAAAACACGGGATGATTGGGAGGAAGAAAATTAACTAACTAAAAATAAAATATCCAAGATTCCTAAACATGAAACTCATCAACTAGAACTTAGATCACGATTAAATGAAAAATATTTTTAATAAGTTGTTAGCATAATGCATTTTTAAAGCTTCACATATTTTGTTGCAAGAAAAAGTAATATATATATATATACATTATATATATATACATGTATATATATATATATATATATATATAATGTCTTAAGATGGAAACATAAAAAAATACAGAATTAAAATACTTGTAATATAATAAATAGAGGCGCTATGCTGCATTTTCTGTAAGATTGACATATATATAGCCAAAAGGAACAAATAATCAAAATAAGAAATGTACATAATGGCAAAAGGGGTTGTGACCTCTATTCCCTGGTTACAGCATGCTTTTAATCCGCGGAAACACTTCCGGCGGCCAGTACTTTCTTGGTCCAGAAAGATACCAGACACATCACCAGAAACTTCCATACCCCTGCACTTGAACTTCTTCAATTACAAACACTCAACCACAAAATATTAAATCACACAAGAAGTGAAGCATTATATAATGGTTCTGAATGATTGGGAAATTGTGTGGCAAACAACTGAAATGTAAATGTACTCAGTGGGACGACTTATCTATATAAATAAAAATGAAAATCTGTCTGTCTGTCTGTCTGTCTGTCTGTCTGTCTGTCTGTTTGTCCCATCATCACGGGAGAACGGCTGAACCGAATTTGATGAAATTTTGTGGGTAGCCCAGAAATAGCCCCACTTAAAATTATATCCGTGTTTTGAGTTTCTACGACCAGTGGTTCTCGAGATATTAGTAAAAAACGAAATTTTCGTTTGTCTCATCGTCACGGAAAAACGGCTGAACCGAATTTAATGAAATTTGGTGAATAGCCTTGAAATATCCCCCCATAAATTTTGTCCAAGTTTCGAGTTTCTAAGACCTGGGGTTGTCGAGATATTAATGAAAAACGGAACTTTTTCCTAGGAGTTCTACTCCCTAACTCCGTGGTTTATCCAAACGAAAAGCTTGAAAATCGTTTGAAAGTGAATTAAAATTTAATCTCTGAGTTTGATGGGAGATTTTTTGCGTTAATTAGTCACTTTCTGAAAACATGAATTGTTGGAAACATGATTTAAAGGGGAAATCTATCTCCATGGTTCATGGTTTATTTAAAACAAGCTTTTACGGAACAATGAGAAGTATAGAGAAATCAAAATCGTTATTTAATTTCGCAGTTTATGTTATAAGACATGACATATTTAACATGTTATAAGATTCTATCTTATATCATGTTACTCAGAAACGCAATTAAATTAAATCTGTCTGTTAATTTTAATAATTATTTTTTGGATTTGAATAATAAATAAATGGATATAAAAATATATTTTAGAAAAGAACGATTTGATTTTTCTTATAGCATTTTCGACTGGATAATATCAATTACGGTCTTCAGGTTTAAAAATTATTATTATTTATATTTTCGGGGATTATTGATTCAAGGATTATTGATATTTTCAAGTTATTATGCAATTATTTTATTATGACAAAAATTGTTTAAACTCATATATTGTATGTTGTACGAATCTTCTACAAATACACGTGTATATCTTTTAATCTACGAGAATATAAGTAGTACAGGTATATTGACATATGTTTTGATATATATTGGCATATATTGGAATCAATTACGACCTTCTGGTATAAAGAGTACGGATATTATTGATGTTTTCAATTTATTACGTCATCTCTTTTATTTTGGCAAATATTTTTGAGACGCATATTGTAATACGGGTAATCTTCTACTAACACATTGGCATATTTTCTGATCTGCGACAATATAATTAGTACGGGGTTGCATATATTCATTCAATTCTTATTTTTTCTTCTGTAAATTTGCTTACAAAAGGGGGCAGGATGTTTTATTCTTCAGATCTGATCGTGAAGATAATTTTGCATAGTGAGAACATATATTCTTAAACTTCTCTTTAGGAGCAATAAATTTAATATTTTAACAGAATTTGCACATGATTGCGAACTTTAAGTTTCTTTAAATTATACACTCCGTACGAATAACGGGTGTGCTGTTAGTGGTTAATAAATTTTAACATTTTAGGAGGATATATCATGTTGCTCGGCATCGCAATTAAATTAAATGTGTTTGTTAATGTTTTTATTATTTTTTTTCGATTTAAATAATAAATAAATGGATAAATGGATATAAAAGTATATCTTATGAATGGACGGTTTGATTTTTCTTTTAATTATATTAATTGCTGACTGCGTACATCAATTTCATTTATTTTGGCAAAGAGTTTTCAAGCTTATATCGTATTTAGCTACTAAACTCATATATTGTGTTTAGCCAATAAATTCATATAGCCGATTGTTGAAACAGAAAATGAGTAGAGCGGGTATATCTATATAAATAAAATTGAAAATCTGTCTGTCTGTCTGTCTGTCTGTTTGTCCCATCATCACGGGAGAACGGCTGAACCGAATTTGATGAAATTTGGTGGGTAGTCTAGAAATAGCCCCACTTAAAATTTAGTCCATGTTTGGAGTTTCTACAACCAGTGGTTCTCGAGATATTAGTAAAAAACGAAATTTTCGTTTGTCTCATCATCACAGAAAAACGGCTGAACCGAATTTAATGAAATTTTGTGGATAGCCTTGAAATAGCCCCCCATAAATTTTGTCCAAGTTTCGAGTTTCTAAGACCAGGGGTTGTCGAGATATTAATGAAAAACGGAACTCTTTCCTATGAGTTATACTCTCCAACTCCGTGGTTTATTCAAACGGAAAGGATCAAAATCGTTTGTTTAAAACGTCGAAAGGAAATAAAACTTTATTTCCGAGTTTGGTGCAGGATTTTTGCATTAAATAGTCACTATCGGAAAACGCGAATTGTTTGAAACATGAATTTAAATGGAAAAATCTACCTCCATGGTTATCTTTCACAAGCTATTACTCAACGATGAAAAGTATAAAGAAATCAAAATGGCTATTTAATTTCGCATTTTATGAGGAAGATTCTATCTTATATCATGTTGCTCGGCAACGGAATGAAATTAAATGTGTTGTTAATATTTATTATTATTTTTTCTATTTGAATAATAAATAAATGGATGAAAAAATATATTTTTTAAATGAAAGGTTTGGTTGTTCTTTTAATTATATAAATTGCGGACTGCGTACATCACTTTCATTTATTTTAGCATAGAGGTTTCCAGCTCATATATTGTGTTTAGCTAATAAACTCATATATTGTGTTTAGCTAATAAACTCATATATTGTGTTTACCCAATAAATTCATTTAGCCGATTGTTGAAGCAGAAAAAGAGTAGAACGGCTTTATCTTATAATACAATTTTAGTGTTTTCATTTAGAATATACAAACGGGATTAGGACATTTTATTCTTCAGATCTGCAAATTTAGTGCTTCGAGTTTAGCGGAATATCTCTAAATAACTTGGTAACTTTTCTTAAACTTTACCAAATTAGCGGAAATGTTTCCAAATTTATAAAAATGACGCAAATCAATGATTTGTTTTTTTAGAATAGAGTATTGAAATGGTGTTTCGGTAGCATTTGTCGGTCAGTTCATCCATCCTACTTAGTAACACCTTTAACGAATTTTTTTAATATCACCAAATTGATAAAAATATTTGTAAATCCATAAAAATATCATGGAATTGATAAAATTGCGCTTAATAAATTAAATTAATTTTGTTTTGTTAGGGGATAGTATTGTGATGATGTTCCGTCAATTTGTCGCAAAATGGGATTATCAGTTCCACAGCCCCACTTGGCGATAAATTTGGCGATTTTTTAAGTTATCGCTAAATTGACAAAAATGTCGCCAAACCTTCCATGGAGATAGCATTATTCAGACGATATGATTTCCATCAATTTATTTTAAGCAACTGATATCACGTCGCTTAGCAACGGATCCAATGCGTTATGTGCTATACGATTTTTATTAAATCTTTACCGATTTGAATAATAAAGATATGTGTATAAGATAAATTTCATTGACATTGCATTTTTGACTGGATAATATCAATTACGGTCTTCAGGTTTAAACATTATTATCATTGATATTTTCAGGGACTGTTGATTCAGGGATTATTCATATTGTCAAGTTATTATGCCATTGTTTATTTATGACGAAAATTGATGAAACTCATATATAGTACGTTATACGAGTAATCTACAAATGCACGAATATATCTTCTAATCTACGAAAATATAAGTAGTACAGGTATATTGGCATATATTTTGATATATATTGGCATATATTGGAATCAATTACGGCCTTCTGGTATAAAGATTACGGGGATTAGTGATATTTTCAATTTATTACGTCATCTCTTTTATTTTGGCAAATATTTTTGAGACTCATATTGTAATACGGGTAATCTTCTACCAACACACTGGCATATTTTCTAATCTGCGACAATATAAGTAGTACGAGGTTACATATATTGATTCAATTCCTTTTTTTTTTTGTAAATTTGCTTACAAAAGGGGCCAGGATGTTTTATTCTTCAGATCTGCCCGTGAATATAATTTTGCATAGTGAGAACAGATATTCTTAAACTTCTCTTTAGAAGCAATAAATTTAATATTTTAACGGAATTTGCACATGATTGCGAATTATAAGTTTCTTTATATTATATATTCCGTACGAAGAACGGGTATGCTGCTAGTCTATATAAATAAAAATGAAAATCTGTCTGTCTGTCTGTCTGTCTGTCTGTCTGTCTGTCTGTTTGTCACACCATCACGGGAGAACGGCTGAACCGAATTTGATGAAATTTTGTGGGTAGCCCGGAAATAGCCCCACTTAAAATTATATCCGTGTTTTGAGTTTCTACGACCAGTGGTTCTCGAGATATTAGTAAAAAACGAAATTTTCGTTTGTCTCATCGTCACGGAAAAACGGCTAAACCGAATTTAATGAAATTTAGTGAATAGCCTTGAAATATCCCCCCATAAATTTTGTCCAAGTTTCGAGTTTCTAAGACCTGGGGTTGTCGAGATATTAATGAAAAACGGAACTTTTTCCTAGGAGTTCTACTCCCTAACTCCGTGGTTTATCCAAACGAAAAGCTTGAAAATCGTTTGAAAGTGAATTAAAATTTAATCTCTGAGTTTGATGGGAGATTTTTTGCGTTAATTAGTCACTTTCTGAAAACATGAATTGTTTGAAACATGATTTAAAGGGGAAATCTATCTCCATGGTTCATGGTTTATTTAAAACTAGCAGCATACCCGTTCTTCGTACGGAATCTATATAAATAAAAATGAAAATCTGTCTGTCTGTCTGTCTGTCTGTCTGTTTGTCCCATCATCACGGGAGAACGGCTGAACCGAATTTGATGAAATTTTGTGGGTAGCCCAGAAATAGCCCCACTTAAAATTATATCTGTGTTTTGAGTTTTTACGACCAGTAGTTCTCGAGATATTAGTAAAAAACGAAATTTTCGTTTGTCTCATCATCACGGGAAAACGGTTGAACCGAATTTAATGAAATTTGGTAGATAGCCTTGAAATAGCCCCCCATAAATTTTGCCCAAGTTTCGAGTTTCTAAGACCAGGGGTTGTCGAGATATTAATGAAAAACGGAACTCCTAAAAGCTTGAAAATCGTTTGAAAGTGAATTAAAATTTAATCTCTGAGTTTGATGGGAGATTTTTTGCGCTAATTAGTCACTTTCTGAAAACATGAACTGTTTGAAACATGATTTAAAGGGGAAATCTATCTCCATGTTTTATTTAAAACAAGATTTTACGCTTGAAAATCGTTTGAAAGTGAATTAAAATTTAATCTCTGAGTTTGATGGGAGATTTTTTGCGCTAATTAGTCACTTTCTGAAAACATGAACTGTTTGAAACATGATTTAAAGGGGAAATCTATCTCCATATTTTATTTAAAACAAAATTTTACGGAACAATGAGAAGTATAAAGAAATCAAAATGGTTATTTAATTTCGCAGTTTATGATATAAGACATGACATATTTAACATGATATAAGATTCTATCTTATAGCATGTTACTCAGAAACGCAATTAAATTAAATCTGTCTGTTAATTTTAATAATTATTTTTTGGATTTGAATAATAAATAAATGGATATAAAAATATATTTTAGAAAAGAACGATTTGATTTTTCTTATAGCATTTTTGACTGGATAATATCAATTACGGTCTTCAGGTTTAGAAATTATTATTATTGATATTTTCGGGGATTATTGATTCAGGGATTATTGATATTTTCAAGTTATTATGCAATTATTTTATTATGACAAAAATTGTTTAAACTCACATATTGTATGTTGTACGAATAATCTTCTACAAACACACGTGTATATCCTTTAATCTACGAGAATATAAGTAGTACAGGTATATTGACATATGTTTTGATATATATTGGCATATATTGGAATCAATTACGACCTTCTGGTATAAAGAGTACGGATATTATTGATATTTTCAATTTATTACGTCATCTCTTTTATTTTGGCAAGTATTTTTGAGACTTATATTGTAATACGGGTAATCTTCTACTAACACATTGGCATATTTTCTAATCTGCGACAATATGATTAGTACTGGGTTGCATATATTGATTCAATTCCTTTTTTTTCTTCTGAAAATTTGCTTACAAAATGGGCCAGGATGTTTTGATCTGCCCTTGAAGATAATTTTGCATAGTGAGAACATACATTCTTAAACTTCTCTTTAGGAGCAATAAATTTAATATTTTAACAGAATTTGGACATGATTGCGAACTATAAGTTTCTTTATATTATATACTCCGTACGACGAACTGGTGTGCTGTTAGTGGTTAATAAATTATAACATTTTATGAGGACAAATCATGTTGTTCGGCATCGCAATTAAATTTAATGAGTTTGTTAATGTTTTTATTATTTTTTTTCGATTTGAATAATAAATAAATGGATAAATGGATATAAAAGTATATCTTATGTATGAACGGTTTGATTTTTCTTTTAATTATATTAATTGCTGACTGCGTACATCAATTTCATTTATTTTGGCAAAGAGTTTTCAAGCTTATATCGTATTTAGCTACTAAACTCATATATTGTGTTTAGCCAATAAATTCATTTAGCCGATTGTTGAAACAGAAAAAGAGTAGAGCGGGTATATCTTCTAATACAATTGTAGTGTTTTCATTTAGTATATTGAAACGGGATAAGGATGTTTCATTCAGATCTGCAAATTCAGAGCAACGAATTTGGCAGGATATCGCTAATTTGACAACTTTTCTTAAACTTTGCCAATTTGACGGAAATGTCGCCAAATTGATAAAAACGACGCATATCAATGAAATTTATTTTGTTTTGTTAGAAGAGAGTACTGAAATGATGTTTGGTTAGCATTTATCTGTCAGACCAACCATCCTACTTAGTAATATATTTAGCGAATTTTTAAAAAGTCACTAAATTGATAAAAATATTTTCAAATCTATAAAAATATCTTGAAATTGATAAAAATGAGCTAAATAAATGAAATTAATTGTGTTTTGTTAGGGGATAGTATTGTGATGATATTTCGTAAATTTGTCGCCAAGTGGGACTGTCAGTTCTACAGTCCCACTTGGCGATAAATTTGGCGATTTTTTAAAATGTCGCTAATTTGACGAAAATGTCGCCAAAAGTTCCATAGAAATATAATTATTTAGACGATATTTTTTCTACCAATTTATTTGAAGCAAATGATACGTCGCTTAGCAACGGATTTAAATCCAATGTGTTTATGCGGCAGACGATTTTTATTAAATCCTTTCCGATTTGAATAATGAAGATATGTATATAAAATAAATTTCATTGCCATTTCAATTTGGACTGAATAATATCAATTACACTCTTCAGGTTTAAACATTATTATTACTGATATATTCCGGAATTATTGATTCAGTGATTATTGATATTTTTAAGTTATTACGCCATTGTTTTATTGCGGCAAATATTGCTGACACTCGCATATTGTACGTTGTACGAGTAATCTTCTAGGAATGCACGGGTATATCTTCTAACATACGATAATATAAGTAGTACATGTATATTGGCATATATTTTGACATATATTGGCGTATATATTGGAATCAATTACAGTCTTCTGGTATGAAGATTAAGGGGATTAATGATATTGTCAATTTATTACGTCGTCTGTTGTATTTTGCCAAAAGCATTTGAGACTCATATTGCAATACGGGTAATCTTCTACTAATAATCGGACATTATAAGTAGTACGTTTATATATTCCCATATAATTTTAGCACTTTCATTTTGACATATATTGGAATAAATGACTGTCTTCAGATTAAAAGATTACGGGTTTATTGGTATTTTCAATTTATACATGTAATCTACTAATAGAGGTTATATTTTCTAATATACGCGTATATAATTAGTACGGGTCCCATACAATTTTAACGCTTTTATTTTGCATATATTGATTCAATTCCATATTTTTTTTTATATTTGCTTACATAGGGATCCAGGATGTTTTATTCTTCAGATATGTCCATAAAGATAATTTTATATAGCGAGTACAGAAATTCTTAAACTTCTTTTTAGGAGCAATGTATTAAATATTTTAACAGAATATTTTGATTAAACATGTCATTTAGTATACTATAAGAATTTGGGCATGATTATGAATTTCAAGTTTCTTTATATTATATACTCCGTACGAAGAACGGGTATGCTGCTAGTATATAATATAAAGAAACTTGAAATTCGCAATTATGTGCAAATTTCGTTAAAATATTAAATTTATTGCTCCAAAAGAGAAGTTTAAGAATATCTGTTCTCACTATGCAAAATTATATTCACGGGCCCCTTTTGTAAGCAAATTTACAAAAAAAAGTAATTGAATCAATATATGTAACCTCGTACTAATATTGTAGCAGATTAGAAAATATGCCAGTGTGTTAGTAGAATATTACCCGTATTACAATATGAGTCTCAAAAATATTTACCAAAATAAAAGAGATGACGTAATAAATTGAAAATATCACTAATCCCCGTAATCTTTATACCAGAAGGTAGTAATTGATTCCAATATATGCCAATATATATCAAAATATATGCCAATATACCTGTACTACTTATATTCTCGTAGATTAGAAGATATATCCGTGCATTTGTAGATTACTCGCACAACGTACTATATATGAGTTTCATCAATTTTCGTCATAAATAAACAATGGCATAATAACTTGAAAATATCAATAATCCCTGAATCAACAGTCCCCGAAAATATCAATGATAATAATGTTTAATCCTGAAGACCGTAATTGATATTATCCAGTCAAAAATTCAATGCCAATGAAATTTATCTTATATACATATCTTTATTATTCAAATCGGAAAAGATTTAATAAAAATCGTATAGCACATAACGCATTGGATCTGTTGCTAAGCGACATGATATCATTTGCTTAAAATAAATTGATGGAAATCATATCGTCTGAATAATGCTATCTCCATGGAAGGTTTGGCGACATTTTGTCAATTTAGCGATAACTTAAAGAATCGCCAAATTTATCGCCAAGTGGGACTGTAGAACTCATAATCCCATTTTGCGACAAATTGACGGAACATCATCACAATACTATCACCTAACAAAACATAATTAATTTCATTTATTAAGCGCAATTTTATCAATTCCATGATATTTTTATGGATTTACAAATATTTTTATCAATTTGGTGATATTAAAAAAATTCGTTAAATGTGTTACTAAGTAGGATGGATGAACTGACCGACAAATGCTACCGAAACATCATTTCAATACTCTATTCTAAAAAAACAAATCATTGATTTGCGTCATTTTTATAAATTTGGAAACATTTCCGGAAACACAATATATGAGCTGGAAACCTCTTTGCTAAAGTAAATGAAAGTGATGTACGCAGTCCGCAATTTATATAATTAAAAGAACAATCAAACCGTTCATTTAAAAAATATATTTTTACATCCATTTATTTATTATTCAAATAGAAAAAATAATAATAAATATTAACAACCCATTTAATTTCATTCCGTTGCCGAGCAACAGGATATAAGATAGAATCTTCTTCATAAAATGCGAAATTTAATAGCCATTTTGATTTCTTTATACTTTTCATCGTTGAGTAATAGCTTGTGAAAGATAACCATGGAGGTAGATTTTTCCATTTAAATTCATGTTTCAAACAATTCGTGTTTTCCGATAGTGACTATTTAATGCAAAAATCCTGCACCAAACTCGGAAATAAAGTTTTATTTCCTTTCGACGTTTTAAACAAACGATTTTGATCCTTTCCGTTTGAATAAACCACGGAGTTGGAGAGTATAAGTCATAAGAAAAAGTTCGGTTTTTCATTAATATCTCGACAACCCCTGGTCTTAGAAACTCGAAACTTGGACTAAATTTATGGGGGGCTATTTCAAGGCTATCCACAAAATTTCATTAAATTCGGTTCAGCCGTTATTCTGTGATGATGAGACAAACGAAAATTTCGTTTTTCACTAATATCTCGAGAACCACTGGTCGTAGAAACTCCAAACATAGACTAAATTTTAAGTGGGGCTATTTCTAGGCTACCCACCAAATTTCATCAAATTCGGTTCAGCCGTTCTCCCGTGATGATGGGACAAACAGACAGACAGACAGACAGACAGACAGATTTTCATTTTTATTTATATAGACAAGCTTTTACGGAACAATGAGAAGTATAGAGAAATCAAAATCGTTATTTAATTTCGCAGTTTATGTTATAAGACATGACATATTTAACATGTTATAAGATTCTATCTTATATCATGTTACTCAGAAACGCAATTAAATTAAATCTGTCTGTTAATTTTAATAATTATTTTTTCGATTTGAATAATAAATAAATGGATATAAAAATATATTTTAGAAAAGAACGATTTGATTTTTCTTATAGCATTTTGGACTGGATAATATCAATTACGGTCTTCAGGTTTAAAAATTATTATTATTTATATTTTCGGGGATTATTGTTTCAAGGATTATTGATATTTTCAAGTTATTATGCAATTATTTTATTATGACAAAAATTGTTTAAACTCATATATTGTATGTTGTACGAATCTTCTACAAATACACGTGTATATCTTTTAATCTACGAGAATATAAGTAGTGCAGGTATATTGACATATGTTTTGATATATATTGGCATATATTGGAATCAATTACGACCTTCTGGTATAAAGAGTACGGATATTATTGATGTTTTCAATTTATTACGTCATCTCTTTTATTTTGGCAAATATTTTTGAGACGCATATTGTAATACGGGTAATCTTCTACTAACACATTGGCATATTTTTTGATCTGCGACAATATAATTAGTACGGGGTTGCATATATTCATTCAATTCCTATTTTTTCTTCTGTAAATTTGCTTACAAAAGGGAGCACGATGTTTTATTCTTCAGATCGGATCGTGAAGATAATTTTGCATAGTGAGAACATATATTCTTAAACTTCTCTTTAGGAGCAATAAATTTAATATTTTAACAGAATTTGCACATGATTGCGAACTTTAAGTTTCTTTAAATTATACACTCCGTACGAATAACGGGTGTGCTGTTAGTGGTTAATAAATTTTAACATTTTAGGAGGATATATCATGTTGCTCGGCATCGCAATTAAATTAAATGTGTTTGTTAATGTTTTTATTATTTTTTTTCGATTTAAATAATAAATAAATGGATAAATGGATATAAAAGTATATCTTATGAATGGACGGTTTGATTTTTCTTTTAATTATATTAATTGCTGACTGCGTACATCAATTTCATTTATTTTGGCAAAGAGTTTTCAAGCTTATATCGTATTTAGCTACTAAACTCATATATTGTGTTTAGCCAATAAATTCATATAGCCGATTGTTGAAACAGAAAAAGAGTAGAGCGGGTATATCTTCTAATACAGTTGTTGTGTTTTCATTTAGTATATTGAAACGGGATAAGAATGTTTCATTCAGATCTGCAAATTCAAAGATACGAATTTGGAGGGATATCGCTAATTTGACAACTTTTCTTAAACTTTGCCAAATTGACGGAAATGTCGCCAAATTGATATAAACGACACACAAACAGCTGCCATAAACCTTCGGGTTGGTCGTGTGGCTTGGGTCTTCTACATATCAATGAATTTTTTTTTGTTTTGTTAGAAGAGAGTACTGAAATGATGTTTGGTTAGCATTTCTCTGTCAGACCAACCATCCTACTTAGTAATACATTTAGCGAATTTTTAAAATGTCACTAAATTGATAAAAATGTTTTCAAAACTATAAAAATATCTTGAAATTGATAAAATTGCGCTACATAAATGATATTAATTGTTTTTTGTTAGGGGATAGTATTGTGATGATATTTCGTCAATTTGTCGCAAAGTGGAACTGTCAGTTCTACAGTCCCACTTGGCGATAAATTTGGCGATTTTTTAAAATGTCGCTAATTTGACGAAACTGTCGCCAAATGTTCCATAGAAATATAACTATTTAGACGATATTTTTTCTACCAATTTATTTGAAGCAAATGATATCATGTCGCTTAGCAACGGATTTAAATCCAATGTGTTTATGCGGCAGACGATTTTTATTAAATCCTTTCCGATTTGAATAATGAAGATATGTATATAAAATAAATTTCATTGCCATTTCATTTGAGACTGGATAATATCAATTATACTCTTCAGGTTTAAACATTATTATTATTGATATTTTCCGGAATTATTGATTCAGGGATTATTGATATTTTTAAGTTATTACGCCATTGTTTTATTGCGGCAAAAATTGCTGACACACGCATATTGTACGTTGTACGAGTAATCTTCTAGGAATGCACGGGTATATCTTCTAACCTACGAGAATATAAGTAGTACAGGTATATTGGCATATATTTTGACATATATTGGCATATATATTGGAATCAAGTACAGTCTTCTGGTATGAAGATTAAGGGGATTAATTATATATTCAATTTATTACGTCGTCTGTTGTATTTTATCAAAAAACATTTGTGACTCATATTGCAAAACGGGTAATCTTCTACTAATAATCGGACATTATAAGTAGTACTTGTATATCTTCCCATATAATTTTAGCACTTTAATTTTGACATATCTTAAATAATAAAAGGCAATGTCTGTGTGTGTGTCTGTCTGTGTGTCTGTCTTATACACTATACGTTTCGCGACCGCGCGTCGGAGAGCTACGAAATTTGGCAATCGGAGACCCGGGGGGGAGGGAAGGGGACACGTGAAAACCGATTTTCAAAATTCTAATTATTTTTTTATTTATTTAATGTTTTATGCGATTTCGACCTTTTTTTGCCCTTTTTGCCCTTTTTTCTCCACGATCCAGACGTCGTAGAAAAAAACAACTCACACCATCGGAAAGAGCAGACAATTGCGAGTAAAAATATATCAATTTCAAATCTCCATTTCGATTTCTAATATTTTTTAAAGATTTTAAAACAAAAGTCACTTTTGGCTCAAAAAAACGATTTTTGGTTTTTAAATTCTCGCATAGTAAAAAGTACTCATAATTTCGACTAATAATTTACATTTTTAGAAAGCTGAAATATCTGGCATTCTTACAAGTCTAATCTGGTCCAGAAATAATGAAAATTGCCGTCAGGATCGCAATTTTAAAGACGTCATGATTTTAAATTTCTCGGCGTTCCGTTCGTTTCTCCCCCGCTGAAGCAGGGAAGGTGGTGGGTGGGGACGTCAAGGTGGAGGTGACGTCACGGTTCTGAATAGAGCGCCTTTGCTCTATATAAATTATTATATTTATATTTTAAATGATGGGACGATCTGGATTTTTTAAATGTATATTTTAACTTTTGGATATTTTAAATGGATATTTTAATTTTATGGATATTTTAAATGATGGAACAATGAAACAATGGAATGAGGATGATGGAATTAAGCATATGGTCATTTTAAATTGCAAATTAGCTCCGGGAAGTTAGCGGTAGGCCCGGGTTCAATTCCCGCCACTGCCAAAACTGCCGCCGTGTTTACGTGGAATACGATCACGTTAAATATGTGGGTCCGTAAGTCCTTCCGAGAGGTTGGTGGTAGGGGAAGGAGGATACGGCCCCTGTGGATGCCTCCCCCACTGGGTTCCCGTCTAAATTGGGTGAATATGTAGAAAGTTATGGAGATTGTCGCGGAGGGCGCGGCAGCCCAGTGGTTAGCGCGCGGGAATTGCACTCAGTAGGCCCGGGTTCGATTCCCGCCACTGCCAAAACTTACGCCACGTTCACGCAGAGTACGATCACGTTAAACATGTGGGTTCGTGAGTCCTTCCGAGAGGTTGGTGGTAGGGGAAGGAGGGTACGGTCTAAATTGGGTGAATAAAAAGAAAGTTATGGAGATTGTCGCGGAGGGCGAAGTAGCCCAGTGGTTAGCGCGCGGGAATTGAACGCGGTAGGCCCGGGTTCGATTTCCGCCACTGACATGGAGTACGATCACGTTAAACATATGGGTCCGTATGTTTTTCCGAGAGGTTGGTGGTAGGGGAAGGAGGGTACGTTCCCTGTGGATGCCTCCCCCACTGGGTTCCGGTCTAAATTGGGTGGCACATCCTGGCCGTCCAACCAGTTACCAGGCCCGGGTTCGATTCCCAAAATTGCCGCCGTGTTTACGCGGAGTACGAGCACGTTAAACATGTGGGTCCGTGAGTCCTTCCGAGAAGTTGGTGGTAGGGGAAGGAGGGTACGGTCTAAATTGGATGAATAAAAAGAAAGTTATGGAGATTGTCGCGTAGGGCAAAGTAGCCCAATGGTTAGCACGCGGAAATTGCACTCGGTAGGCCCGGGTTCGATTCCCAAAATTGCCGCCGTGTTTACGCGGAGTACGATCACGTTAAACATGTGGGTCTGTAAGTCCTTCCGAGAGGTTGGTGGTAGGGGAAGAAGGGTACGGTCCCTGTGGATGCTTCTCCCACTTGGTTCCGGTCTAAATTGGGTGAATAAAAAGAAAGTTATGAAGAATATCGCGGAGGGTGAAGTACCCCAGTGGTTAGTGCGCGGGATTTGCACTTGGTAGGCCCGGGTTCGATTCCCAAAATTGCCGAATAAAAATAAAGTTATGGAGATTGTCGCGGATGGCACGGTAGCCCAGTGGTTAGCGCGCGGGAATTTCACTCGGTAGGCCCGGGTTCGATTCCCGCCATTGCCAAAACTGCAGCCGTGTTCACGCGGAGTACGATCACGTTAAACGTGTGGGACTGCAAGTCCTTCCGAGAGGTTTGTGGTAGGGGAAGGAGGGTACGGTCTCTTTGGATGCCTCCCCCATTGGGTTCCGGTCTAAATTGTGTGGCACTTCCTGGCCTTCCAAGCAGTTACCTTACACCTTTCTGGTAGGTCGCGCCAACGAGTTTGCCACGGTCAGAATTTTCAAGGGTAGCGAACAGGCTGGTCGCCAAAGGCGGCTAGTATTGGAATAAATGACTGTCTTCAGATTTAAAGATTACGGGTTTATTGGTATTTTCAATTTATACATGTAATCTACTAATACAGGTTATATTTTCTAATATTCGCGTATATAATTAGTACGGGTCCCATACAATTTTAACGCTTTTATTTTGCATATATTGATTCAATTCCATATTTTTTTTTTATATTTGCTTACATAAGGGGTCCAAGATGTTTTATTCTTCAGATATGTCCATGAAGATAATTTTATATAGCGAGAACAGAGATTCTTAAACTTCTTTTTAGGAGCATTATATTAAATATTTTAACAGAATATTTTGATTAAACATGTCATTTAGTATACTATAAGAATTTGGGCATGATTATGAATTTCAAGTTTCTTTATATTATATACTCCGTACGAAGAACGGGTATGCTGCTAGTATATATATATAAGTATGAACGGAATTGATGTTTAATGAAATTAAGAAATAAGGCACTATAGAAAGATTCTGAAGGATTGGGATTCGACAATAAAAACAACTGGAGTGTGGTAAATTTACACAGTGCGACAACTTACGGAAATAGATTGTATGGTAATGTTATGTTTTAAAGATGTTTTGTATTGTATATTTTGTGGTTGAGTGTTTGTAATTGAAGGAGTTCAAGTACGGGGTATGGAGTTTTCCGGTGATGTGTCTGGTTCTTTTTTTCCATTTTTTGAATGTTGGTTATACTATTTACATTTTTGTGGCAGTTTATGTGCTACACCAAGAAAGTACTGGCCGCCGGGAGTGTTTCCGCGGATTAAAAGCATGCTGTAACTATTATGTACTTTTTCTGTTTTGATTCTTTGTTCCATTTGTTTATATATATATATATATACATATATATATACAAGGTAGGATCAAGAAGTTTGGAAACAGTGCTGATATCTCCAACTCTGATTGTAGGAGAGGGGAACTATTTTACTGTAGCGTAGAGACACATGTGATGCGATATGTGAAAAGGAAGAAGCATGCGTTTTTCCAGACAATGCGTGTCAGTGAACATGCGTGTCAGCGAAACATTGAACCTGCTGTAGCAGGTGCAATGCTTCTGTCGGCGATTTCCCCAAACGCTGGCAGAATTTGATATTCGCATGTTGTACTTCAAACGTCATTTCCATTTTGAACGAATGCGAATGACTACAGTTCACTGACACTCATTGTCTGGAAAAACCTTGCACTGCGGACCTGCTTGTTCCTTTTCCCATCTCGCTTCACATGTGACTCTACGCCACGGCAAAATAGTCTCTCTCTTCTCCAATCTGGGTTGAAGATATCAGCACAGTCTCCAAACTTTTTTATCCGACCCTGTATATATATATATATATATATATATATATATATATATATATATATATATATATATATATATATATATATATATATATATATATATATATATATATATATATATATATATATATATATATATATATATATATATATATACACTGCTAGCCATTAAAATTGCTACACCGTGAAAGCGGCATGCAATAAACGTCAAATTTGCATGAAAGGTACTACATGCTGGGATATACAAACGATTAGCATTGCAGTGCATGCTCACAAAGCAGGTATGAGTAAGGCTATCTACATTCTGTATAAAAGGGAAGACTGCACAGCGGGTTTCTTATTCGGAAATCGCATTTGAACGTTGGTTGTTTGTGTGAAGGTCATGTTGTGCCTCGTGTAAGAAGGAGAAACTCCTAATAGCACATGTCGAAATTCGACCGCGGCAGGATCGTGGCCTATCGGGACTGCGGGTTATCTTTTCGCGACATTGCTGCTTTCTTTGGTCGGGATCCCATGACTGTCAGGCGAATATGGAATCGATGTGTCCAGGAGGGCCATACTGAACGCCATGCAGGATCTCAGCGGCCCCGGACCACTAACGCCAGAGAGGGCAGACATGTCCTCACGGTCTTGCGGGATCATGCAGCCACGTCACGTACCCTGAGTCTGGAACGTGGCTCGTTTGCAGGACAAGTGTCCGCTGGGACAGTGCGACGACGTCTGCAGTACCACGGACTGTCAGCACGGCGACCATTGTTGCGACTTCCCTTGATGCTGCAGCAGACACAGGCGCATCTATAGTAGTACGACAAATGACGACATTGGACACAGGAGTGGCACCACGTCGTCTTTTCAAATGAATCCCGGTTCTGCGTACAGTATCATGATGGACGTATCCGTGTGTGGAGACACCGAGGAGAACGAGCGTCGCAAGCTTGCATTCGACATCATCATAGGGGCCCAGCACCTGGCGTGATGGTATGAGGTGCTATTGGGTACACATCCCGGTCACCTCTTGGTTGCATAGTCTGTAATGTGGACATCCGTCGTTACATTTCTGCCGCGTGAAGACCTGTGGCTGTGCCCTATTTTCGAGGCCAGTGTGACGCCATCTTTCAACAAGATAATGCACAGCCGCATGTTGCCCGTGCTGTCCTGACCTTTCTCGATACAGAGGGTGTTCGACTGTTGCCCTGGGCAGAACGTTTTCCAGATCTGTCACACATTGAGAACATCTGGTCATGGGTTGCCGAGAGACTGGCACGCCACTACTCGCCAGCCACTACGATTGATGAACTCTGGCATAGAGTTGAAGCCGCATGGAATGACGTACCCGTATCTGTCATCCAAGCTCAATTCGACTCGAAGCCCAACCGGATTACAGCCGTTGTTGCTGTCAGAAGTGGTAGCTCTGTGTGCTGAATTCTGCATGCTGTGTACCCCCAAACCACATGCAAATTTAATCAGGTCTTCCTCACATTATGTTGTATATGTACAATAAATAAGATTCTGCTTTTTGTTTTCCTTCCTAGTGTAGCGATTTTAATGGCCAGCAGTATATATATATATATATATATATATATATATATATATATATATATATATATATATATATATATATATATATAATATAATAAATGTTTTTAAACTTTGTCTATCTGTCTCACTAAACATTGAGTTACCTTAATGAGTGATTCCTCTGTCATCAGTTTTCTTTGTGACTTGGGGGAGAGTCTCTGTGCCAGCCTTACTGCGGTCGACGTCCCTTTCAGGGTCCTCTTCGGGTGCTGTGGGGGCTGGTGTTGATTCTCCAGCCTCAGAATCTCTTTTTCCACTTTCTTCACGTCCTTCAGGCTAAGCTCTTCATAGGCTCCTTCTTCAGAGCTGAGGTTGATGTCTCCGTTCATGGTACCAGCTAAGCTGCTGCTCACGCTGTCCGTCGTTGCTTGAGTTTTTTCCTGAAAATATGTATATAATAATTGTCTAACGTATTTGTATTTCCAGATCCTCCAGAAGTCCGGGTGAACCTAGAAAGTTGAATCTTTATCCACCTATAGTATCGTTCACGGGACAGAAACTAACGTAGTCGGATTTTAGGTATCCCTTTCAGAGGCGAAGAAAATGTTTTTCCCTAAAATTCTTTTCAGACCCTTCAAAAGCTGCCCGTTGCCTTAAAAGATTGAATATTTGCACATTTATAGTATCGACAACGGGGCAAAACCTAACTAAACGTAACTAAATTGCACAGGACTGTAAATATTTCTAACGTCAGATCAAATTCATGAGGACGAAAGGTTGAACTGTTTTTATATGTTTATAAAAACTATCTTAGTGCTCTCTTAACAGTACAAGAAGCAATTTTACGTTGCAATAACGTTTAAAAGAAGGCAGTAGACACATTGCAGACACTTTGAATATCGAAAGAGGTAAGACTCACGCCAGGTAGATTCTATTGCAACGGACCTGTTGCATTTGCACCTTTGCAACCATTCTCAATGCGTTGCATGAACTTGTATTGCTGAAAGAAACAGGGAATAGTAAAATGACGCAACCATGGCATGTTTGCCAAAATATCCTAAATTTCAATGTGTAAACTGTTTTTCTTATAAATATTGCTCAGGCGTTAAATTCAAGATCAAGTTCGTAAAGTTGAAACATTTTACTGATAATTAGACGCAAATATTTCAACACCCCAAAGATATAAAGAAGTTACTTACAATGAAAAGTAAATAAGGTAAAGTTTCAAAACCATCGGTTAGAAGTCATATCTACGACAACAAACAAACTATAACCTTAGTAAATATTTTGCAACGTTTTTAAAACGTCTAGTTGCTTCTTGGAATGGTAACTTTAATTATAACCTAGCCACTATGTACATCGTTTGGTATCATTGGCATTCATTACAGTATATATAGAACGTCCTACCTTGACCATTGCTTCGTAAGAGGCAAAATATCGAGTCCACCAGTCTTTGTTCTCTTCATCTTCGTCCACACCTTCTTCCTCTGTTTGCTTTTTCTTCTTCTTGTTTGACTCTATATCTTTCTTAGGTTTACCACCCTATAGAAGACACACAATACAAGACAATACAATATACACACATCCGTTTCTTTTCTTAATGAAATCAAGATAAAAAAATTTATGTTAGAATTATTGACATGAGACAATGCAATTTAAACGAATACAATCTGTAGAGGAAGATTTATTTTTCGACACATGGTCGTTTTAGTTGAAAACTTCTGTTTCATATTGAGAAATTCTCTTTCCCATATTGGATTAGTATTGCTTGTTTAACCCACGTTTTACACTATCCAACCGTCTAGTATTGTAGTGGGAAAAATATTTACAAACTTGATATTTTCAGTGAGTAATACTTTAATAAAAAATGTTGTTTTTGAAGTTATTTTGTTTTTAATTTTACGTATTTGTCAATGAAATGACGTCAGATAAATACAAAAATATTTTTCAAGTGCTATTGAAATCATTTAAACTATGATATTTACTTGAACCTGCCCTATATTCTCAAAAATATTCGAACACTTTACTTAATTCGAACATTGGAAATTCAGGAATGATTTGTTTCCGTAGCAACAGATTCGATATGTTCATTTTTGTACTGATAATCTCGAGTTCAATGTATTTCCGGTTATTCTCAACAGTTTTAAATCTTATTGCTTTCGTGGAACGTTCGTTCTCTTTTACAGATCCTCAGAGCTGTTGGTCAAATTTTATGGTGCGAACAAAAGTACCAAAAATTTCATCACTCCCCAAAATTCCGTATTTTAAAAATAAATGTTTAATATAGCGCAACAAGCTCGAATATCGCATCTTATTTTTAGTGCATTGACCCTTATATAAAAATTTCAAATGTCATCTCCTTATAGCCACTATTATGGGCAGTAGCCTCCATTATCTCGAAAATCCAAAGAATATTTATTTTAAATATAAGAAACTCTTTATTTTTAAATATTTAATAAAATAAAAGAATGTCACATATTTCTCATTATTTCGGAATGCTTCACACATAGACATTTCTAAATAAATAATGCCTGCGCATCACTGCATACTCTCCTCTTCAATGTATGCATCAATATTAAGCATTTTAAAGTATCACTTTAAATGTGTTGCTGTTCTCTTTATCCATCAAAGTCAACAAAATATGTTGGTGATACATTTTTTAGCGCAACTGTAGTTTGTGGAGGTTGAAATAGAAATGTTAGGTGGACGTTTTTGAATTCAAGGTCTACATCTGAATCCAATGAAACACTTTGGGTATGAGCAATCCTTTTTAAAAATATCTCTAACGGTTAATTTGGATTACAGCTTAGCAGAGATTTCATATTTACAGTGAGAAACGCCCTAAAAACATTATAGGACATTCGGATAATTAATTTTTATGTGGAAAATCTGAGCTTAATTTGGGTTACAGCTTAGTGATTTCATATTTACAGTGAAAAACGTCCTAAAAACATTATAGGACATTCGGATAATTAATTATTATGTGGAAAATATGAGCTTAATTTGGGGTACAGCTTAGAGATTTCATATTTACAGCGAAAAAAGTCCTAAAAACATTATAGGACATTCGGATAATTATTTATTACGTGGCAAATCTGAGCTTAATTTGGGTTACAGCTTAGAGATTTCATATTTACAGTGAAAAACGCTCTAAAAACATTATAGGACATTCGGATAATTAATTATTATGTGGAAAATCTGAGATTAATTTAGGTTACAACTTAGAGATTTCATATTTACAGTGAAAAACGCCCTAAAAACATTATAGGACATTCGGATAATTAATTATTAAGTGGAAAATCTGAGCTTAATTTGGGTTACAGCTTAGAGATTTCATATTTACAGTGAAATACGCCCTAAAACATTATAGGACATTCGGATAATTAATTATTATGTGGAAAATCTGAGCTTAATGTGGGTTACAGCTTAGAGATTTCATATTTACAGTGAAAAACGTCCTAAAAACATTATAGGACATTCGGATAATTAATTATTATGTGGAAAATCTGAGCTTAATTTGGGTTACAGCTTAGAGATTTCATATTTACAGTAAAAAACGTCCTAAAACATTATAGGACATTTGGATAATTAATTATTATGTGGAAAATATGAGCTTAATTTGGGGTACAGCTTAGAGATTTCATATTTACAGCGAAAAAAAGTCCTAAAAACATTATAGGACATTCGGATAATTATTTATTACGTGGAAAATCTGAGCTTAATTTGGGTTTCAGCTTAGAGATTTCATATTTACAGTGAAAAACGTCCTACAACATAGGACATTCGGATAATTAATTATTATGTGGAAAATCTGAACTTACAAAATCCAAAATGATGAGAGTTTCTTTTGGACCCATCGGTGTACTTCCGTCGATGTCGATAATGATTTCATCCGTTTGTACTGTCAGCATTTGGTTGCTTGAATAACCTGCAAATATTACATTTAAAAATCACATAATTCCTTATTTATAAAATTCACTTTAAAATAAAATATCACTTTATGTAATTTACTTAGAAGAGAAAGAGAATTGGGGGAGAGACCTAAATATGACCACTATGCCAAATCAGAGATGCCTTTCATGGAGGATTTTCTAAGGGGGGATTAAGTGTATGTGTGAATATATATTCAGCACACACCGATGAGGCAAACGCTTATGATTATCTCTTAGTTAAGCAAATGGAAGCAACCACAGGCAAATAATGGTGTGTGGTGAAGTAATGAAGTGAATAAATAATACCTGATACACAACTTTGTTAATTACTGCTGGCTGGCAAATACTCAAATGGTAAAGGTAGAGGATATAAGCGATTTTGACAAAATTCTATTCATTATGGCCAGGTGACTGGCAACATTATATTATAACAATTAGGAGTAGCGTCACCAGAAAAAAATTTCTGGGGGATTTTGGTAATAAAATATCTTGTTTCACATTTTTACAAATATCATTTCTGCGAACATCAATGGGTTCTTACGGGTTCCTGGGGGACTTAATTATGACTTCCATCCCCTCCCTAGTGAAATCACTGCTTGTGGGGTACTCTCGGTCTACCATGGTGAGTGTCTAAGAACAATAAAAATAAAACGTTCAGAAAACTTCTGCAATAAAAACTTAATAATATAAAATATTCGTAAATATACAGTATAAACACAAAAATATATACTCGCAAAATCGGTTTAGAAGGCTGTTTTCTGCCTTCAAAACCGGCTGACTTGTATATATTTTTATTTATGATATATTTGCAAAGTTTTAAAATTATTGAGTATTACTGAGTACTTATAAACTGTTGTCCAAGAAGGGATAAAGCACGAGCCGCCGACAGGGTGCTATGTTGTTGTTGTTGAGACCCAGACCGTCCGATCTACCAGAAAGGTGTAAGGTAACCGTTTGGACGGCCGGAAAGTGCCACCTAATTTAGACCGGAACCCAGTGGGGGAGGACAGGGTGCTATGTGACCAAGGTGCGAGAAGTTGTCAATGGCTATCCTGTCCAGACCCAACTAACTACTATGAAGCACATCGTGGGTACTATGGGCTATTATGGCACAAATTGTGGATAATTTTAATGCTGGTGACGGGAACAACGTGTCTCTGCACACAGTGCATAAAACTGCTTCATTTAGGACTTCGTAGCCGCAACCCTGTCTCACAGACATGGATGATGGGTGGTCAACCAACACCATATCATCGGTATGTCTCGTTTCTTTGCTAGGACCGCTGTCGGTAGGTATTAATCAAGGGTGACCGTGAACAGCGCACAAGTCTTGCCGTTTTGAAATGCTTTAAATGCAACCGTTTGGCCATAATAATTTGACCTTTGTCAAAATATTTTCTATCCGCTGCCTTTATGAATTGGAAAATGAGTTCAACAAGGATTAATAGAGTTATACTATTCATCAGGGTTTATTTGGCTACTTCATGACCTTGTTATGTGTCTGCATATGTGCCTTGTTATGTGCCTTGTTATGTGCCTGTTATGTTGTCATTTGCCTGCAGTTGTTTCCAGTTTCATAATTTAAGGGTAGTCATAATGTTTTGATTTATCTATATCCGATCCTGATTTAAAGAAAAAGGTTTAAAGATTTTCGATTAAACAATTTTTGTTTAATCTAATAAAATTGTAACCCAATGTTCGGTTCCACTGCTCCTTCATTTTGCTACTAATCATGTATCTCCAGTAGGGCCATTAAAAAATTATGGGGTCCCTGATAAATGTTCTATTCGAGGGCCTCTTCTGACTTGATGTAGTTCTGATGATACCTGTATGCAGCTCCCTTGATCACGGTGGTATAGATATTCGTCCTACTTATCCCATATGAGTGACTCTGATGCCAGTTTCGATTTTCGCATTATATTGCCATGAAAATAAATATAGGAATATTTTTGCATACAACGTAAGATAACGTCTGATTATTTTCCAAACACTACGAAAATTGTAGAGCTAAGGAAATTCAACGTTAATAACAATAAAATGACATTTGAAAAATTTTAAATGCCGTGTGTTGCTTATGTTTAAAACATGCTAATTATTATTTTAAAATTTGATCTGATTATTTTGATTTTATATCTATAAATCATTAATGCCCTTATTTATATTTTGCTCTGAAAAATGTATAAAATATGGAGTATTTGAAGTTTTGCTTTTGAAAATAAAGCAGAAGAACCGTCGAAAAATTTCTTGAAGAAAGCAGGCATAAAAGTATTAAGTGACTACAATTGCTTTGAGGACGTTTTGTACATTCTTCTTCAGGTCAAAAATACTGCTGCGTCTGTTAAGAGTAACGAGCGTCTGTTAAGAGTAACGAGCGTCTGTTAAAAGTAACGAGCGTCTGTTAAGAGTAACGAGCATATGTTAAGAGTAACGAGCGTCTGTTAAGAGTAACGAGCGTCTGTTAAAAGTAACGAGCGTCTGTTAAGAGTAACGAGCATATGTTAAGAGTAACAGTTGTTTCTTATAGCGTCTGTTAAGAGTGCACTATATTTGTCCGGTAGAAGAAGGCTCAAAACATCATCGAGACAATTGTAGTTACCTAATTTTCCTATACATGCTTTCCTCAAGAAAGTTTTATAATCTTAACTTTTCACAAGCAGCAGTTTTATTTATTCTGGCAGAAGACAAGCACGAGTATTCCGTAGAATTAAAGTAAAAAGTGTGAAAATGAAGTTTTGAAACTTCTACGAATTTCCATTTTCTAATTTTCTAATCTCCTACAGTTTATGTTGTTGTTGTTGAGACCCAGACCGTCCGACCTACCAGAAAGGTGTAAGGTAATAGTTTGGACGGCCGGAAAGTGCCACCCAATTAAGACCGGAACCCAGTGGGAGGCATCCACAGGGACCGTACCCTCCTCCCCCTACCACCAACCTCTCGGAAGGGCTTACGGACCCACATGTTTAACGTGATCGTACTCCGCATGAACACGGCTGCAGTTGTGGCAGCGTACAAATCCAGCACGCAAACCACCGGGCTACCGCACCCGAAAACTGCCAACAGCACACGGTGTTCCCGGTTGGTCATCCACCCAAGTACTAACCGCGCCCGATACTGCTTGACTTCGGGGATCTAACGAGAACGGTACGGCCGTTGGTTCCTACGATTTATGTTGTTGTTGTTGAGACCCAGACCGTCCGACCTACCAGAAAGGTGTAAGGTAACTGTATGGACGGCCGGGAAGTGCCACCCAATTTAGACCGGGACCCAGTGGGGGAGGCATCCACAGGGACCGTACCCTCCTTCCCCTACCACCAACCTCTCGGAAGGACTTACGGACCCACATGTTTAACGTGATCGTACTCCGCATGAACACGGCGGCATTTGTGGTAGCGTGCAAATCTAGCGCGCAAACCACGGGGATACCGCACCCGAGATGGCCAACAGCACGCGGTGTTCCGAGGTGGTCACCCACCAAGTACTAACCGCGCCCGATGCTGCTTGACTTCGGTGAGCTAACGAGAACCGGTGTTTTCAGCACGGTACGGCCGTTGGCCCTACGATTTATGTGAAATAATTCACAATTTTCGGTTCTGCCAAATAACCGAAGTCACAGATTTGCAACACTGTTTAAAAGTAGTTTTATAGAACCTTGCTGCTCCAACCTGTAATCGAACCCTGGATCTCCGAACAGGCGAGCCGACGCCCTACCTTTGAGCTACTGGAACGAAATTGCAAGCTCTTGCATAGTGTCTATGCACAGTGTCTTGAATGCGCTTGAATAGTTAATGCCCCATTGTGATTCTAAATCCGGTATAACCATACTTACGTGATATTTCCCGATCCTTCTTCGAAATGGACCTGAAGACGTATTTTTGCAAGGAATTGATTACGTGGGTGCCAACCAAGGTGAACCTTCCGAAACTTCTGCAGTCCATCACACGAATGGTCAAAGGAGGACAGTACATTTCTTGGTCAGGCAATTCCTACAAAAATAGGTCATCGAAATTGCATAAAAGCCTTCATAATAAACATTAATTTGGATCATAGTTTCTTAATATGTAATAATAATTTAAATAGTCATCTAAATCTTAATTATTCATACGTAATCTAATTCGTAATCATAAACATCCAATCGGATATTACATCGTAATTAATATAATAATTGTCCATGGGGTTTTTATTTTTACATACCTTCTAAAAGGCCCTTGGTGATCCAGAAGTCAAAATTTTTGCATACTTATAGTGTTAACAACGGGACAGAATCTGACGGAGCCAAATTTTTTTATTTCCACCCCTGGGCTTATGGAAAGGGGTTTTACTTTCTAAACCTTTTGAAGTGACCAGGAAAGCTGAAGCGTTGCACATTTATAGTATTGACTATAGGACAGAACCAAACGAAGCCGATTTTTGATTAAGAAAACTTTTGACACTGAGCAACAAACACTTCTATGTAAAATTTGTTTATTTATTTATAAAATAATGCAAGCTACAGGACAAAGTCCCAGTAAAAGTGTGCAAGATAAAATTCAATACAAAATTATACGGATTAAAATATTATAAAATACATTAAAATGCAAACCATTTTGACAACAAATAATTTTTGAAATCACTTGCAAAGGAGTATAAAATACATTAAAATTTAAATTATTTCAGCAAATGATTTTTTAAAGAAATTTCAGATGAATAAAGAACATCAAGATTATCGGGGAAGCTATTATATGTTTTTTAATATATTTTTAAATAAAACACATTAAAAAAAATGCAGCTTAATTTTCTAAGATTTCCCTGTTTTGATAAGGTTTAAATACTAATTGCATATAAACTCCTATAAATTGCTACTGTTTGATCGAATATCTAACTAAATGGGAAAGTATAACGTTCTAATAGTATATACATACTACTTAATGAAACATAAGAAATAATTATTATTATAGGGGAAATGAAAATGAATATTCTATAAAACGAGTGTGCTTGTTTTATAAAATCCAAATGTAATTAGATAATGTTAAACATATTTTTCACAATGGTTGAGAAACCACATTCACCAAGGCATACATGATAAAATGGTTTCATGTAAGGTCCTTTATTAGTATTAGTACTTTCAGAAACTTACCACGTCGAAGTACTTGACTGGGGTTGAAAAATTCGGATTTTTCTTATAATTGAGTATGATGGAAGATTGCAGGATATGTCCGGCGCATTCAATGTCGACTCGAGGCCTGTCCACGGTCATCAAGTGGATACGTTTTAGTTCTCGGAGTCCCCAGAAGAGGACCTACAAAGAAAAACATTACTTGACATGATTTGTAAATTACTAAATGCAGATGCTGAAAACTTTTCCCATAGCTGGATTCAATTTTGCGAGCATTGATATCAAGATAGTGTTCTATAAATTGAACAATCTAGGCGGTATGGAAACCCTGCATTATTTTTCATTAAATGGGAAGTCAAAGCGTACGTTCATAATGATTAATCACTACCCGTTAACACGGGATAGTTTGGGCAGAGCCGGGAATCGAACGCGAGTCCCCAGAATGCAATACCTGTATCTTAACCACTGGACATTTCGTTAGGTTTCGACTCCGTTAGGTTTTGACCGTTAGGTTTTGACCGTTAGGTTTTCTGCATTCCGCTAGGTTTTGACTCAGACCGTCCAACCTACTCGTAGGTGTCTGGACGGGTCTGGACATTCTCACCCAATTTTGACCGGAACTCAGTGTGGGGGGGCATTCACAGGGACCATAACCTCCTTCCCTTGCTACCACTCTTTAGGAAGGACTTTCGGACCCACAGATTTTACGTGTGCTTCACGCTTGTGCTCCACGTAGATACGGGGACAGTTTGGTCAGCGCCTGGAATCTAAACCGGGTCCAATATATTTTTTTATATTTAATTTATAATTTTTTTTATAATTTTACAAATTGAAGTAGTAAAGTAGTAAAAGTGCTAGTAAAATTGCTAATTTTGTGCGATTTTAACTTTTTGATACGAATTGTGCAACAGTATTACTTCTTGAGCTGTGTCAAAAATAGTTATGGTTTCGATAAATTGTTTGGCTCCGTGTGTTTAATCCCCTGTAACTTAAATTTTTTTTTCAATTGATTTCTTGCATAAATATGAGTGCTATGTGTGACGATGTCTTTTTCAGCTTACTTCGAACCATCTCTTGGTTTTTGTCCGTTTCTAATTACAAATAACAAACATAGAATGTGACTGCTCTTCTGCAGATGGAATGTACAAATAGTACAAATAGTACAAATAGACTTCCATAAACTGGACGTGTTTTACAACTAACACTAGCGGCGTTGTGGGGGTTCAGGACCTTTGAAAGTGCCATAAACAGAGTAAATTTCCGTGTTTCACGTTTTATTTTGTACCTCTTCTATTACACATCGATAATACCTAAAAATTTTATGGCTAATAAGAGAATATCTGTAGTATATGTGATAATTTTTTTAATAGGTGAATTCTATATTTTCAGAAATTGCATAATTTGCATGTATTTATTAAAATTTTATTTTAATATATGTTGACATATGCTTACTGTAATTCGATTATTATGTTTTATTTTATCCCCAATATTTTTAAAATATACAGCAGGAAACTTTTTATTTGCTAATTTTGGTCTCTGGTTTTGCGTCTTACTAAATTGTTTTACCACTCTTCGACACTGATCACTGGTTAAATGTAATTATCTATTGAGGCTTGTTTAATAGTATTATCATCAATGCCCATACAGTTGAGTTTAGTACGCTTATAGAACGCTTAGCAATGGCTAAGATCATATGAAATTTGGCAAGAGTTAAGAAAGTGCTTTAGTTTGAAGTTTGAAATATTTTAAAAATATTCTAATTCATATATGACGTTATAATAAATATGACGTCACAGATGTATTAAAATATCTGAAATATGCATAATTTAATTGGCCACAAATTAAAAAATTATATATCAATTACTAAATTTAATACAAACTTAACTGTTTAAACTCCACGAGTAAATAACAATTCCATGTATAAATTATAAGACTGCCAATTAATGCAAAAAAAGCATAACTTGATAAAAAATTGTCTTGTACTGGAAGATATTTATTACTAGAAATATCTTATTTAGTAAAATGTAAGTCGTATTGATATACTAAAGCACACACACACACTATTTTTAATGGCACACATAAACAAAAAATAGTTTCAGACAGACAGAATATTATTTTTGTCACTATATATAAAATTAATATGATAATGGAAATCATTGAGAGAATTATATCATTGCTTATAAAATAATTTAAAAGTTTAAAACTTATTCTATGGTAACACAGTTATTAATTCGGATATGTAATTTTTTTTGTTTAGATTGTTTAGAAGATTTATGTTACAAAAAATTCTGAAATGGTTTTATTGGAAAAATAAATTCTCTAACCATCCAAGATTGAATCAAGATTTTGATGACTGAAGTAGAAGACGAAAACTTTTATTGGAGTCTTTTTATTGGAGATTAAGTCTTATTGATTTTAATCCTATAAGATGAAGAATTTCTCTTCTTATATCCTTATTCCAAATAATCAGTAAATTCAGGACTTTTCTAATCCAATTCTTTGAATTTTTATGACGGTAAAAATAAATATATGCTATTAGATTTAAACTATTCTACATTAAATTGTATTTTGCTGAATCTCAGCTCGGGTGCTTATGCTTCACATTTGGAATTATATGAGTTAATACGCTTTATAAATGATTTTACTAAGGGAATGTTGTGTGAGCATTGAATAAGAAGTTGTGGCAAAGCTTTGCATCGCTACCTTAGAGTGAATGGAGATATATTATTCTGTTTTAAATTATTAGACGTGCAGTTTTCGAAAAGTACAAAATATGGCAATAAATTATATATTAATTGGGGCTTAATTCTAGATAATGTTTGAGACTTCAGTATACACGATTTTTGTATACATATCCATAGTTTTTGACGGATTTTCTTTTCCAAATACGAAGTTTTTTCATGAAAATGCATTTGAAGAAAATTGAATTTTTCATTGTTTTATATCAGTTTCAGCTTTGGTATATAAAACTACTGGAATATTAACATTTTCAATTCCAAGTCATCTATTTTATTTCGGCAAAGATTTTATAAAATCATATATTTTCTGTGATGATTAACCGATTCTCTTCTACCATTTTTGCGTACGTTGACCAAACCTCATATTTTTTGTAAATTTGTTTACAAACGGGACCAGTATGTTTTATTCTTTAATTTGTTTGTGATGGTATGCAATAATTGCGTATAGCGAGAACAAAAATTCTTATATTTTCCTAAAAGAATTGAATTAAATAATTAAATTAATATTAAAGGTGCGAGACCAGAAGGTATCATTTTCAAATTTTGGTATTTCCTATCGAACAAAAGGCGCAGACAAGTGACGTTAGTTTAGATAGTCTTGGTCCGAAAAGTTTATGACCCCAATAAATACATCTCATCCAAATTAAGTGAGTGACTTGGGGCATAAACAATGCTTACGGTTAAGACTTACGGTTAAGATCCACAGCAACCTTAAAGCGACGATGCAAAATCACACTTAGGAAATAGCCAATAGAAGTAAGAGGGAGGTCTTTACCCGAGGTCAAAAGAGGCTGATGCTAGCAAGAATATTTCAAAGAGTGAAGTGACTTCGTTTTCGATCGTGTAAGAGAGATGATTGTAGTCTGCAGCAGAGAGATAAAGAAGTCAGTTGGTTGTGCGACATGATTTTCAGAGCCGATTAACGACAGAGCATATAATTCCGAGAGCAGATAATTGTAAAAAGGATGACCGTATGGCAGAAGTGCAATCATGATGTATTTAAAAATGTGTAGAATCATTCCATAGAGTCCGGATTTGTTTATTTTAATGATAGTGAGGGGGGGGGGGGGAGGGTGTCTGGTGACTCTCAAGAAAATGTTGAAAATTTCAAAGTTTAATATATGGATATTTTAGTAAGTTTATAAAATATCTTTAAATTCGCATCGCAGTAGGGGGGGGGGGGAGAATTTTATCTTTACTCATATCACTTGGCTATGAATTACTTGCATAATTAGATCATTTGTCCAACTAGATCACTTGTTCAACTTAGATCACTTGTCCAACTGATTGTCCTTCAGCAAGGACAATGCTTAGTTGGACAAACTAAGCATTTAAAATTAACTAAATCACTAAAATATGAAAAAAGAACAAATATTGATACTTAATACGCAACTGTGTATACTTAATACGCAACTGTAATAAAATATTATGCATAAATTACGGATATAATTTTCAACTTCAGAAAAAATATTTTGATTGAAAATTTCACTTTGTATTTTATAGAAGTTAAGCAGCGTTGTATATAAAGTGCAAGAAATTAGAATGTTGAAAATGTTTAATGTATTTATGCCACTAAGTTTCTTCGTTTCAAAGATGAATCATTAATTCATCCTCATAAAGCTTATTGTGCACTTTTCACTAAATATAAGGGCTTACATGAAGAATCTTTTAATCCGAACTCTTCAATATTTTATAAAAAAATCTGATGTGGGGGCCTCACATGACTTTTCTTATATAATGCAATGAAATTACTAATTATATATAAAAAAATAATCTGATGTGGGCAGCACATGACTCTCCTTATATAATGCAATGTATTTACTACTTTTACAGTAAAAACAAAGTAGGTTATTCTTATAGTACCTACTTATATTTTTTTCAAGATATTGAATTTTTGTCAAATAGTTGTTATTTTCATTGATTTAGCGTCATTTTTATCAATTTGGCGAGATTTTCTTTGATTTGGTAACATTTAAAAGAGTCGCTAAGTTGGCGACATTCCACCAAATTTGTTGCCAAAATCTCGCCAAGCGTTATGAACGGAGAAATAATTTATTCTTATAGCAGATAAATGACTATTGGCGTTCAAATACAAAAGTATTACTCAAAGTATCTTTTTTCATGAATGGAACGAGCTAGGATACACGAGAATGATGTCACCAAATTTATCGCATGATATTACATTTGAAAAGTGAACATGTTTCTCAATAGGAAATATATTTTTTTTATTTTATATAATTTTTTGATATTTTTTTTCAAAAATGTGCAATATCTCAAGAAAGGTTCATGCTAGCGTTCTAAAATTTATGTTAATCGTTTTCTAATGAAAAATTACATAAGAAATGTCTATTTGCGTAACTTTGTTAGAGGTTTTGATTTTTTGATGATTTTTTCAAAATTTCAATCGAAAATTTAGGGGGGTTCTAAATATTCGATTGCGTATAAAAACAATAGGCTTCCAGTATTCACGGATTGTAATTTTTGTACCAAATTTCGTTCGAATTAGTTCATTCGTTCGTCAGCTATCGTCTCTACAGACTCACTGACACGCACAGATACACACACACAGACATCGCCTCAAAAATGTTCGATTCGTGATCAGGGGTGCTTGAAACGTGCTCTCCCGTCGGAAATTCGAATTCGAATTTTCGATCCCGTCACAATACTTTCCTTATACATTATTGTATATAAGGAAAGTTAAAATACAACGACCATTAAAAGAAACAAATTTAGTCATTACAAAAAAATATATGTATATCCGCTAAATCTCACCAGCAACATTGTAAAGTTAAAAAAAAAAACTGTCTTTTCCTATTGCACAAATTCCAATTTCATACTGCACAATTTTGTTTCGTATTGCACCCTGTATGTTGACATAAATTTTTCTTTTTTATGCATTGTCGTGCTATATAAAAAAAGTATATCTCATTTTAATGCATATAAATAATAAAAAAGAAAAAAAAATCACTGTGCTGGGAATATCATATCACCCATTATATAGAATGTAATCATATGTTAGCTGTAATAAAAGATGTATTATTATAGTATTTACTTCTATTCTGTATTTGGACAATGTTGGACGAATCGCTAAAGGAACAGGCAAGATGGGTCCTCTATCTGATCTCCAAACATTCTCTTTGGGTCTTGGAAGATCTGGGACTGCTCCTTTTTCATCGGATTCAGAAACCTTACAAAAACAAAGTTTATAAGTATGAATAAACAGTCTTATAAAATGCAAATTTTTTATAGCAAAATTCGATGTTACATTAATGCTACATTTTATATTCGCTGTATAGTAGGATAAGATGAGTAATAGTGCAAAAGTTTAGATATTGAGCTACTGGTTGGATCATAGGGTGTATATTACGAGGGACGCCCAGGCGGTGAAGTGGCTGCTGTCTTGTGGGCCTGGGTTCGAATCCCGAATAAGGTATGGCTGTTTCTCGAGGATGAAATCAGTCTTCCGTCTTTTGGGTCCTCGTCTAAATGTGAAGCTACATCCTCTCCGACCTTCGTCAGTGATGCGTTCTTGTAATAAACTTTGTTATCTCATCTTGTGTTTTTCTTCGTTCTTTCCTGCTTCCTGCGTCACTGGTCCTAAATCGGCTCCGCCGAAACAGGAGGTCATCAGTAACAACAACAATATTACGAGGAGACATTAGTGGCAGAAACAAGCGAATAGTATAGGCAGGTAGTGTCAGAAGTCATAATCCCCATTGACCTAACAATTGGAATGACTTTCTATTGGGTCGACATTGAAAAACGAAACCCAGCAGTGAAAATTCTTCCATTTGATCGTCAATTCCCTTTTTCTAAATCCTTTCTATGCGTGTGGGTAGCACACAATTTTAATTATTAAATTACCCGTTGGGTCACAGGGTTTATATTACAAGGAGACATAAGTGACAGCAACAAGCGAGTAATGTAGGCAGGGAATGCCAAAAGTCATAACCCCCCTTGACCGACCGGACAACTGCAATGACTTTGCATAGGGTCGACATTGAAAAACGAAACCCAGTACTTAAAACTTTCCCATTTGATCGTCAATTCCCTTTTCCTAGATTCTTGCTATGCGTGCGGTAGCATCATTAGCCAGGATTACTTGTTATGGCAAGTAGGAAAAACTGTTACAGCTACTGGTATTTTGGTAATTTCTAAAGCCGTGCAAATTTTCAATAATGAAATAAATTGCTTCATTTCGGTTAATAAATCAAAAATACAACGCCTCGAGTAAACTAATTTTCTTGTTTGATTTCGGTAGTAAGTACTGGATTATAGCGACCAATGAAGAGCAAATAGGCCCAGCGTGTTCCCTAGTAGTTTACACTTTATAAGTTGGAATAATATATGCTAGTTGCTTCTGTTGTCCAAATGTCAGCTTCTTTAAAAATATTTTTACTTTTATTTAAAATCAATTACCCTTTTCAAATTTTGAAAAAAAAATTCTGTTCTTCGGACTTTTACGCTTATTTTGATGCTTTAGGGCTTTAGTCATTTCTGTAGGTCTTTGATCCAAGCAAAACTCACAGTAAAGATAGATACATAGGAATTTTTACACAGTGTAAAGGGCCCGGCCACACATTTAACTGCCGTAAACCCCTGAGTTGGCTGTGTGGTCTGGGCCTTTCACAGTGTAAAGAGCATCCGGAGATGTAATTTCAAAGTTATAGATCCCGCTTGTAGGAGGCTTTTCCAAGTACTTCTAATTCTGAAGACGCAAGTTAAAGGATGATTAATACTAACAAAGACTATGGCTGTTTCTAGTTTAGAAATATCATAAGATACATTGCAGTGAGCGAAAATTAGGTGCATTATACTATATTTAATATCGATGCTGAATTAGTCAGAACTACGAAAAGCGCAATTCTAAAGTTTTTAAAATCATTTTACAGTCTTAGTTTCCCTCTATAGGCGTGTGCACATTTCATTTAAACGATACATATTTTGAAAGCACTAAAATTCGTTTCTGTATTCTGAATTATACTAATATCTTCAATCATAAAGTCAGTTTGGTGAATTTGCTGGCAACCTAGTATTAAAGATTCAACTTTTACAGTGGTAAAAATAAGTTTAGAAACGTACCTGGAGCAGTTCAAATGTTGCCAGAAGTTCTCCAGCTTGCTCAGAACCCCGATAGATGTCATACCATTCTAGAGTAGGAGGAAAAGATGGTTTGCAGTAGGGCTCGTCGGAAAACTTGACATGTGGTCTTGCAATTGTTCGACCGATGAATTCAGATTTTCCCTTGATGGAAATGGATAAGGTGAAAAACGACAAATGAACATTCAATGAACAGGTGGGGAATGAAAATTCGAAGTAAATATTAACCAGAAAAATAATTAGGTAAGTAGATGAGGATGTTATGATTATTGTATCTTGACATGGGATTTTTAAATCATTACTTTTTTTTAAAAATTTGGATACTGTATATAAATTGTTTGGAAAATATCCTTAAAATTGTAAATGAAAAACACTTTAAACTTAATTGCTTTTAAATGTCATTTTTGTACCATAACACCTTCATGTAATCTTTATTTCAATGGTTGAAATTAAATATTTAATATACTACTAATTCGATTTTTACAATTGATCGAGTTTTGCAATTAATTCGATTTTTACAAGTAATCTAAAATTGAACGCAATTGTCGACTAACCTTCGTTTGTCACAACATTTGCTTATAGAAGACGTTTAAAGCGTGGAATCACGTTTTCAACGCAGACACTAGTGTTACTGATACTGGTGTCTCTGTCATTACCGCTCATTGCTACCAAATATGCAGTTGCTAATTCCATTTGTGGTAAGACAACTATTTTATGTGCTGCAATTTTGCAAAATTCTAACCAGAGAAATCAATCATACTACGCAGTTGGCTTCGATTTTATAGAAGTTTCAGCTCTATCTTCTACAAATCTATCTATGTTCTACAGCTGATTTCGTAGTTCAAAGGTTTAAAAGTTGCACCATATAGCAACTTTACTTACTGTTTGTGAGGCCAGAATATGTCCTCACATGAGGCATTTTTATTGCAATATTTATGGTGCATAGAACGGCTAACAAAGGTTTAGTCTAGCTGGCGCCTGAGTTTACAACAACGTGAACTTTTAGGTCAAATACTATAAATTTGGGTGTACCAGGGGCTGAGAGGGGCCTTGATAAATGTCAAGTGATGTCATTGGGTTCAGAAGAACCAATGAGCACCTAGGGGAAGAAGGGCAGAGCTACCCCCCCCCCCCCCCCCCGCCGAAGGAACCACAAGTCACTCTTACACAAAATGTTGCAGAAGTAAGTCGGATGCGAAATGTTGTAGCAGTTGGACGGATACGAAAGTAGTTGGGAGCAGATACTCATACGAAAGAGGTTGCAGTTGACTATAAGTACGAGATGCAAGCCACACACGAAAGAGTTGTGGCCGTACGGTCAGCAATAAGACGGATGCAAGCCTCAGCGTGATGAGCCGAAAATTAAACTGTAAGGTATGTGCTCATTTCCCCAGGTCATAGACATTATCGAAATCTAATTTTGCTGGTCACATATCTCCCATTACTAGAGTAATTAAATGATAGTCGATAATTATGATAAATTGTTGTTAGTGATAAATTGATGTTTTAAATAAATTATATTGTTAAAGTTAAATAGGCTAGTCTTTTTATAATGATTAATGAATTCTTTTCAGGACTTACACAAAAGGTAAAAATAATTGGAGGGTTAATTGCGGCATAACAACGAGCGATGTACGTTTAAATGTTAATTCCACTATATATGAATTTACGGCAATGTTAATGTGATTTAAAATAATGAATTTAATAATTAAAAGTGTAACTTTTACTAATTCTTTGGCCACACTGTTAGTGCGATTACTCTCGGAGGAAAGTGAAATAACCAATGCTGTGTGCTGCACTGGAAGCTTTATTGCAATGATATAAATGTTAAATATTAGAGATATGCGAATACTACTTTTCTTGAATTCGAATATTAGCAAGACCCTCGAATATTCGAATAACTTGAATATAAAAATACCCCGAATAATTATTTCAAGTCTGTATAAACAAAATTGAAACTTGTTTGCGTGTGTGTTTGTCTCATCATCACGGGAGAACTGCAAAGGAGAATTTTATGAAATTTTGTAGGTAGCCTTGGAATAGATCCAATTAAAATTTAGTGCTTCGAGTTTCTCGGTCCAGGAGTTGTCGCAATTTTAATAAACGACCAATCTCCCATAGAAATATCATTGTGCAGATGATATTTTTTTCTGCAAATTTATTTGAAGAAAATTATACCGTCTTGCTAATTAAATAGAATGTGTTTATGCGGCAGACGATTTTTATTATATTGATATTTTTAATTTCTTACGCTTCTGTTTCATTGGTAAAGATTTTTCAAACTCATATATTGTGCTTAGCCAAATAACTTATCGTGTTTAGCCAAAATACCATTTTAGAGTTTTCATTTTTCATTTATTGATCTAATTTCATATTTTTTGTAAGTTTTTTTACAAACGGGACCAGGATATTTTATTCTTCATATCTGCGCAAGAAGATAATTTTGTTTAGCGAGAACAGATATTCTTTAACTTCTTTTTAGGAGAATAAATTTAAATATTTTAATAGAATGTTTTGAATAACAATATTATTTAGAATACTATAGGAATTTGCATGTAATTGTGAATTTTAAGTTTCTTTATATTACATATTTCGAACGAAGAACGAGGGTGCTGCTAGTTTATAATAAATAACATTGATATTTATTAAGTATTATTTGTTAATTATTAGTAAAGAAATTATTAAAGTAAAATAAAAAAGTAAAATGTGTAATAAAACCACATTAGTTTAGAGATGGAATTTCTAAATGTTAATTATTTCACACTAGCTTTTTAGTTTAGGTCTTACTTCCAGTCTATTTCGATAAGAGCTTATAAATCCGCCCCAGTAGCTCAATTGGGAGACCGTTGGCTAGCCGTCACAAAGATCTGCGGTTTGAATCTCGTCTAGGACAGCAAGTGTTATTTAGAATAGCGCGTGAACAAATCAACTCTGCAGGTTAGTGCAATGATCAATCAAACAATCAATCAGTCACCGTGAGCGAGAGGCCAAACCATTGGGTTTACAACCGGTTTGTACATCGGCACGGAATTTGATATGCAACGATACTATACAAAAACTTGCCTTTTTTTAAAATGTAGGATACCACAGATATCGCAAGTAAGTTAAGTTGCCGATTATTCAACTCTCTTGCATCTACACACAGTATAATATACCAAAACATACAAAACATATATCTACTCATATGTTTATATCTATCAGAAATAATATATGTTAAATATTTATAAATGGCATGGTCCAAACTATTTTCTAAGGATAAATACAATTATATACATATTTGCATAGACATGATTAAACTCAAACATGTGTTCACAGAGCACTTGTTCACACACTTGCTCACAGAGAAACCTATACAGGGTTGAAAGCGCGTTAATTCTTTACCTGTTGGAGATAAGTGGGCAATGTAAATTGCAAAAATGCTGAAAGTAAATCTAAGGATAAATATAGTTATATACATATTTGCATAGACATGATTAAACTCAAACATGTGTTCACAGAGCACTTGTTCACACACTTGCTCACAGAGAAACCTATACAGGGTTGAAAGCGCGTTAATTCTTTACCTGTTGGAGATAAGTGGGCAATGTAAATTGCAAAAATGCTGAAAGTAAATCTAAGGATAAATATAGTTATATACATATTTGCATAGACATGATTAAACTCAAACATGTGTTCACAGAGCACTTGTTCACACACTTGCTCACAGAGAAACCTATACAGGGTTGAAAGCGCGTTAATTCTTTACCTGTTGGAGATAAGTGGGCAATGTAAATTGCAAAAATGCTGAAAGTAAGGTAGGAAATAAGACTACGTTAATGAAATAGTCCTCCCATTCATTTTCAAAAAGTTACACTTTTAAAATTTTATACGACCCCCTTAGACAAATTTGGTCAATCAGAAAATTTTTATTTTTAATGCAACACGATCATTATAAAAGCACCGCATATCTGTATCTTTAAAATCAACTGAATTATGATAAAGGAAAAAATCTGATTTATACCACTTTTCCGTACCATGTGAAAGGTTGTTTCATCAGTGAAAATAGGGATCATAAACAAATTGACGATGGAAATTGTTTAGATAAAAGAAGTACTTAAAAGGCGGTACTTATTCCGGCGTATAACGCGCACCGGCGTATAACGGGCACATATACTTTTAAACTGCATTTTACAATTTTTAGGTATATTCGCCGTATAACGCGCATCCATTTTTTACCGGAAAACCCTGAAAAGTACCCTAAAAGTCATAGACCTACGAAGGCAAAAAAATTATTTACTGTCACATATTGGTAATATGGATGAAACTACAGTAATGTTTTATATGATATTAAATAAAACTTTGGATGCGAAAGGAACAAAAACAATGTGCATAAAAACAACAGGTCACGAAAAATCTCACTTCACCGTAGTGCTCTCCTGCTTAGCGGACGGTTCCAAATTAAAACCTATAGTTATTTTTAAAAGGAAAACGACGAAGTCTAAATTCCCAAAAGGTATTCTCATTCCTGTGCACGATAAAGGATGAATGAACGAAAATGGAGTAAAATTGTGGATAAAAAATGTTTGGCAAAAGCGTCCAGGTGCCTTAAAGAATACAGAAAGTTTTTTAGTTTGGGACATGTTCAAATCTCATCTAACGGATAATACAAAGAAACTGCTGACAGAGAGCAACACAGACATGACAGTTATTCCAGGTGGATTAACGTCGTTAGTTCAGTCTTTAGATGCGTGTATCAATAAACCATTCAAAGCAAATTTAAAACGTCTTTGGAATATGTGGATGTTAGAAGGTTAAAAAACATTTACAAAAGGAGGCCAAGTGCGTCATGCCAGTCTAGAAATAGTGTGTGAGTGGATAATTAAAGTATGGAATGAAATCAAATCTGACATAATTCAAAAGTCAGTTAAAAAATGTAGTATATCTAATAATCCAGATGGAACGGAAGATGATTATTTATATATGGATCAGAGTAACAGTGACGATGAAGATGAAACAGAATTCGATGTGCCTGAAGATATAACGGAAGACGAATATGACGAACTTTTCATGTTATCCAATAATGAATGCTCATAAGGTATGTCATTTCTTTGGAATAAAAGTTTTTAGATATATGTACAAATCGTTTTTTTTCATTCTTATCACTTCTTTATATTTGCAGCTATCATTTTTACTTTCCCTGCAATACATGGTAATGTATAGGGAAAGTATTGGAATCATGTCGAAAATCGCAACTCGAGTTTTCGACGGATCTACACGTTTCGAGACCTCTAGAATACGAAAAAACTATTTTTAGCGTGACGTCTGTGTGTCTGTCTGTCTGTCTGTGTGTCTGTCTGTGTGTCTGTCTGTCTGTCTGTGCAGATTTTGTATCCACTCTAACTGAAAAACTAATTGACCGAATTTCATAAAATTTGGTAGGTAAGTCACTTGTGCACGAATCTGGTGCTGATTAGTTTTGGGTATGACTCGGGTTAAAGAACCCGCCTTTTTTTGCGAAATGGCCCGCAAAAGCTTGTATCCACTCTAACTGAAAAACTAATGGACCGAATTTCACAAAATTTGGTAGATAAGTCGCTTGTAGGCCACCCTGTTGTTGATTAGATTTTGGTATAATTCGAAAAAAAATAACCTGCCTTTTTTTGCAAAATGGCCCGCAAAAATCATCAAAATCTAAACTTAAGAACTACGTATTCTCAAATATAGTCATTAAATGCTTGTTTAATACGTAATTTTTAGCGAAGAAAAGAATAAGACCAACCCCATTACACTAGGACTAGCCGTTCTCGAGATATTTTAGTTTTTCGTATTTTTCCTACACCATTTTTGAAAATAAGTCTAGTTTTCAAATGAGAACGAAAATTGAATTTAAAAATTAATTAAATTTAATTTAAATAAATAGAACGTGAATATAAGTCTGCAGGGAAAGTCATGTGCTGCCCACATCAGATTTTTATATCCAGCGCATAACTTGCACACGTAATTTCCGACCTTATTTCTTGTGTTATAAGTGCGCTTAATACGCCGGTAATTAATTATTGAATACGGTAATTAATTATTGAAAAAGTACTTAGTTATTGAAAAGTACTTAAGAATCCGTGATTGCATCGTGAGACTACGCGGAATTCGCAAAAATGTCTCCTATGTATTATCATCCAGTTTTATCTTTGTGATATGTCACAAATTTACATTTCTAATTTGATATATGGTCCCTCTTCATAATGTTCAATTTTCAATTAAATATAGTTCGCTTAATTTTAAAGATACAGATATGCGGTTTTTTTTAATGATCTTTTTGCATTAAAAATACAAATTTTCTGATTGAACCAGTTTATCTAAAGGGATCGTATAAAAATTTAAAAAGTGTAATTTTTTGAAAATGAATGAGAGGACTATTTCATTAACGTAGTCTTATTTCCTGCCTTACTTTCAACATTTTTGCAATTTACATTGTCCACTTATCTCCTACAGGTAAGGAATTAAAGCGCGTTTCAATCTTTTTGGGACACCCTGTATACACAAATAAAATTATACATACACAAATAAAATTATATCACATACATTAAAATTAAATCATATAAGGCGTAATGCAATGAATAACTGTTATCCTAATGAACTATTGTCTAAGCAATACATGATACATATACAGTTAAATAAAGCGCTCGTTTTCCTCCTTTTGGGAAGAAATCGTATGTAATTCTTGAGATTAGCATGGATTAAGAAGACTCTGGGATATTGAGAGAATATTTCAAATCGGGAGGCTAACGACCACGCAGGAAGTTAATCTGGGAGGTAAAATAGCATTTGGAGGATGTGGCAACTGGAAAAAATTAGTAATTAAAGTTGAACCTTAGCTTAATTATTATTAACCTAATATATCTATCTTAACATGGCCTATCTTTTTGAGGAACACATATATTCAAGTCTGTCTTGGACATTGTTAGCAGCACGTGGTTGATGTCGTCTTTATTACTCGCATTAACTCTTAGTGTAATGCATCCACTCGTAACTTCGTCCATCATATTGTACTGCTGACTCAAATACTCGCACTTATTTCATTCTCTTAGGCTGTTCCCTCTACATATCTAGTCGTCGTGCTATATTTTCTAAGTCATAGTTCTTATTGTAATGTCGAACTCGAACTGTTATTCCACAAGTGTCGTTATTAAGTCGTCGTCTCCAAGTTTTCTGTCCAAGTGTCGTTTTTAAGTCACCGGTTGTGGCTCCTTTCTTTCGGGGGTGTCACTCCCCCTTTGCTTTCATTTGCAGCATCCAATGTGACGCAATAATCACTTTCTCCATTGGCTAATCCTTTAACCAATGTCGCTACTTGGCACCCTCGTAAGGGTTCGTTCGGCCCCCTCTGTCTTGGCGCTCTTAATTTTATGGTTTGCTGTAAACCTCGGCGCCATTCAGACTGGAAATATTGTTCGACGTTTCGGATACAATAAATATGCACATAAAACTGTTTCACCAAAGTGTGAGATCTATTTCGGTCTCACAGAGGATAACCTGAGGTAAAAATAGCAGAAAGTCGTCAGTCAGATTGTCAAGCTTCACATTTATTTGATATTAGAAGGAGAATGCAGAGCCCACTTCGACAATAAAAGCTTACAATTTCATAATTTCATTTCAGTAGCTCAATTGGGATAACGTCGGCTGGCCACTACGAAGGCCCGCTGTTCAAGACCCGGATGGCACAGCAGGATTATTAACTACAATAATTAAATAATTGTAAATACCTTTTATCCACTGCAGATTTTTATTTACGAAAGCAAGCATTCGAATACATTCAAAATCTAGCCTGCTTCTTTTTGTAGAAAATTAAACTAGAGGTGCTGAAGAGTCCCTTAGAAGAAAATTTATTGACGGTGGTGTGACTGAATATGTAATTCCTTTAAGTGAGTATTTAGACTGTTCTTGTTCCAGTACTCGAAAATATTTTCGCTTGGTGGAAGTAAAAATTTTTCGGAGTACTCTCGAACTTCTTTTTCTAGGTACTTTCGAATTTATTCTTATGGGTACTTTCCAGCTTTTTCTTATGTGGGATCCTGAACTTTTTTTTTTACAGTTTATCTTGAAGCAATATTTGAGATATTCGAACTTCTCCTAGTGATGCTCTATATTTGAGATCTCGTATGTCGAATACATTCTAGTATTCAATCATTCGCGAATATTATTCGCTCATCTAAATACCTATAAAAGTTAAGGAGTACATTTTGTGGCTAAAGATAAAACGAAACCCATATTTGCACTGCTTCCAATCCTTACCACTTTGTCCTGATCAAATATCTCCACTACTATTATTGGAGGATCTTCGCGGATGTCTTCTTTACTTCCGTAGACCACAGCATCGTTGAACAGTAGCATTTCATCCCATGTTGGACTTAGAGTCTCATCAATAACCTGGAAGGAATGCAAATCGAGAAAAATGAAAGAGTTAGCAGAATCAATAAGTAAAATACACTGTGTTCAAAGGATAAAGAAAATTTGAACGACGATATTATAGTACAAAATTAAATAATTATGCAGTATACAACTGTTTTGAGGATACGCTGGATCTTCTTCGTCGTTAGAGAACTTTGTCCATTTCGTCTTTCTTACCAACTGGAACTCATCGGAACCCAATGATATTTAGAGAAATGAAGAACAAAATATTTGGTTACCCATACTCTTCAGATTTTTTCTAGCAACAATGCAGTACAAGCGACCGCCCTATTGTTACAAAATTTGACGAACGATGATTCCAGACACAAGGAACACCTCGGAGAGATTGAAAACAACCAGATTTGGTTTCTTTTTATGTAATGTTTAAATTAAATCTAGCTTAATTTTCACACTAATCGGGTCGAAACGATCAATATATTTACCATACAGTTTCAAATATTAATATCATTGTAAAGTCCACATGACGCTCTTTGTAATAGTTTGTTATCTGCAAAACACTTTCCTATATTTCATGAATTAAAAAAAACCCAACAAAATCTTTTCCAACAAAATAGGCAAAATGCATTTATATATTTTGACATCGCTTAGACAACTAACCATATAAATATGAAATTTGATGAGCATATAACTGCAAATGTCCGTTTTTAACACTGTACAACATAGTTGAAAAGTGTTTATGACTTTGTTCATTCTGTCTGTCTGTCTGTCTGTTCGCTAGCACGATAACTGCCGTAAAAATGACTTTATCAAAATGAAATTTTAGTATGTTGTTCAGATGGTCAGTGAGACGTATGGGAATATAAATGAATAATATCACCTAATTAGTTTTGGGTTGAACCCGGGTTGAAAAAATGAAATACATTGAACCCTATGGGACATAATTTTTCAAACATTTTTGAAGCGAATTTAAAATTCACAAATTGCTTCGAAAGTTTTAGGAAATATTCAAATTATCCTATAAAAATATGTCAGCAAAATATATTCGCTAATTTTTTAATTAAAAATTAAAATAATAATTATGTCCTATTATATGAAGAGATCGACTCACTTCAAAATAAAATATGACATCCATCTTTTGTCAAAATTGTGATTTTTAAAGTTCTTTTTAATTTATATTTAGTGCTGTATGCGTCCTAAAACATCTTTATTTTTGCTTAATTTCTGTGCATCTACATTCTGAAACAACGCAATTACAATATATTTGAGTTTAAGTGATCATCAAACTTTGATTATTTGTACAACGAAGCTTAATTTTAACTTATGGAGAATGTAAACACATACAGATGTAGGATGAGTCGTATAAGAATTCTTGAATTTCTTTAACACAAAATTATTTAGCTCTCTGAGTCAGAAATATAGCTGATGTGAATGAAACATTCATTGATTTTACATAGAGAACAGACGATTTTATAGTAGACTTTTTCGATGAAGTTTTAAGTATAGCTTTACATTACGTTTACCTGCATGATTTTAAGTTTTTAAATAAAATAAATTATTGCAGTATTGTGATGAATGAAAGGAATGGAATAAAAGTGTATGAATGAAATATTTACAGCCTTTACATAGAGAGCCATGCGATTTATATTTCGATGACGTCATTTGAGTAAAGTTCATTGATGCTAGTTCCTTGGTTTTCGTTTAATTGTGATTGTGCAATATTATGTAATACATTTTATTGGTAATTTTTTTTTGCGATATTATTTTCAGAAATATGTTTCTTTGAAATATGTATTTCTCGGGATCTCCAATGGATAAAACTCAGATGAGTATTGATTTAGAGTTATCATCATATACTGGAGGGTGTTGGCGATTCGCTAAGGATTTCCATTTCCGGTTGTTTTTTGCATTTTCTGTTCAAACACTTTATTTTACTTGAAATGTCTATATTTCAAAATTGGCTATAGATAGAGCTTAGATGATAACTGATATGGATTCAAAATGAAATTCTGGAGGAGTTAGAGGGATTTACTAACAGTTTTTACTTCCGTTTTTTTTTTACATTTTCGGTTTAAATTTTTTCTTAAAGCTTTATTTCTCAAGATTAACAGCAAATGGAACTGAGATGATGACCTATATGAATTCAGCATTAAATTGGGGAGGAAGTGTTAAATGAAACGTTCAATGTTAAGCGTTCATAGAAAATTTCGATTCCTGTTTTTATTCTGTTTCACTTCTGTTTGTTTTTCTTCACTTCCGGTTCAAACATTTTTCTTGAAACATGTATTTCTAAGGATTGGCTACAGATAGAGCTTAGATGATGACAATATATCCATATCAGTGGATTCGGCCACTGATATGGATTCGATGACTGATATGCATTCGACGTATGAATTCAAAATTCTAGAGGGGGGGGGGGGAGGGGGGTAACCAAATATTTTCATTTTCGGTTTTGGAGATGCCACTTCCATTTTCATGAAAATTCGCATGACTGGACAAAATATTTATGCAAAAGATAATTAAAATGCTTAGTCCGTTTTAATACGTCATAATGTTTTAATCCGTCATCGTTAATGCTTTAATCCGTCAAAAATGAAGTTAATAAACCATTTGCCACCATATGAAGGATTCTTCCTAATTTTTTTTTCTTATTATATCTTTGTTTTATGAATTGTGTTCTTTTATAGATTCATTTATATTCTTTATTTGTGTTTACTTTATTACTAAGGATATTTAAAATTTCAAAGAGTTTAGTCTTTAAAGTCAATTTTTTATGTATGGAAAATGCTGTTTGGCATTAAAAATTCAATCCAGTCCAACACAGCAATGTTTAATTTTTTAAAATGTATTTTTTTAAATATATTTAGAATTTTTTAAATTTGAAAAGTATTTTGTATTTTGCATTTTATGTCCTAAAACCTATGTATAGAAAATACATTTTCAATGTATTTTCCCAACTCTGTGTGTTGAACATATCCGATATGTTGTTGTTGTTGTTGTTGGGACTTATTCCCCGTGGTGAGGAGCGCCTTGTACCACGTCCACTAGACCCCTGGTCCCATGGCGAAGGGGAGAATATGCAGCTTCACTTTTTATTGAGGCTCCCCAAGGGCAGAAGTCTGACTTCGCCTCGACTGCACAACATCCATGCCCGCTGGCGGGATTCGAACCCACAACCCGGCAATCCAGCGATCAGACGGAAACGCATGCCCCCCACATATCCGATATTCTTGCCTCTAACGTAATACAGAGACACAAAACTACATTTCCCTTACACTTTTGTTGAAATGCATAAAATCAACTGACTAAAATAATTGATATAAAACTTTTACAATTCATAAATCACGTTTATTAAGCATTTATTATTATTCATACAGGATAAATGACTCCTTATATTGCAATAAAAGCAAATTTATTTGTTCAGTTAATGACAATCATATTATTCTATCACTAACGTCGCAACTGGAGAGTTGATGCATCAAGTCCTTTCCAGGAAATCAGATAAAACTGTATTAATAGAAATAGGAAATTTCTTCCAAAGAAACGTGCAATTAATTTTCAGCGCTGACTGAAGATTTGATATCGCTGTAATGATTCAGTATCATGATAAATACGACTATTCATGTTGTTCATCTTTAAGTGTGTTATATTTGATGAGAGTAATAGTGAAGCTTTTACTTCACTTATATGTTTACGTACCTGGGTAGTCTGACTCTGGTCCGAGAACAAGACACGTGCAAAAGGATCAGAAAGGCCTGAAGAGTCTGAACCAATAAGCGACCGAGCTTGATACATGTGACATCGCAGTTCGAATACTTGTTTCTCTAAGGAAAAAAATATCAATATTGGTAATAAAACATTCAACTATGAAAATAACAATTTAATCGCGGCACATATATTATCTATGATGATTTTATCTATGCTATTTTGCAATGCTTTGGTTTACAACAGATGTGGATTCGTGACAATTAAACAGAAAGTAGTTAAAAGTAGTTTTTTAGAAAAATATCGCACAGTAGTCCAGATGACAATTCTAGCTGGAAAAAAACCATGTTATTTAGGGGCTTTATGGTATCGTGTTAAAATATTTAGTGTTGTTAACAGGCCATTTGCCATTCTTTTGACAATATTATATTCACCTGTGATTCCTGGGAAAGCGGAATTAATTATTCTTTCTAATAGTGACCCCCCCAAATAGGTTCGTTATCGGTTACAAAGGGATCTATTAAATTAACACACGTAGTTTTGAAAAGTCCTTTCAGCCGTGATAGGTATTTAAGTTCTGAGAAATGCCTGAGTCATCACTAGAATCAAGATTACAGTTGTCACCAGAATCACTAACAGAGTCAGACAATGAAGGTTTATATTTTGATCGTCGTGATGGATCTGTTAATAAATTAATAACATCTTGATCTAGTGCCCATTTTTTCCTCCCAGATTGTTGATTTTTTTTATAAAGTTTGCTTATTCTGGGATACAGTAAATGGAAATAGCTTTTGCCGAATTAAGAACTGGTTTAATGCACTGTTTAGAGATTATAGTGTGACAGTTTTAACTATTTGGGCAGCGCCTCTTTTGAGGGACTTACTCAAACTGGTGCAACTGATAACTGACAACTCTTTCTGCAGTACAGTCTTTGAGAAAAGGTTAAAAGTTCTGTTTTTGGTTTTTTACCTAGTTTAGGAAACTCTTTTGGTGGAAGTTTTCTTTGTCCTGTTGGGGTTTCGTCAGGTATACAAACCGCAAATTCATCCATCCATCCATGGTGTCGTTCGAGAAATACCGGTAACGATAGACTACATTTGTTTCACCTATCATCAAATTTACTGTTTAGGTTTATCACTATTTTTTAACGTACTGGTAGGTCGTGCAAAGGTCGTAGGTTGTCCAAAAATGAAGCAAAACTGCTTGTTTCGTGAGCCACCTGTTGAGTTTTTGTTTCATGTATCATCTATTTGTTGCCATATATCAAAGATATACCTTATTGACATGAACATGGTGACTGAAAAAATAAATATAGTGTCGCGTAGATTAAACAGATTCTTTTAGTAAGCACTGAAAAAAGCAATAAACGAACGAACGAATGCACAGGCGAACAAGAAAATATACACATGACTAAGCCTGGAATAAACTATAAATATAAGACAAGAGGAAATTTGACACATTCCACATAATTCCGGCCGTCCAAACAGTTGCTCAAGTCCTTCGGATGAGTCGGACGGTCTCTGGGTCTTCAACATTCCACATAATAGAACTATCCGAACAAAAGAAAACTACTTTACACATGCTATATTCTCTGCTGCTACAACAGACTTCGATTTTAAATCCTGTAGTAAAGGCTCAGATTATCATATGTGTAACTGAAACTAAACTATTTCTTTGCGTGCTGTCTGCGGTGATAATTTTTCGATATGCGTCAATATTAATTGTTTGCAGATTCTTGCAGTTAATTTATTTTTGAAAAATTAACTAAGACAAATAAAAGAAATAGAAAAAAAAATAAACTGACATGAATCCCTGCGAATCGCGTGCCTTTTTAAATTCTTAAATATTATTAGAATCAGTGTAATACGTCTGATGAAAATGAGGTTACTGCTACTGAAAGCTTATGAAAATATTTTTAAAATCAACTGCGATAACATATTTACATATCGTTATATATTTATATACTTTTACTTTTATTTATATACCTTAACATATTTATATACTTTTATACTTTTATAATTATTTTAATAAATCCACGATACAAACACTGCAGAGTCTACATCGATGATAAGATCTTGCAGTTTCATCCCAGTTGCTCAACGGTAGAGCGTCGGCTGACCAGTTCGGAGATCCAGGGTTCGATTCCCGGTTGGGGCAGCGAGGTCCTTTACAATGGCGCCCGAACAAATCAACCCTGTAGGTTAGTGCAAAGATGTCGGCGTTCTGAAAGTGACCCTAGTACGACTAGTACGGATTCAGTGGACTCTGGAAGATTGAGCGCCGCTTTCAAATTGAGAGGATAACGACCACGCAGGATACTCACCTGAGTAAAAGTAGTAGTAGCAGGAGGCTAACCTGAGGTAACAATAGCAGGAGGTGGTCAGTCAGATTGTCAGTTGCCCGCCAATCTGACATTAGAGGGTGGAGAATGCAGAATCCACTTCGACGATAAGATCTTGCAACTTCGTCACAGTAGCTCAATAGTAGAGCGTCGGCTGACCAGTTCGGAGATCCAGGGTTGGATTCCCGGTTGGGGCAGCGAGGTTCTTTAGAATGGCGCCCGAACAAATCAACCCTGTAGGTTAGTGCAAAGATGTCGGCGTTTTGAAAGTGACCCTAGTACGACTAGTACGGATTCAGTGGACTCTGGAAGATTGAGCGCCGCTTTCAAATTGAGAGGATAACGACCACGCAGGATATCACCTGAGTAAAAGTAGTAGTAGCAGGAGGCTAACCTGAGGTAACAATAGCAGGAGGTGGTCAGTCAGATTGTCAGTTGCCCGCCAATCTGACATTAGAGGGTGGAGAATGCAGAATCCACTTCGACGATAAGATCTTGCAACTTCGTCACAGTAGCTCAATAGTAGAGCGTCGGCTGACCAGTTCGGAGATCCAGGGTTGGATTCCCGGTTGGGGCAGCGAGGTTCTTTAGAATGGCGCCCGAACAAATCAACCCTGTAGGTTAGTGCAAAGATGTCGGCGTTTTGAAAGTGACCCTAGTACGACTAGTACGGATTCAGTGGACTCTGGAAGATTGAGCGCCGCTTTCAAATTGAGAGGATAACGACCACGCAGGATATCACCTGAGTAAAAGTAGTAGTAGCAGGAGGCTAACCTGAGGTAACAATAGCAGGAGGTGGTCAGTCAGATTGTCAGTTGCCCGCCAATCTGACATTAGAGGGTGGAGAATGCAGAATCCACTTCGGTGATAAGATCTTGCAACTTCGTCCCAGTAGCTCAATGCTAGAGCGTCGGCTGACCAGTTCGGAGATCCAGGGTGCGATTCCTGCTTGGGTCAGCAAGGCTCTTTACAACATATATAGGGGTACTGAAAATTTGGACCCTCCTGGAGATACTAGACGAAACAGGCAGGTATATAAGTGATCGCTGAGCTCCATTTAAGTTCGTGATGGTTAGCTAGGAATAATCCTTTTACTGATGCACTATCTAATGATTTCCTTGAAGTGACGTACTATCTGAGAATTATATTGAACCAAAACGTTTTGATTCAACAACACTCAATTCCCTCCCCCCAGATAGAATTGCCATCTGCTAGAATTGCTAGAATCGCACTCTACCTGTTTAGTCAAGTAAATTCTTTATAAAGATATTTTTTCTGTTAGAATAGTTGTATTTCGGCTTCCATGCATGTAGTTAAAGCATTTTTAGAGTATTTCCCAATGACGAAAAATGTGCGACATTTTCTTATTATGATATTTACAATAGAATCATTATTTCTCACTATAATACCACTGAATTTTTCTGTAAAGATTCAAAAGGCATCAAATTTTAACATATAAAATGTAAAATAAAATTCACAAGAGATGTCTTACAGAGGTTTAAAACAATAATTTGGGATTTCCAAAAGATAAGGATAGTTATACAAAGTTGGCTGAGTTTCCACTGATGATTTTTAAAACAGGAGGGGGATAACTCCTCTGCTTGCTACGCTTCGTCAATCATCGTAACTCGTTTCACGAGTCGGAAGGTTTCGGCTTCTACTCGCTGGGGCTCGCAGAGGTCGTTTCGCGATCTATTTTAAGTCAAACTAAAGTTTAAAACGAAAAACGGTTTATGTCACCGCGGTTACATATTATTTCTCTACAAATGTACCAAATTTCCTATTTTTGTATTCTATAGTTTTTGATGTACTAGAACGAGAATCTTGAAGGACGTGCCGATCTTCGTCTTCTACTTGCTGGCGCTCACTTAGCGAATTGTTTCAAGCCACACTAAAGTTTAAATCGAAAACGGTTTATTTTAGCTTGTTTTCCTATCATTTCTCTAACGTCTCACAAATGTACCAAATTTCATAATTCTGAATGTTATAGTTTTTGCGGTTCGAGAGACGCACTGATATGAAAGAACATTATTCACTTCAGAAGTGCATAAAAAGTAGAATAATTCATAAAGAACATTGAAATAGAAAGAAAAGAGTTCCGTCCTGAAAAATTCAACTATGTAGGTACGTGCCTGAGAAAATATGTGGTCTTACATTTGTTATTTTGACCAGGATTCGAAATTGCAACTCAACTATTTTACCCTTGATTTCGCTATTAAATGTTTCTTGAACTGAAGTTGAAATTGAAAAACAGTTTATTTCAGCGCATTTCCCAAACATTTCCTTAGAAGTGCACCAAATTTCGCAATTTTTTTATGATGTAGTTTTTACCATAAAGCAGAGAAACTCGAGGAAGGGGAAATTTGTCAAACAGCGGCGCGTTAGAATTTTTTTCTTAATATGGAGATACAGTTTTGGTAACTAGAAATCATTTTTTACACAACAATATTGATAAATAAATTGTATAAAAAGCACACCGAATTCATGAATACTAAAAATGGACAAGCTTTATTAAAAGAAGACAAGCGATACAAAAAAATGGACAAACTTTATTAAAAGAAGACAAGCAATATAAAAAAATGGACAAACTTTATTAATAGAAGACAGGCGATATAAAAAAAATGGACAAACTCTATTAAACGAAGATAAGTGACATAAAAAGCACATAAGAGTCATAAAAAAAGACAAACGTGACATCACAAATACCTGAGTACAGTATGGAGAGCGGAGGGGCCGTCTGCAACTTCTCTGAATTTTTTATTTCTGCGGTGTGTTCATATCCTTTAGGAAGTCCCCTTAGAAAATATTTCTTGTGTTTGGTCAGCCCGAGCCACAGGTAAATATGAAGCTTCGCTTGGATGGCCCATCCTCCTGGACCAGAGCCTTTCTTTCCAGGAAGCTGAAAAGACATTGGACAGTGAGGATAACTTTGAATCTTGAAAAAAAGACTCAGTAGTACGTGGATGTTAGGTTTTCATTTGGCAAGCACATATAAAGCAGCAAAATCGTAGAAATGAAGTTTAGATGAACGTTGGGTATGGGAGGTTTGGTCAGAGCTATCCAGATGTTTTGTTCTACAATGTCGTCAATTTTATCATCCTTTTTCTTTATCTGTGTGGAAATCAAATAACTATGTTAAATGTGGAGAATTCCCCCCAAACAACAAGCATTCCTAACTTGTTAACACTATGAGCAGAATGTACAGATTGAATCAGTTTCGGGCTTGTTCTTTTCTTTCTTTCCATTCCGACAGTTCGACCTACTCAAAAATTTAAAGTATATGTTTGAATGACTGGGAAAGTGCCATCCAATTTTAACTGGAACCCAATGGTCGAAGCAAACACCGGGATCTTACCATACTTCCCCTAGCCCAGCACCTCTCGGATGGACATGGTCTACACAGACGTGGTCATAGTTTTGGACGACTTCAAAGATCTAACACTTTGTGCAGTCCTCACGCCTTAAACACAAAGCTATCCATTCACCCGAACTCATTATTTCTTTCCTTCGAACCTGAACGCACAACTTACCCGAAGGTGTAAGAAAATCTGTTTGGAGGGTCGTGACAGTAATACCTAATTTAGACCAGAACTCAGTGAGGGCGACATCCACAGGGACTGTACCCTCCTTTCCTTGCCACCAACCTCTCTGAAGGACTTTTACAGATTTAACGTGCCCGTACTCCGCGGAAACATTGAAATAGTATGGCTAGAACCGGGAATCGATTTCGGGTTCTTTGAATGTAACATCCGTGCCTTAACCACTGGACTATCCCGTTCCCCGAGCTTGTTCTGAATATTTTAAATTTATTTACAATCAAAAGTGCACTTTGTTATTTGGGAAAAATATCGAGTTAGTTGAAACTTAAATATGAAGATGGCCGCCTCTAGTGCAAATTTGCAAATTTGTTGAACATGAATTTGTAGAAATCGTTCAAAGACTAACTTCGTGTTTGGTTTGAATCTACAACTCAAAGAATGTTAATGAAATGAGGCTTCGGATGTCAATTTTTCTTCGATTCTTTCTATTAATCAATTTGTATTTATAAATAAAAAAAATACTTGTTTCAATGCAAATTTTTTCCGAAATCGATTCGATAGTCAATATTTTATCATTACTCTAAAATTCTTGAATTAATATATTTCTGCATTTATAAATCTGATTTGCCGAATTCAAGATTATACTTACCGTATTTAGGATTATATATAAGTATTTAGGATTATATATATTAGGGTATATTATATAAGGATAAAACAAACAAAACATAAATAAGGATCATTAACAGTTTTAAATCTAAACAGTGTTTTAAGAATGAGCTGCAACTGAAATGCGATAAATATTTTTTGCATACGAATAAGCAAATCATGCATAATAATATTTCGATATGTATTTTTCGAGGAACACAAAGTTATTTTATATTTTCACTAGTTTTCAAGACAGGGAAACTAATGCTCTTAAAAATTAGTCTCCAATTTTATTTTAGTAAGTTTTATTTTAATAAAAATAAATTGTGTTTAACGTCGAAAATAGTTGTCTCGTGAAGATTAGCCGAATTAAATTCTGTTCATCGCCGAATCAAACCCTTTATGTCCGGCTTCTAAAAGACAGTTTAGAGGTTGTAAAAGACTCTACCCTACCTCTCGCATTTTGTTCATTCCGAGAGAAAAATTGAAAAACCTAACGTGTTAGTTTCGGTGCAGTAATTGATATTATACGTGTACAAAGATTAAACCTTTTAAGCTACCGAAGAGATGCTTAAAGGTCTGGAAAGACTAAAAACCACATGATCTCTGCCCAATGGGCATGAGAGCGAGAATTTGACTACGTTAAGTTCCGTCTGATAGTCGATAATATAAGTTCGCAAAGATTCAGCCTTTTAGGTCACTAGGGGGGCTTCTGGAGGGTCCGGGCAGACTTTTTAAACCTTCTTATTTTTTGACCCCCTGGAGAGTAAATCGAAAATTCCGGTTACGTTAGGTTCTGTACCGTAGAGTAAATTGATAAGCGGGAAGAGATGATAAAGTAACTTGATTACACGTATTTATAATGATTAAGGGACCATAAGACTTTAAATGTTAAAAAGTGAAAGAAATCGTCATATTCAGCATTTTATATCTTATATAGTACACGGTTTAGAAATCTTTTTTTTTCTAGTGATAAATCTGTGTTTTCTTTCAGTGTCCATGTTTTTTTAAATATAATGCAAAGTAATATTTTTATAGAGAGTTCAAAAGTATGAGCCATTTGTCGAACAAAAAATTTGGTACAGCATATTATGCGCAACATTACTAAGAAAATTTTACATCCAAAACAAAATTTTTGATATTTGACTTTACTGCAAGAGTAATTATAGACTTAAATTAATTTGTATTTTAAGTATATTTCTATTGTATGCAATGTTAACCTGAGCTATCACAAAATTTTCGAAATTTCGACAATATAATTTCCTGAAAAAATATTTTTACAGCAAGAAATTATGAAATAATGTAGGTTCACTTTATAGAGACTAACACACATTATTATATTATGAAAATTCCATGAAAAATTACTGTAAAGTTTCAGTGTTATCTGTGAAAAAACGATTGAACTGAGAAAAACGACTTTAAAGAGGGGGGGGGGGGGGTATTTCACTTTTTCATGCGGATTGCTTTAAAATGTTCAAAAAAGTTTATATTTTCATATATATTTCCTAAAAAAAATCTAATTTTATGAAAGTTTAACAGTCCTATGACTCTTTAGTTATTGTTGATTTTATATGGAGTAGGATTAATGGAGTTCCGAGCAGGCTTACACTGATGCAATATTATTCATTGTTAGACTAGAGAACTTATTATTGATTTCCTTGTAATTCTGTTCATGACTTCTGTTCATGACTCTAGGTAGGATTAGGATTCGTAGGAGTTCCGAGAAGGATTAGACCAATACAACATCATTCTTTGTTAGGTTAGAGAACTTATTTCCTTGTAATTCTGTTCATGACTTTTACTAGGTAGGATTAGGATTCGGAGTTCCGAGCTTGTTTGATTAGAGGACTTATTATTGATTTCCTTATAATTATGTTTATGACTTTCTTAGGTTAATTTAAGCATTGAGGAACATTTAGTAGCTTATGTATTCATTTTCCATTTGATTGCGGCATTTTGTATTTCTTAGTAATGAATAGTTCTTTTGTACTATAATCGTTTTTTGTACTATAAAAGTTTAAGAACCACTGCTTTACAATATTCAAATCGCGTAAGTTCATCTAGAAATCGTATTTCAATTTTTGATCCTAATGTGATACTTTTCTTTTACACTACCATCTATGGTACGGAAATTAAAAAAGAAAATGTCATAAATGCTGAAAATTCAATGATAAATTTAAATCATGTATCACTGTGTACAGCAATAGTCAACTGAATGAAATTAAATAATGAAAGAAAAGAGAAATCACGAGTCTGTAGGAAAAGTCGTGAGGTGTCTACATAATATTTTGCTATGAAAGGTTTTAAATAATTAAAACGAATAAAAGTATTTTGTTTCGTTTAAGCGTTGCACACATTGTGGCTTGTCTGAAATGTTAGTGAAAAATGTGTCACCTGCATTTTTGGTTCAGATTAAAATTACTAGGCTGTATATCGCGGCCCGAAACTGAAGCAAAGAAAAGTACCTAACGGCATGTTTAACAACTGAGACCATCCATAAAAGTAGTGAAAACCTCAAAATATTATATTCAAATATTCAATATTAAATAGCGAATGTACTAGTAACTTGTACAAATGTACAAGCTATACCATACAAATAGAAAATTCTGTTTGGTTCACGAATTTCATGAAATTAATTTTTGCTCGTAAACATAATATTATCTGACCTTTGACCTCCGATATCTCAGTACACAGATTGAAATTCAAAAATTCGTGCTTCATCATGACTTTAAACATGATTCGTTCAAACTATGTTCAACATTTTACTCGAATCGGCTGAGTTTTACAATGACAACACAAATTTCACAGACAATTAGATTTCAGTGTTTGAAAAGCTACGCTCGGAGCTCACTTCGTTTTAATTATTCAAAAAATAATGTGAATGATAAATTTGGATAAAATGGACTCGAATAAAAGATCATTTAGCCTCCAAATTATTCATAAATGCATTTATAAATGAACAGATTATTGAAAACCGATCGCTGTCAAGTGTAATAGTCTTGTCAAGCCTGCACTTTCACAAGGTTAAAAATGTGACATACATGAAATATTTATAGGCCGTTTCAAAATTGAGGAATACAAGATACAAACAGCGAAAATTGTATGAATTTAACGTAAGAAAGACGGAAGCTATCATGTTGTTGTTGTTACCCAGACCGTCCGACCTACCAGAAAGGTGTAAGGTAACTGTTTGGACGGCCGGGAAGTGCCACCCAATTTAGACCGGAACCCAGTGGGGGAGGCATCCACAGGGACCGTACCCTCCTTCCCCTACCACCAACCTCTCGGAAGGACTTACGGACCCACATGTTTAACGTGTTCGTACTCCGCGTGAACACGGCGGCAGTTTTGGCAGTGGCTGGAATCGAACCCGGGCCTACCGAGTGCAACTCCAGCGCGCTAACCAATGGGCTACCGCGCCCCGGAAGCTATCATGTAATGAAGGAATTAAAAACTCACATCTAATAAATTGACTCTCAAAAGGAGATTCCTAAAACTGCAATGAACGTCTAAAATTATGATGAAAGTCTGGATGAAAGTCTGGAATCAAACCGACGTTCATTCCAGACTTTCATCCAGACTTAATCCAATCTAGCTAGACGAAGCTTAATCCATTAAACTACTAAGACGATTATTTTTCCTTCTTTAAGCGAACTCTGCAAAATGCGGCAATTAACTGTACTTGAATGTGACTACCCCAATATATGCATAGAAACTACAACGATGCGATTAGAAAATTCACCAATTGCCTAAAAAGTGATCTATAAATTTTACAAATTCCAAGGTTACAGAGTATTTATCTTATCTGAACAGTAGAAAGTGACTCATGCGCATTGTAAATAGACAAAACCCTATTGGAGTTCATAACTATGTGTAATTTATTATTTTTTTCTGATTACCTAAAAGTGATCTATAAATTTTGCAAATTCCAAGGTTACAGAGTGATCTGATATAGATTATCTGAACAGTAGAAAATGGCGCATGCACACTATAAATAGACAAAAACCCTATTGCAGTTTATAAATATGTGTAAATTATTATTTTCTCCTGATTTGAAATTCGGTCTGAGATGAAGACAAATTAAAAAAATAACGATAATATGGCAGTTATTAAAAAACGTAACAAGCATAACAAGCATATTGAAAATAAATTTAAGATTAGATAAATTAAAAATTGATGTTTAAATTTTTCACAGGTATACAATTATTTCATCTTTTAGGGCGTCTTTCAAATACCATGCACATAACAGCGGTAACAACTCAGCCAAATAAGCAATAAAGAACAAATGAAAACAATTCAACGAAATTTTCTATCTTAAAAGTACTTAAAACTGGTTCCTATTAATTATCTTTCTACATCATCTATTATTTAATGGCTTATTCTAAGTGATAATATATCACCAATTCAACTCACTCAGAAGAAAATTGAATGCTCTTCAAAATAGTTATATTTTGTAAGAAAAAATTAAACAACGAGTTTATGCACAAATTAAGATACAACGCTGCATACGGCTTATGTCGAGGATACATTGCATACTTTTCGCCAGTTTTTAAATTACCAACAAACCCAAGTCAAAAAGACGACTTTCGCAAAGTATTTTGCTTTTTGATAATTACCTTTTGTATATATCTTCTGTGCAAAATGCAATTAAAAGCATATTTTTTTGTTTCAAGCATGCCAGAATTTTTGCACATTTATTCTAAAATAGCAAGTATTCATATTTGGTGCATTTGCAAATATTTGGCGCTGCGTGCAACATAAAGCGAGCGCTGTTACCGAACCACTTACCAACATTGGCATAAAAGAAGTCTTCAGGGGTAACGACTCTCTCAACATATCCGTATGCCGCTGTGAAGAAAAAAACATCTCAGGATTCACAAGAAATGAACTTTAATGATACCTTCACAGTCTAACCGACCCCGATATTTATTCCATCCACTACACATCTAAGATCGCAGGCGAATTTCATGATGTAACTAGCAGCATACCCGTTCTTCGTACGGAGTATATAATATAAAGAAACTTATAATTCGCAATCATGTGCAAAATCTGTTAAAATATTAAATTTATTGCTCCTAAAGAGAAGTTTAAGAATATCTGTTCTCACTATGCCAAATTATCTTCACCGGCAGATCTGAAGAATAAAACATCCTGGCCCCTTTTGTAAGCAAATTTACAAAAAAAAAGGAATTGAATTAATATATGCAACCCCGTACTGCTTATATTGTCGCAGATTAGAAAATATGCCAGTGTATTAATAGAAGAAGATTACCCGTATTACAATATGAGTCTCAAAAATTTTTGCCCAAATAAAAGAGATGACGTAATAAATTGAAAATACCAATAATCCCTGAATCAACAATCCCCGAAAATATCAATAATAATAACGTTTAAACCTGAAGACCGTAATTGATATTATCCAGTCAAAAATGCTATAAGAAAAATCAAATCGTTTTTTTTCTAAAATATATTTTTATATCCATTTGTTTATTATTCAAATCGAAAAAATAATAATTAAAATTAAAGACAGATTTAATTTAATAGCGTTTCTGAGCAAAATGATATAAGATAGAATCTTCCTCATGAATTGCGAAATTAAATAACCATTTTGATTTCTTTATACTTTTCATTGTTCAGTAAAAGCTTGTAAAAGTAACCCGTGGAGATAGATTTCCCATTTAAATCATGTTTCAAACAATTCATGTTTTTAGAAAGTGATTAATTAGCGCAAAAAATCTTCCATCAAACTCAGAGATGAAGTTTTAATTTACTTTCAAACGATTTTCAAGCTTTTCATTTGGATAAACCACGGAGTTAGAGAGTAGAACTCCTAGGAAAATGTTTCGTTTTTCATTAATATCTCGACAACCCTTGGTCTCAGATACTCGAAACTTAGATCAAATTTATGGGGAGCTATTTTAAGACTAACCACGAAATTTCATCAAATTCGGTTCAGCCGTTCTCCCGCGATGATGAGACAAACGAAAATTTTGTTTTTACTAATATCTTGAGAATCACTGATCGTAGAAACTCTAAACATAGACTAAATTTTAAGTGGGACTATTTCCAGGTTACCCATAAAATTTCATCAAATTTAGTTCAGCCGTTCTCTCGTGATGACGGGACAAACAGACAGACAGATTTTCAATTTTATTTATATAGACTAGCAGCATACCCGTTCTTCGTACGGAGTATATAATATAAAGAAACTTGAAATTCATAATCATGCCCAAATTCTTATAGTATACTAAATGACATGTTTAATCAAAATATTCTGTTAAAATATTTAATATAATGCTCCTAAAAAAGAAGTTTAAGAATCTCTGTTCTCGCTATATAAAATTATCTTCATGGACATATCTGAAGAATAAAACATCTTGGACCCCTTATGTAAGCAAATATAAAAAAAAATATGGAATTGAATCAATATATGCAAAATAAAAGCGTTAAAATTGTATGGGACCCGTACTAATTATATACGCGAATATTAGAAAATATAACCTGTATTAGTAGATTACATGTATAAATTGAAAATACCAATAAACCCGTAATCTTTAAATCTGAAGACAGTCATTTATTCCAATATATGTCAAAATTAAAGTGCTAAAATTATATGGGAAGATATACACGTACTACTTATAATGTCCGATTATTAGTAGAAGATTACCCACATATTGCAATATGAGTCTCAAATGTTTTTTGGTAAAATACAACAGACGACGTAATAAATTGAATATATAATTAATCCCCTTAATCTTCATACCAGAAGACTGTACTTGATTCCGATATATATGCCAATATATGTCAAAATATATGCCAATATACCTGTACTACTTATATTCTCGTAGGTTAGAAGATATACCCGTGCATTCCTAGAAGATTACTCGTACAACGTACAATATGCGTGTGTCAGCAATTTTTGCCGCAATAAAACAATGGCGTAATAACTTAAAAATATCAATAATCCCTGAATCAATAATTCCGGAAAATATCAATAATAATAATGTTTAAACCTGAAGAGTATAATTGATATTATCCAGTCCAAAATGAAATGGCAATGAAATTTATTTTATATACATATCTTCATTATTCAAATCGGAAAGGATTTAATAAAAATCGTCTGCCGCATAAACACATTGGATTTAAATCCGTTGCTAAGCGACATGATATCATTTGCTTCAAATAAATTGGTAGAAAAAATATCGTCTAAATAGTTATATTTCTATGGAACATTTGGCGACAGTTTCGTCAAATTAGCGACATTTTAAAAAATCGCTAAATTTATCGCCAAGTGGGACTGTAGAACTGACAGTTCCACTTTGCGACAAATTGACGAAATATCATCACAATACTATCCCCTAACAAAAAACAATTAATATCATTTATGTAGCGCAATTTCATCAATTTCAAGATATTTTTATAGATTTGAAAACATTTTTATCAATTTGGTGACATTTTAAAAATTCGCTAAATGTATTACTCAGTAGGATGGTTGGTCTGACAGATAAATGCTAACCAAACATCATTTCAGTACTCTCTTCTAACAAAACAAAAAAAATTTCATTGATATGTAGAAGACCCAAGCTACACGACCAACCCGAAGGTTTATGGCAGCTGTTTGTGTGTCGTTTATATCAATTTGGCGACATTTCCGTCAATTTGGCAAAGTTTAAGAAAAGTTGTCAAATTAGCGATATCCCTCCAAATTCGTAGCTTTGAATTTGCAGATCTGAATGAAACTTTCTTATCCCGTTTCAATATACTAAATGAAAACACTACAATTGTATTAGAAGATATACCCGCTCTACTCTTTTTCTGTTTCAACAATCGGCTATATGAATTTATTGGCTAAACACAATATATGAGTTTAGTAGCTAAATACGATATAAGCTTGAAAACTCTTTGCCAAAATAAATGCAATTGATGTACGCTCTCAGCAATTAATATAATTAAAAGAAAAATCAAACAGTCCATTCATAAGATATACTTTTATATCCATTTATTTACTATTTAAATCGAAAAAAAATAATAAAAACATTAACAAACACATTTAATTTAATTGCGATGCCGAGCAACATGATATATCCTCCTAAAATGTTAAAATTTATTAACCACTAACAGCACACCCGTTATTCGTACGGAGTGTATAATTTGAAGAAATTTAAAGTTCGCAATCATGTGCAAATTCTGTTAAAATATTAAATTTATTGCTCCTAAAGAGAAGTTTAAGAATATATGTTCTCACTATGCAAAATTATCTTCACGATCAGATCTGAAGAATAAAACATCCTGCCCCCTGAATATATGCAACCCCGTACTAATTATATTGTCGCAGATCAGAAAATATGCCAATGTGTTAGTAGAAGATTACCCGTATTACAATATGCGTCTCAAAAATATTTGCCAAAATAAAAGAGATGACGTAATAAATTGAAAACATCAATAATATCAGTACTCTTTATACCAGAAGGTCGTAATTGATTCCAATATATGCCAATATATATCAAAACATATGTCAATATACCTGTACTACTTATATTCTCGTAGATTAAAAGATATACACGTGTATTTGTAGAAGATTCGTACAACATACAATATATGAGTTTAAACAATTTTTGTCATAATAAAATAATTGCATAATAACTGGAAAATATCAATAATCCTTGAATCAATAATCCCCGAAAATATAAATAATAATAATTTTTAAACCTGAAGACCGTAACTGATATTATCCAGTCAAAAATGCTATAAGAAAAATCAAATAGTTCTTTTCTAAAATATATTTTTATATCCATTTATTTATTATTCAAATCGAAAAAATAATTATTAAAATTAACAGACAGATAAGATTTAATTTAATTGCGTTTCTGAGTAACATGATATAAGATAGAATCTTATAACATGTTAAATATGTCATGTCTTATAACATAAACTGCGAAATTAAATAACGATTTTGATTTCTCTATACTTCTCATTGTTCCGTAAAAGCTTGTTTTAAATAAACCATGAACCATGGAGATAGATTTCCCCTTTAAATCATGTTTCAAACAATTCATGTTTTCAGAAAGTGACTAATTAACGCAAAAAATCTCCCATCAAACTCAGAGATTAAATTTTAATTCACTTTCAAACGATTTTCAAGCTTTTCGTTTGGATAAACCACGGAGTTAGGGAGTAGAACTCCTAGGAAAAAGTTCCGTTTTTCATTAATATCTCGACAACCCCAGGTCTTAGAAACTCGAAACTTGGACAAAATTTATGGGGGGATATTTCAAGGCTATTCACCGAATTTCATTAAATTCGGTTCAGCCGTTTTTCGGTGACGATGAGACAAACGAAAATTTCGTTTTTTACTAATATCTCGAGAACCACTGGTCGTAGAAACTCAAAACACAGATATAATTTTAAGTGGGGCTATTTCTGGGCTACCTACAAAATTTCATCAAATTCGGTTCAGCCGTTCTCCCGTGATGGTGTGACAAACAGACAGACAGACAGACAGACAGACAGACAGACAGACAGACAGACAGATTTTCATTTTTATTTATATAGATAACTGGAAACATAAAAAATTGAGTTGCCCTAAAATTTGTTTCATTCTACATTGATGTAATTTATTTGAATTTAATTTATATCTCTTAAAATCTTGCACGCGTCTTTATCGTGCAAATGAAAATTTTTTAAAAAAGTTCTACAAATAAAATGTATTATTTAACAATTTTCCGCTAGCCTGATCAGAACTTTTAAGATTAGTCCAGTAACTAAACTTTTTTCTAATTTGATGGGGGTGTTCTATTTTAATTAAATGTTCCATGTAAGTGGTAATTAATGGTCTCCAATTCTAGAAGAATTATACATCGAAAGGATGAGGCAAAAGATGACTCTTCGCAAAGCTATTTTTTATGATATGTTGTTATATTAGAGATAATTAATCTAGGAAACGCTATGATGGAGTTTCTTGCCGCCTCTAAAATGTGTTCTAAAAGACGTGCTTCTGCTTCTACGAATATACAACTTCTGCATCAGATAGGTAAGACTGACATTATTAAGATACTCACATTCATTATGTTCAATGAGAAAGATTGTCGAGATTCACACAACAATTGCCCAGTTAAAACTTCACTTTCGTTTTCATTTTCTTACCAAACTTCTCGATACAGGAACTCATGTGATAAGGATAAATACTAGGAGGAAACGTTATAATACATTCATAATCATTCTTAATGTTTCTTTTTTTGTTGTTGGGGAGGGGATATACCTATCGGATCACGCAAAAATTTTGTCAAACAAAAATAGCGAAAGTTTAAAAGGCAGCTTCAAAATCAGTTGCCTGGACTGAAAATACAATGAAATAGTATGAGCCATATTCAGATTGAGAAAATATTCTTTATAATAAAAAAATGTAATTTTCCGAACGATACGATGGCAGAGCTGGGTTATATCACCAAAACAACTATAGATAAATGTCGAAAATTTTTATAATTCATGTTGTTGTTTTTTATGTGATATACATTTGTTTTTAAATGCAACCATTTGATTTTTTTTGCATTTTAGAATACTTTTCACTTGAATGCATCATTTTCGGCAATATTTTAGCAAGCTTCTCCTAATGAGTAAAACTAAAAATAATGTAACTTTTACGCATTTCAAAAATAAAAAAAAATAAAAGCCCTATGAGCATTGTGTCTTATTTAAACATATCAATGATATGATTTTATTCACATGAATTGTGATCATAACAATGTACAAAACAATCCAAAGAAGGATTTTCTTTAGTCTTAATACTAATTTTTGTATGATAATTTGTCCTAATTCAAACGATATTATACAGACTTTATCTTTTATATACTGGACAATCATAATTAAATTACTTTTATTCAGAGCCTTCTGTAGGCACAATGGACAATCTAAATGCAAGCAAACTCAGTAGATGTACTCTTTAAAACACGTAGAAGTGATTCTTTTCAAAAATACATTGATTTAAAAAATTCCCACCTAGGGTTCACTTGAGACTACTATCTTTGTAAGTACGATTTGAATACGACGCAAAATCTAATGGATAGTTTATAAATGCAAAAACAAACCTAACATGTTTAATGTTATTCTTACTTTTAAGCGAAGTATTATGGTTCCATTGTTGTTTTACGCTTTGCCTGTCAAACTATTCTGCAATGATCTGTAAAAATCGCAACAGAAGATTGGCTGCAAAATGAGTGTTGTGAAATTTACAGAGATAAAATGTAAGATTTATTAATTACATTTACATTAAATTTTCATTTTATTTAAATTTTTCTGGAAATCACTTTTTTCATAAATCATACATAGTTGGTACGTTTCACCGCTTTCAACACAAAATTCCTCCTGGTAGTGAATTTTGAATAAAATCCTATGGAAAACACGCCAATTCAGAAAAACTTAAAAATAAAGACAACCAAAGTTTAATTAAAATACCTTTAATAAAACACACCGTTAATGACGTACATAAAATTACACAACCAGAGAGCTTTCGGACATTATGACGTCCTTCATCAGTGGCAAAGTAAATTGTAGGTAACGGACATGAGCTCTAATATACAAACCACAACCACGAGACAAGATTTGCATATTCATCATTTTAAAATCGACATATTTAGAAAACATAATTTATTTACAAAATACATAAATGATAAGAGATCATAAAATACAGGGCAACCAATAAAAATGCGCCAGAAGTAAAGAAAAAAAGTAATATATATCCAGAAAATTATATAATTGTTTAACACACAGTGAGTCGAGAACATGACGCCAGTCATAACTGAGTGTCTGAACGGGATCAAAATTGCAAAAACAATCTGGAATAAAAGTGTATGAATGAAATACTCACTGCTTTTACATAGGGAGCCAGACGATTTATATTTCGATGACGTCATTTGAATAACGTTTGAATAAAGTTCTAAGCATGGAGTTAGAACGTACTTTTACCTCCATGTTTTAATTTTCCAAGTAAAATAAATTATTGCAGTTCTGTGATAATTAAAATAATATCGGCGCTGAATGTATTGTATTTTAGAGATGTTTAACTAAAAGTAGAGTTGGATAGTATTTTATAATCAATACTTTATGCATGATTGATCTTTCTTGTATTTATATTTAGTCTTGCATCTGTCCCGAAACCGGTTTATGTTTGCACATTATCTGTGTTTCTAAATTCCGTCTTTATGCAATTACAATATATATTTTACTTTAAATGATGACTAAACTTTGATTATTTCTACAACGAAGTCTAATTTTAACGCATGCAAAATGTAAACAAAACAAGCGTTTGAAAGATGACTTGTATAAGAATTGCTGAATTTTTAACGCAAAATTATTTAGCTCTGGAGTCTGTAATATAAGTGATATGAATGGAATATTCATTGATTTTAATTAGATAGAGAAGCAAGCGATTTCATAGCATTGCCTTTTTTGATGAAGTCTTAAGTTTCCAATTATTGGGCTATGATAATTAATTTAAAAAATATCACTTCTGAATGTATTGCATTTCAGAGAGGTTTAAATAAAATTGCATTTCAGTTGGAAAGTGTTTCATATTCAATGCTTTATGCATGATTAATCTTTCTTGTTTATTGATAACTCGAAAACCCCTGGTCCTAGAAACTCGAAACATGGACTAAATTTTAAGTGGAATTATTTCACGGCGAACGATAAAATTTTATGGAATTCGGTGTAGCCGTTTTTCCGTGATGATAATACAAACAAACACACCCAGAGACAGCTTTTCAATTTTATTTATATAGACTAGCAGCATACCCGTTCTTCGTACGGAGTATATAATATAAAGAAACTTGAAATTCATAATCATGCCCAAATTCTTATAGTATACTAAATGACATGTTTAATCAAAATATTCTGTTAAAATATTTAATATAATGCTCCTAAAAAGAAGTTTAAGAATCTCTGTTCTCGCTATATAAAATTATCTTCATGGACATATCTGAAGAATAAAACATCTTGGACCCCTTATGTAAGCAAATATAAAAAAAAAATATGGAATTGAATCAATATATGCAAAATAAAAGCGTTAAAATTGTATGGGACCCGTACTAATTATATACGCGAATATTAGAAAATATAACCTGTATTAGTAGATTACATGTATAAATTGAAAATACCAATAAACCCGTAATCTTTAAATCTGAAGACAGTCATTTATTCCAATATATGTCAAAATTAAAGTGCTAAAATTATATGGGAAGATATATACGTACTACTTATAATGTCCGATTATTAGTAGAAGATTGCCCGTTTTGCAATATGAGTCACAAAGGTTTTTTGGTAAAATACAACAGACGACGTAATAAATTGAATATATAATTAATCCCCTTAATCTTCATACCAGAAGACTGTACTTGATTCCAATATATATGCCAATATATGTCAAAATATATGCCAATATACCTGTACTACTTATATTCTCGTAGGTTAGAAGATATACCCGTGCATTCCTAGAAGATTACTCGTACAACTTACAATATGCGTGTGTCAGCAATTTTTGCCGCAATAAAACAATGGCGTAATAACTTAAAAATATCAATAATCCCTGAATCAATAATTCCGGAAAATATCAATAATAATAATGTTTAAACCTGAAAAGTATAATTGATATTATCCAGTCCAAAATGAAATGGCAATGAAATTTATTTTATATACATATCTTCATTATTCAAATCGGAAATGATATAATAAAAATCGTCTGCCGCATAAACACATTGGATTTAAATCCGTTGCTAAGCGACATGATATCATTTGCTTCAAATAAATTGGTAGAAAAAATATCGTCTAAATAGTTATATTTCTATTGAACATTTGACGACAGTTTCGTCAAATTAGCGACATTTTAAAAAATCGCCAAATTTATCGCCAAGTGGGACTATAGAACTGACAGTTCCACTTTGCGACAAATTGACGAAATATCATCACAATACTATCCCCTAACAAAAACAATTAATATCATTTATGTAGCGCAATTTCATCAATTTTAAGATATTTTTATAGATTTGAAAACATTTTTATCAATTTGGTGACATTTTAAAAATTCGCTAAATGTATTACTAAGTAGGATGGTTGGTCTGACAGATAAATGCTAACCAAACATCATTTCAGTACTCTCTTCTAACAAAACAAAAAAAAATTTCATTGATATATAGAAGACCCAAGCCACACGACCAACCCGAAGGTTTATGGCAGCTGTTTGTGTGTCGTTTATATCAATTTGGCGACATTTCCGTCAATTTGGCAAAGTTTAAGAAAAGTTGTCAAATTAGCGATATCCCTCCAAATTCGTAGCTTTGAATTTGCATATCTGAATGAAACATTTTTATCCCGTTTCAATATACTAAATGAAAACACTACAATTGTATTAGAAGATATACCCGCTCTACTCTTTTTCTGTTTCAACAATCGGCTATATGAATTTATTGGCTAAACACAATATATGAGTTTAGTAGCTAAATACGATATAAGCTTGAAAACTCTTTGCCAAAATAAATGAAATTGATGTACGCAGTCAGCAATTAATATAATTAAAAGTAAAATCAAACCGTCTATTTATAAGATATACTTTTATATCCATTTATCCATTTATTTATTATTTAAATCGAAAAAAATAATAAAAACATTAACAAACACATTTAATTTAATTGCGATGCCGAGCAACATGATATATCCTCCTAAAATGTTAAAATTTATTAACATTTTATTTATTAACAGCACACCCGTTATTCGTACGGAGTGTATAATTTAAAGAAACTTAAAGTTCGCAATCATGTGCAAATTCTGTTAAAATATTAAATTTATTGCTCCTAAAGAGAAGTTTAAGAATATATGTTCTCACTATGCAAAATTATGTTCACGATCAGATCTGAAGAATAAAACATCCTGCCCCCTTTTGTAAGCAAATTTACAGAAGAAAAAATAGGAATTGAATGAATATATGCAACCCCGTACTAATTATATTGTCGCAGATCAGAAAATATGCCAATGTGTTAGTAGAAGATTACCCGTATTACAATATGCGTCTCAAAAATATTTGCCAAAATAAAAGAGATGACGTAATAAATTGAAAACATCAATAATATCCGTACTCTTTATACCAGAAGGTCGTAATTGATTCCAATATATGCCAATATATATCAAAACATATGTCAATATACCTGTACTACTTATATTCTCGTAGATTAAAAGATATACACGTGTATTTGTAGAAGATTCGTACAACATACAATATATGAGTTTAAACAATTTTTGTCATAATAAAATAATTGCATAATAACTTGAAAATATCAATAATCCTTGAATCAATAATCCCCAAAATTTAAATAATAATAATTTTTAAACCTGAAGACCGTAATTGATATTATCCAGTCAAAAATGCTATAAGAAAAATCAAATCGTTCTTTTCTAAAATATATTTTTATATCCATTTATTTATTATTCAAATCGAAAAAATAATTATTAAAATTAACAGACAGATTTAATTTAATTGCGTTTCTGAGTAACATGATATAAGATAGAATCTTATAACATGTTAAATATGTCATGTCTTATAACATAAACTGCCAAATTAAATAACGATTTTGATTTCTCTATACTTCTCATTGTTCCGTAAAAGCTTGTTTTAAATAAACCATGAACCATGGAGATAGATTTCCCCTTTAAATCATGTTTCAAACAATTCATGTTTTCAGAAAGTGACTAATTAACGCAAAAAATCTCCCATCAAACTCAGAGATTAAATTTTAATTCACTTTCAAACGATTTTCAAGCTTTTCGTTTGGATAAACCACGGAGTTAGGGAGTAGAACTCCTAGGAAAAAGTTCCGTTTTTCATTAATGTCTCGACAACCCCAGGTCTTAGAAACTCGAAACTTGGACAAAATTTATGGGGGGATATTTCAAGGCTATTCACCAAATTTCATTAAATTCGGTTCAGCCGTTTTTCCGTGATGATGAGACAAACTAAAATTTCGTTTTTTACTAATATCTCGAGAACCACTGGGCGTAGAAACTCAAAATACAGATATAATTTTAAGTGGGGCTATTTCTGGGCTACCCACAAAATTTCATCAAATTCGGTTCAGCCGTTCTCCCATGATGGTGTGACAAACAGACAGACAGACAGACAGACAGACAGACAGACAGACAGACAGACAGACAGACAGATTTTCATTTTTATTTATATAGATTAGGAACATTTTGCAACGATATTAGTTTTTAAAACTCAAATTGTCTTAATAGAATATTTTTGCGAAGTATTTTCTCCCGTAAGTTTAGACAGCGTAATATTGAATTCAAAAGTAGCAGCAGCTTACATCCTACCCTTCTCAGAGTGTTCAGAATACATTATCAAATTGTTTGAAAGATTTACTTGAAACCCTATTTCTCCACTTTTTATAAATCAGATAAAATGTTGGGAAAACTGTTTTCTTTTCTTATTGCTGACTTTTTTTCGTCAAATATTTTTCTAGAAAAGGACGAATTCATACGTGCACTACATAGATTTCCTAAATATTCAAGCCAATGATTGTACGCCATGTTTGAGCACAGTTTTTAAAAGACAACGAAAACTTTATTTTCCTCATTTTCGTTTGAATGTCGTCAAAAGATATTGAAAAGGAAATGTCAGTTATCTATGTATTATTTCTATATGATTTTTTACAGATTGCTGATTTTTTACGTATTCTGTATGATGTTTACGAATATTCATTCCACTGAAATATCGATACAAAGATAATTAACTGGGGTGTGGTTCTATTCGACTTTTTCATACCAGGATCCATTTTTAAGTGGCTTGAATTATTTTTTTTAATTTTACAAGAAATTTTTTGAAAAATCGGTATCCTTGGTTCAAATGCATGTCTTCCTTCACTTTAAAGGACTTAAAAATCTTTCTATTGATGCTATACTTCACAATGTACCCCGGGAGAGGAGGGGGGAATATGCCCCCCCCCCCCCGAGAGAGGTTAGTGACGTCACGAATACAAAAACTGTATATGGGGAGACTACAAAATCGTATACAAAAACTGTATCGTAGCTATTTTCACAACAATGACTGAAATTATTAAGTATCATGATCATTGAGCCATAAATGATCCCCTTTAATCATGATCTGTCAAATTTTGTGTATTGCTGCTATGTTAGAAAAAAAAAATTTCGAATAAAGTTTTTTGATATAAAGTTTCGTGAAAATGCATTAATATTTGTGGAAGCTATCGTGCACACAAAAAATCGATCACAAACATGCTGCAAGCAGACAGACAAATGGACATCACTCCAAAAATAGTCAAATCTTGTTCTTGAGGTCCTAAAACATATATTGGCATCAAAATATCGAATTCGAAAATGTTCATGAAAACAATACTTTCTCTGTACTGTATTACATATTACGAGAAAGTAAAAATATTCAAAGTGAGAAATCACCGATGACGTTTAAACGTTTTTTCGTTCTTGGGACATTTTAAGACGTTGTTGAGACCCAGACCGTTCGACCTATCAGAAAGGTGTAAGGTAACCGCTTGGACGGCCGGGAAGTGCCACCCAATTTAGACCGGAACCCAGTGGGGGAGGCATCCACAGGGACCGTACCCTCCTTCCCCTACCACCAACCTCTCGGAAGGACTTACGGACCCACATGTTTAACGTGATCGTACTCCGCATGAACACGGCGGCAGTTGTGGCAGCGTGCAAATCCAGCGCGCAAACCACCGGACTACCGCGCCCGAAATGTGCCAACAGCACACGGTGTTCCCAGGTGGTCACCCACCCAAGTACTAACCGCGCCCGATGCTGCTTGACTTCGGTGACCTAACGAGAACCGGTGTTTTCAGCACTGTAGGGCCGTTGGAGGCATATTAAGACGTGTCACTTCTGAGGGTATTCACATTTTGCATATCCACAATAACTGATAGATATGCTAAAGCGTTGCACAGAATGGACTGACCGTGTTCTGTTTGGAACACTGTCATAAAAATATTTAACTAATAAAACTCTTTTTTAAATTTAACTATTCAAAATACTTTTAAATCTTTAAACACGTGATAATGTTTACAATTGAAGATCCGCAGTAACCCCATGTGAATACACCGTACACAGTGGTCATGTAATAACATTTATAAGTCAAGAAATGCACCTAAATGTGATCACGTTATTACTGAGTCTACATTATTATACTACATGTTGAATTTGACAATTTTCCAAGACTTAATTTGTAAAAATACTAATGAAATAGACAAATATAATTTTAATGTACATTCATGACTCGGTTAAGAATAAATGTAAACGGTTTATATATTAGTTGCTCACTCTTTCTCTCTAAATATCTATTTATCTATCTATCTATCTAACTATCTCTAGGCCCGTTTACAATATAAAGTAACTGCTGTGTGGCTTACCTCGACAATCCCATACCAGAATCTCTTTCTAGTAGCTTTTTAAGTCTCACGAGCATTAAACCATAAATAACCATTTTTATGAATGATTATCTTAAATTTTATCCTATTCTGCTATGTTAAAAAAATATTAAATTTTGAATAACTTTAAAATTTTAGCTCGAATTTAAAAAAAAAAATCTGATGTGGGCAACACATGACTTTCCTTATATAATGTAATGAATTTACTACTCTTACAGTAAAAAGTAGGCTTTTCTTATAGTAGATACTAATATTCTTTCCAAGATATTGAATTTTCGACAATTAGTCGTCATTTTCATTGATTTAGCGTCATTTTTATCCATTTGGCGAGATTTTCGTTAATTTGGCAACATTTCAAAAAGTCGCCAAGTTGGCGACATGCCGCCAAATTTGTCGTCAAAACATCGCCAAGCGTTATGGACGAAGAAATAAGTTATTCTTACAGCAGATAAATAACTATTGGTGTTCAAATACAAAAGTATTACTTAAAGTATATTTTTTCATGAATGGAACGAGCTAGATTCACGAAAATAATGTCACCCAATTTATCGCATGGTATTACATATGAAAAGTGAACATGTTTCTCAATAGGAAATATTTTTTTCTTATTTTATGACTTTTTGATATTTTTTTGAAAAATGTACAATATCTCGAGAACGGTTCATGTTAGCGTTCAAAAATTCATGTCAATCGTTTTCTAGTGAAAAATTACATAAGAAATGTCTATTTGCGTAACTTTATTAGTGGTTTTGATTTTTTGACGATTTTTTCAAAATTTCATTCGAAAATTTAGGGGGGTTCTGAACAGATCTGATTTAGGGGGGTTCTTGCGTATAAAAACAATAGGCTTCCAGTGTTTATGGATTGTGATTTTTGTACCAAATTTTGTACGAATCGGTCCATTCGTTCGTCAGTTATCGTCTCCACAGACTCACTGACACACACACACACACACATACTTTCACACACACACACACACAGACATCACTTCAAAAATGTTTGATTCGTGATCAGGGATTCTTGAAACGTGCTCTCCCGTCGAAAACTCGAATTCGAATTTTCGACCCCGTCTCAATACTTTCCTTATACATTATGTATATCAGGAAAGTAAAAATATTCTATCTAGTTTTTTCCCAGCTAAAATCCTATCTAGTTTTTCGATAGCAAAGTCGAATATAAAGTTTCGTGGAAATCCATTAATATTGGTTGCTGCTATCGTGCACACAAGATATCCAACCCAGATGTACAGACAGACGGACATCCCTAAAAAAATAGTTAAAAAATATTGAAGAAGTCTTAAAACATATATTAGTTTCAAAATCTCGAATTCGAAAATTTTCGGGAAAGCAATACTTTCTCTATTCTATGTTACATAGCATGAGAGACTAGAAATGATTGATTGGTTGTCCTAATACATGGGAGGAGGGGTACTACCTTTCCCATGTGGCGCAAAAAATACGAATATGTCCTATGATATATAGATATTTATGTAATGTTTTAAGGAATGGTAACATTTTTGTCTAAGTATTCTCTCTATATGAAAAGAAAAATCTGTTGACCGACGATGTTTGATAAATTTCGTCCCCCTCTCAAGTTTCTTTCTCCAACATAGTTGAATTTGCAATACTGAGTCTTTATACTTTCCTTATATACATAATGTATAAAGAAAGTATTGTGACGGGGGTCGAAAATTCGAATTCGAGTTTTCGACGGGAGAGCACGTTTCCTGATCACGAATCGAACATTTTTGAGGTGATATCTGGGTGTGTGTGTGTGTGTGTCAGTGAGTCTGTGGAGACGATAACTGACGAACGAATGAGCCGATTTGAACGAAATTTGGTACAAAAATTGCAATCCGTAAACACTGGAAGCCTATTGTTTTTACACGCAATCGAATGTTCAGAACTCCCCTAAATTTTCAAGTGAAATGTTGAAAAAATCGTCAAAAAATCAAAACCGCCAATAAAGTTACGCAAATAGACATTTCTTATGTAAGTTTTCATTGGAAAACGATTGACATAAATTTTAGAACGCTAACACGAACCGTTCTCGAGATATTGCACATTTTTCAAAAATATTATCAAAAAGTTATACATAAAAAAAATATATTTCCTTTTGAGAAACATGTTCACTTTTCATATGTAATACCATGCGATAAATTGGGTAACATCATTCTCGTGGATCTAGCACGTTCCATTCATGAAAAAAAGATACTTTGAGTAATACTTTTGCATTTGAACGCCAATAGTCATTTATCTGCTGTAAGAATAACTTATTTCTCCGTCCATAACGGTTGGCGAGATTTTGGCGACGAATTTGGCGGAATGTCGCCAACTTGGCGACATTTTTAATTGTTGCCAAATTAACAAAAATTTCGCCAAATGGATGAAAATGACGCTAAATCAATGAAAATGACGTTTAATTGAATAAATTTCAATATCTTGGAAAGAATATAAGTATCAACTATAAGAATAACATTTTTTTTAACTGTGAAAGTAGTAAATTCATTGCATTATATAAGGAATATCATGTGTTGCCCACATAAGATTTTTTTAAATTTCTATTTAGTTTATGAGTTATTCTGTATTTTATGCACTTCTGAAGTGAGCATTTTTTTCAGTATGAAGAAGGAATTAATTAGTCAAGCCGATTGGGAGTACAGTATTGTGGCAATTAATTGAGAAATGCAGTTTTTTTATAAAATTCAGTTTTATTCAAGTTTTCTATGGATACATTTAAAACTAATAAGTGATATGACCTCCCCGAGACTTTATAACATCACAGACACCTTTCGGCATGGAATGTACTAGACTAGCACATGTAGTTTTAATTTCAACGTCTCTGAACCATATGTCAATAACGGCCGAAATTAGCTTGTCCATCGTCGTACAGTCAAATTTGTGAAGCCGTTTTTGGACAATAGCCCACAAATTTTCTATGGGATTCAAGTCTGGTGAATTCCCGGTCCAATCCAGTACGGTAATATTTTTTTTGAGCAGAAATTTTTGATTCGCTTCGAAGTGTGACATGGCGCGCCGTTTTATTGGAAAACGCAATCTCCGTTCGGCCACAGTTTAGGCATGGTTGGAAGCACTTTTCGGGTCAATATGACTTCGTAACTGGCACTGTTCATCATTCCCTCTACGGGAACAAGATATTCTGTCCCCAAAACGCTGAAAACACCCCAAAACATCTTTTTGGGCGGATGCTTGGGGACTTGATTGATGTGGTGCTGATTGAGAGGTTCTCCTTGGCTCCTTCTCACGAACATAGATCTAAATCTCTGAACCACAAAATGTGTTTCGTCAGAAAATATAACTTTCTCCCAGTCCATGTTTTGTATTTCCGTGCCCATTCCAACCTTTCTTTCTTAATGCGAAGCGTCAGAAGCTGCTTCTTGTATGGTCGACGTGCTCTCCGTCTGCGTTTTAACAGCCTGTATCGCACTGTTGAAGGTGCAATATCAACACCAGCTGCCACCATGGACTTAGACAGGTCAAAACTGGTTAATCGAGGATTTTTAACACTCATTCGATGTAAAGTTTTGTCGTCACGAGTCGAAGTTGATCTTTTTCGGCCGCATCTTCCAGAGCGGTTGGTTCCAGCATTTCCTGTTTCCTGAAACCGCTTCCAGATCCTCCCGACACTTGCTGTACTCACTCCACATATTTTACCTATTTCCTCGAACGTCTTAGAAGTGTGTTCTCTAAGCGCAATCACTTTAGCACGTGTTTCCGCGATGATATCCATGACGCTAATGAGCCCCTCAACAACTGAGAAACTACCACTGCGGAACACCTGCCACCTGGCGGAGGAATTTGAACACCTGCTACTTACCAGGTGCATACGAACACCTGCTACTTTGATAATAACTGCAATTTGAACTCTGAGCTAATTTGGAGTGCTTCTTCCTAAGCTTACGTGTTGTTGTTGTTGAGACCCAGACCGTCCGACCTACCAGAAAGGTGTAAGGTAACTGTATGGACGGCCGGGAAGTGCCACCCAATTTAGACCGGAACCCAGTGGGGGAGGCATCCACAGGGACCGTACCCTCCTTCCCCTACCACCAACCTCTCGGAAGGACTTACGGACCCACATGTTTAACGTGATCGTACTCCGCATGAACACGGCGGCATTTGTGGCAGCGTGCAAATCTAGCGCGCAAACCACGGGGATACCGCACCCGAGATGGCCAACAGCACGCGGCGTTCCGAGGTGGTCACCCACCAAGTACTAACCGCGCCCGATTCTGCTTCACTTCGGTGATCTAACGAGAACCGGTGTTTTCAGCACGGTACGGCCGTTGGCCCCCCTAAGCTTACGTGTGATAAAACGAAAAAAATGACATTTCTCAATTAATTGCCACAATACTGTACAAGGGCGATCGCGTGCTATGGTGGTGTTGAAACAGTTCGCGAAATAAGTTCTAAGCTCCGGGGGTCAGTGAGTGTCAACGAACAAGGGATGGATCCCAACGGGCTCATTGAACCAGCACAACAGTCTGCACGAACGAGGTCGTGAAACAAGCTCGTCGAGCGAGTAGGAATCAAATAAAAACTACTTAAATCAAGAAGTTACGTCAAGATTCTGTTGTGAATTAAAAAATCTGATGTGGGCAACACATGACTTTCCTTATATAAAGTAATGAATTTACTACGTTTACAGTAAAAAAAAATGTTTTTCCTATAGTAGATAATAATATTCTTTCCAAGATATTGAAATTTCGACAATTAGTCGTCATTTTCATTGATTTAGTGTGATTTTTATTCATTTGACGAGATTTTTGTTAATTTGGCAACATTTCAAAAAGTCGCCTAGTTGGTGACATTCCGCCAAATTTGTCACCAAAATCTCGTCAAGCGTTATGCACTAAGAAATATGTTATTCTTACAGCAGATAAATGACTATTGGCGTTCAAATACAAAAGTAATACTTAAAGTATCGTTTTTCATGAATGGAACGAGCTAGATCCACGAGAATGATGTCACCCAATTTATCGCATGGTATTACATATGAAAAGTGAACATGTTTCTCAATTGGAAATATATATTTTTTTATTTTATATGACTTTTTGATAATTTTTTTGAAAAATGTACAATATCTCGAGAACGGTTCATGTTAGCGTTCTAAAATTTATGTCAATCGTTTTCTAATGAAAAATGACATACGAAATGTCTATTTGCGTAACTTTATTAGTGGTTTTGATTTTTTGACGATTTTTTCAAAATTTCATTCGAAAATTTAGTGGGGGTTTGAACATTCGATTGCGTATAAAAACAATAGGCTTCCAGTGTTTAGGGATTGTGATTCTTGTACCAAATTTGGTTCGAATCGGTCCATTCGTTCGTCAGTTATCGTCTCCACAGTCTCACTGACACACACACACACACACAGACATCACTGAAAAAATGTTTGATTCGTGATCAGGGATGCTTGAAACGTGCTCTCCCGTCGAAAACTCGAATTCGAATTTTCGACCCCCGTTACAATACTTTCCTTATACATTATGTATATAAGGAAAGTAAAAAGAGAGAAAGTTCGTTGTAATAGACAATTAGGCATAAAAATGGCGGATTGCGCACTGGTTCTTTCTCAGAAGCTTTAAATTAACTTATGTGAAAGCTGCCAATAAAATATGTCACAAAGAACTATTCTTATTGAAAATCGACATTTCTGGGAACTTTAGTTTATTGTCGTTCATATTTGATGACTGAGAAAACGTTTACACGTTTACTTAGGATTTGACGTTTAAAGGTCATAAAAATTCCGTTCCTTACGTACAGCACGTAAAACAATTTTGTCGCTAGATTGTAAGAAATTTGTAAAAAGTAATATGATTTCTGTTGCATAAATTATAATTGCATAAATTATAAATACATACTTAAATGACGTGAAATTTTGAGTACATTTAAACATGATAGGCTTCCCCCCAATAGGAGAACAGATTAAATATGTATTTTTTAACGTATACGCTTCAAATATAAATAGTATTTGAAAGAAAAAAAAATAGATAAATATCATTTGTGCAGTATATCTCCGAAAGCTGATTTATATATTTCCAAAAGTTTTGGATTAGTTTAAATTAAAATATCGTGTTTACTGACACTTTATTAAGGAAAGAATGTGTACTAAAAAGAAGTATATTTGTAACAATTGTATAGTCAATCAAATAATCGCTTTAAAACTACTGCAATAGTAACGTGATAAATTAAAGCTTCGTAAAATACAGTTTACATGTAAAAATGAATTGTTCAACCGGTTCCAAAGTCAAACGACAGCTTTTTCTTCTACAGGACCGACAAGAAGTGCGATCTCACTTACTTAAGTCAACCTATAATCGTCACGTTTTTGCAAGAAGTACTTTGCACCCTTACAAACGCAAATATTTCAAACTGGTAATGATGGACACACGTTTTACTTCTTCCATTATTATTAGTTTTTCAGAGCTGCAGTTGTGTGTAGAACTAATCACGTGTTTCCATAAATGAAATTGAAACATATTTTCTACATTTAAAAGCGACCTTATTTCAGATCAAATTATTTTTCCCACACCTCTTATTAATTTCACGTGTACTTTGTTTGTCCCTTCAACATCTTTTAAGGGCTCGCTCTCGGCCCTCAAATCACGTAGCGAGCTGTAACTCAGCACATAGTTTCATCTTGTAGAACATTCTTTAACAGGCTCGTTCTTGGCTCCCAGAGTAGTAGAGACCTCAGTACACAATTTCGTTTAGTCAAGTTATTTAATCTATCGAATTTTTCACGTCATTAGGTTATGTCGTTACGACATTTACGAACGTTATGCCCACGTTTGCTCTTTACACGCATTTTCTTCGCGAATTATGGTTCAACGTCTTCAGTTGAAATGTTCTCCTGTAATGTGTTGATCTATGTATACTACATAGGTTTGAACATAAATTACGTTAAAAATGTAAACTAAAAAATAAAAAACAAACAAGAAAAAAATACGGTTTTTAATGTCCTCTTCTGCACAACAGTGGCACACAGAAAAGTAGAAAATAATTTTAATTTCGCATACATATTCGCCGCATACTTTCATTAATGCCTGTTATGTTGCAATAATGCTTATCACATAAAATGTATGAAAATTGCAACATACGTATTTAGCAAGTTTTTTTCTGTCAGTGTAGGAAGCTAGGAGATATAACACAATTCCCTATTGGCTACACGAACATATTAACCCTTCATTAGTTAAATGACATATACAACTGTTAAGTCTCCATTCGATCATTAGTTTCAGACTTCTGGTTGTACATGAGCTCAATTAAATGATTCGGTTCTGATGCTACTAGCAAGAGATAAATCGATTCATCACTGATTGCTATGCTGAAAGCATATCAATATAGCCAGTTCTTTCTTTACGAGTTTTCCTAGAACGAGCTCCAGGTTAATGAGTTCTTTATTTTCATGTATCAAGCATCAATGAAATTTAAAATACAAATATTAATTACAATAAAAATGCTAAATATTCATAAGGTATTTCAAACCACACAAATAAGTAATCACATTTGAAATATATTTTATGCGACGATGAAATATGTCATCCACAATTCCCGTAATAAATTCCCAATTTTCCAGTTTTTATTTTGAGTTCTCGCTAGGAGCAAATTAATCCAAAGCTGCTAACTACTTGTATCCAACTTCTAAAAAAAAATCGTACTTCATAACACTTCGTACTCAACCACTTTTATTCTTTTAATAACTTTATGAATTCTAAAACGTACCTTGAGGAACAGGGTCTGCACTTTTCCACAGTTCTTCCCACTTTCTTCTTCGACAATTGAGAACATGAGCTCTCTTGCTGTGAGGCGCTGATAAGCAACTCTTTTCCCTCCACTGATCATCCACACGAACACGTCAGGTAGTACATGCTGAGGCTGTTTAAAAAAAGATCAATCATAATCCATGCCCATCCATCATGATCATTGGCAATTTTGGCAGCTGACATGATAAATAGAAAATCAATAACTTACGTCGTCCGTTAAGTCCTTTATTTTCTTGAGGAAACCATGCGCCGTCCGAAGTTTCTCCTTGATGGTGCTTTTCGTCACTAAGGGTTTCATTGTTCGTGAAATAGTCGCGATGTGATCCTAAAGAAATATAATTTTTCATTAAAATGATCAGAGTTTTTTTTTTAAAGGTGGTGTCAAATTAATTATCCACTATAGACTCGAAATATATTTTCTTTCTAAACTTTTCTCACTTAAGCGAAGGGACTTCAGCGTAGTTTTGAGTTTCTAAATCGCTAACTTCGTTAACTAAACCTTAAATTATAAATATCAAAGATGGATCGCAAAATGGAAGGGAGTTGCAAAATTCATACTGTCAAGTTAAACCCTAGATTAATCTATTACTTGTTGCATATATTATTTCCATTAGCTGTCATTGTAATTCTAGTATCTGGTATAGAACGGTATATTAGCTTGGCTAATACGTCCGCAACGTTTTCTTTCAGCCAGATACCACAATCAGTAGATAACTTGCTTAAAAAAAAAAAAAAAAAACTGAGATATTTGAGTTCTTCAGTCAAGATTTTATAAGTCAGCAGCCAATTTACAAATTTGGCAGATAAAATACACGAGGTTACAGCAAGCTCAGAAAATATTTGCGCAGTACCATCACGTCCGGGTCACCAACTGTGGGGGGACGCAGATCCCCGCTGGTGGGGGAGATAGGTTCGAACTCGGAACCTTTAGATTGCTGATCCCGCGCTATGCCATCAGGTCCAAAAAAAATTCTCCAAGGCCGAGGGAATAATCTGGGATGCCTTTCGTAGCAGTGAGTGACGAAATGCTGCATGCTACAGCCCTGCCACACTTATTCCATAATTTAGATCAGTTAAAAGGCAGTTGAGAAACAGCAGATAGCTGATAAATAGATGACAGCATTTCTCTTGATTAATGAGTTTGAAAAAAAAAATACTACAAGTACTAGCACAGGAGTCGTCATAGCAAAGACAATGGATTTCTTATTTGTTATCATATTAAATATCTGTCCTTAGCGAGTTCTCTTAATATACTTGGTAGATTTTCATAATTTTAATTTTAAGTGAAAGGCCTTGACCAAAAAATTTCCTCAGTAATTTTGATAAACTCGAGAACGCATTCAAAGTTGATTCATATCCAGTCATTGAATTTATGACGCTCCATCGGCACGTTCTTGGAATCTACACCATCTATTTTCGTAATTTTATTTTTAAGCGAAAGGCCTAGAACTGCAAACTTGATCAATATTTCCCATAAAGGGAAAACGCTTTCCATTTTGCTGTACGGCCATTTATTGAATCCATAAGTCCCCTCGAATCTCTTCGGTCAATTTTCAGGATATTATTTTTAAATAAAAGGTATGTATACCTGCAGCTTAGAGATATTGGAAATTTTATATTTTTATACACGAAGTGTATAAAAATATAACTGTCGATTAAATTAAGCAAATCGTATAAAATTTTGTATATTTTTCTTATTGGTAAATCTCATAACTTAAACTACGGGAACACCTTAAATTTTTCGAACATTTTTTTTTCATCCGAAAATTGAAAAAGCTATAAAAATGAAATTATATTAAAACTTCAAAAATAGCTTTTTTAAAAATTAATTACATAAATTATAATAACCCATATCACACATTTTTTTAGCTGGATTCAAAACAATTTTTGAAACATTTTTATTAAATTTTAAAACATTTTTATTATTGCAAATATAGAATTTAAAATATAATTTGCAATTCAATTCTGCACAAATAACGTCCAGTATTCAAAATTTTACGTCCAGTATTCAAAATTTTACGTCCAGTATTCAAAATTTTGGCACTAGTCGAGGTTGAATCTTTTATGTTAGGTACTCTTTTAACAGTATATCGATTAGTTGCATTGTAATTGAGATATCACGCGTGTTTGGCCTAAAATGGAAGAAATCCCCCAAAACATAAAAATATTTTCTATTATCAAATGGTTGAATACCTTATAAGTACTTTTAATCGCAAATAAATGGACATTACTATTTAGTAGTTAAGAAGAGCCGTTTTCGATATAATTGAAATTTAACTTTTCCACAGGAAGCACGATATCTCGGGAAATAATTGAAATTTGGTAGACTTATTTTAATTGGTAACAGCAATAAGTCTATTGGTATTATTTATTACCGGAATCTTGTAATACGAAATATCTAATTTGTATTTCCACAAAATTAAAAATGTTATTTGTAAGGCTAGTTATCCATCAGATTTTCTGTATGTGATATGATAAAGTATCAATAATATAAAAAACTTCGTAAATATAGCATAAACACGAATATATACTGGTCAACCGGTTTCAAAAGCAGTAAACATCCGTTTTCTTCAGAAACAACACTCATTTATTCAAGTTAAGTCTGGCAACTGGGTTAGAATAGCACACTTGGCTGAAGGTAGGAGAAAACTGCCATCGTTATAGGGAGAAATAAAAGAGGAAAAAGCAGGATACTACGAATAAACTGCAAGAACTGCGGAGAGAAGAAAATGTAGCAGAAAAAAAAGAATGAACGGAAAGGAACACATGGTGGTATGTGAACACATATTAGAGCGTAGTAAGTAAACTAATTGGTTTAAATGCCTTATGTTCTTTTATTGCCGTATCAGTTGGTTTACACACTATACATTTTCTATTCTACTTGTTATCCGTTCCCTTACTACCTTGTTTCCTTTTGAGTCATTCTTTGCTCTCTGTTCCTTTTGGTTTCCTTTTGGGTCATTCTTTGCTCCCTGTTATTCTTTATTTCCTCCGTGGTTTTTATAGCTCACTCGTAGGATAATACCTCTTGTTTCCTGCCGCATTGGTTTTTTCTCTTTCATTTCTCTTCACGGCGGTTACAACTGTTCTACTGCTCTATGTCTCCAACTGTTCTGTACAGTTGGATATATATATATTGGATATACATATATATATATATATATATATATATATATATATATATATATATATATATATATATATATATATATGTATATATATATATATATATATATATATATATATATATATATATATATATATATATATATATATATATATATATATATATATATATATATATATATATATGGATATATATATATATATATATATATATATATATATATATATATATATATATATATATATATATATATATATATATATATATATATATATATATATATATATATATATATATATATATATATATATATATATATATATATATATATATATATATATATATATATATATATATATATATATACATATATATATATATACATATATACACATATATATATACATATATATATACATATATACATATATATATATATATATATATACATATATATATATTATATATATATACATATATATACATATATATATATATATATATATATATATATATATATATATATATATATATATATATATATATATATATATATAAATTGAAAGATTTTAATCGAAAATTCTGCATAAACTACTGTATGTACAAAAAAACCCATCTCTAGCATATCTGTTACAAATGAGTAACTATAGACCAAGACTAAGGATAAAGATAGAAGGTAACATATCACTACAATGGAAAGGGGGATAAGAAGAATATTAGGATACAAAATTCACAATTAAAAGTATATAAATATAAATAAAAATAAAAAGAAAACACGGCAAAAATGAGAAAAGGCAATAATAATTAGCTCAAGATAAAAGATAAAGAACAATCAATTGAAACTACACAAAAAATGGCGGTTAGTTCGAAAAATTGCATTCTCATCAGGACAGCCATACAATTCGAATTAAAACCGATAGAATAGCCAGTTTCTGACAATGGCGATAGTATTTAACTATGGACACCATTTCTATATGATTAAGAACTGTTTACTTGCCAGCTCTCTTTGGCACAGTTTTGTCCTCTCTTTGTCCAACTTAGTCTTAGTGGAAGCACTTCCTCCCGCTCCCTTCAAAATGGTGAGAAATCGACTGAAACGAGCAAAAGATGTAATTAAGGAATAAAATAAGTTAAAAAAAATACTGAAATTTTTATAAATATATCTGTGATTAAAATACTTTGTTATTAAGCAGAATATAGCAAAAATATAACGATATTAACTGGTTTCAGAAATGTTTTTTAGAATAAGGAAAACAGGAGTTTTACTATAAAAGGAAGAAAACAACTATGAACAAAATTCATGCCAAAAATTATTCTTGTATGACGCGTGCACAGACTTTATTAACTGTCGATATTAATTTTGATTGTGTGTATTTGTTCTGATTTTAAAAGCAAAATGATTTAGCCACCGAAATAGGCCGATATCGTTTTAATTTCGTTATGTGCTGATAAATAGCAAGGTAATTTATTCACAAGAATCAAAAATGTCGTAAATGAATGCAATTTAAAAATTACAAAAAATATTGGTACTGTACATATAGTTTATTACGTTTAATACATGTATATCTTTTTCGTCAAGTATAATCACACTTTAATTTTCCTTTAATATTTTTTTAATACAAAATTGAAATCAAACAATTAAATAATAATATACAAAATTGAAATCAAACATTTAAATAACACCATATATTTTAATTCAGTTTTCTGTGTTATAGAGGAATTCCTCTATACTCATTGATTTAAGAAAGTACTTAGTTTTATACTAAGTTTTATACTAAGAGTGTTATGAAAAGCTAGAATATTGGAAATCAACCAATAATGTGTTGAATAGAATGCTGGAGCAGTGGAGAAGTTTTGCTCATGTTAGCTCATGGGCGAATGGCCGATAACTGCAGTCAGTAGCAGCAAGAAAACTTGGCTGTGTATTGCAAATTTTGAGAAATTCTATAGTGACCGATGAAAGTAGCCATAAAACGCAGTCTGATTCACATTTATAGAATATACAGTTCAAATTGCAGGAGGATGCACAGTCACAACGTTTGGAGCCTGAGCTCAACTTCTATAAATTTGAAACTGACTGCTAGGTAAGACTTACTTCATGGATCACCATAAATGTTTAGCAATTCAGGCACTTAACAAGTTTCCTTTCCGGTATTGCAGTTATTGGTTGTTCGGCGAAGGCTAATGTGCACAAAGCTGGTCGATGCATTATGCGCATTAGCTTAAGGTTTTTATTTGCCACTTATCAGCTAATTTTGTGACTGTGATAATACTATAACCCATTAGGCAAAGAACTTTTTATAAAATTAGAAACCATGACAACTCTGTTGTTCCGGGAACAAATAACGGTGTTTAGAAATCATTATGGACTACACACATGTGTAACGCGCAGCAAATCGAATTATTTTTGTAATTTTATTTGAAATCTCCAATCATTTTTAAAGTTACAATCCAGTTATAGCAACAGCAGTTATAATAAGTTGTCATGTCATCAAACCAATCATTGAGGACCAACCAAACATCCAACACTAAGGCATTTGTCACCGATTGGTGAACTTATAACGGTTTTGAGTTGGTCCAGTGTACGTCAAAAATTCACCAATTTTGCATTTCTACACTGCAACCAGCGAAACACATGAATGTAACATTGCAATCGGACTTGCAACTCCATTTTTCATTTAGCATTACACCTCTATGTAAACCTATGAATACAGCATTGCTTATGTGTTATATATTTTATCTTCGATAATGTATTTATAAAGAGTTAATAGAAAAACATTTTACTTGCAGCCGGATCCTAGTTCTTCAAGCACACCTCTCAATCTCCTATCTGCGTGTGGCTTTTCCAACCGAATCATTTCCTGAACGTCAGACAGTCCCTCTTCCTACAAATAGCACAAATAAGAATTCATTTTAAATATGTGAAAATAAATTTATTATCTTTTCTAAGGAATGCGCGTAATTTAAGATTAAAATGACACACAGACGCGGATACTCACGCTAGTCAATTAAAGGGGCCTTAGTGATATGGATTTGAGTTGGGTTAGCTTTTGCGCATCATGGTCATTTTTCGCACACAAGAATTAAATTGAGCAGTACTCTGTTGCAAACAAAATTAAAATGATGACTGATAGGGATTCGGCATCAAATGTTGGAAGAGAAATTGGAAGGGTTCACATATTTTATTCGGTTCAAATAATTTATTTGAAACATCTATTTCTCAGGATTAGTTATTTTTTTTTTTTTTTTACAAATGGTCAGGCACTTGATTCTTCATAATTCGCCTATACACCGGCCAGAAACGTGGACCATTTAACCGTCACATGGCGTTGCCCCGGCGCACCAGTTAGGGCGGCCACACTGCGCCCAACGACACAACATCCATGCCCGCAGGTGGGACTCGAACCCACAACCCGGCAACCCAACGTCAGGATAAGTTATAAGTTTGATAATAACTGATATGGATTCAGAATGAAATTTTGGAGGGGATTAGGGGACCCACTAAGAATTTACACTTTCATTTCTGGGAGATGTTACTTCCGATTTAAATATTTACATTTTCCTTGAAAAATATATTTTTTAAGCTCTATAGATTTTATCTGATGACTTATATGGATTCAAAATCAAATGGGGGGGTCACTAAATATTTTCATTTTCAGTTCTGGAGATGTCACTTTCGGTTTCTTCGAAAATTCGTATGACGAGAAATAAGTAAGCTAAAGAGAGTAAAAAAGAAAGGAATAATTTTTAAAGCCAAAAATTGACCATTCTGCAATTGTTTCAAATCAAATATTTTCATTTTTTGCAATCTTTTGAATAAATGGCAGATATTTTGTTTCGACGAAGAAACAGCGATTTGCATATTAAGTGAATTTACTTTGTCGTTTTTCTAGCTTAGTGAATTTAAATTATTGCATTCTAAATTTTTAATTTGGCATTATATTATCATTATAAGTATTGTGATAGCATTTGACTTTAATTGGAGGAAAACTCGTTGAGATAGCAACAATTATTTGACTTCTACTTTTGGGGTAAAGGAACTTTTTCTTTAAGTGAAATATTTTAAACAATTGGCAATCGAGAGTTTACTTAGTGCGTATTAAAGGAGCGTATCGAAGAAAAAGGGCGTATTATGGCGTATTGAAGGGGCTTAGCGTTTTGTGTCCGCTTTGTATAATTGGCATGGTAGCGCAGGAAAAAACGGAGAGCAGGAATGATTTTAGTTTAAAACAAATGATTTAGAAATTGAGTGCTGTTATCTATACCTGTATCATTTAAGTAGCGGGTGCTTATTTAGCACCCGGGCAACGGCTGGTAATTTGTTCTAGTATGAAACGAAAATGAATGAGAAATTCAAGTGAAAACTCATGATAGATATTTTACTGCAGTTTGAACCAATTACTGTAATATTTATGTCTTCAAAAATTGGAAACTTGGGGGAATTGGAGGTGAAGTTCTTTACTTCAATATCCTTCCAAAGTATTCCTTTCGGTAATACAATTCCTATTCAGTCCTCAGCAATCGTACGACGTAAATAGCGAATACTTATTGAACGCAATACTTTGACTAATTGGATGAAGCTAACATTCAAACTCCTCGTTAAAATTAATGATTGGGGATATTAAATAAGCTGTTGGATTGGCAGATGGTTGGCTGAAAAATAAAAGGGGAATTCCCAAATATGTCATAAAATTCGAATTGGATATTCAAAACGGAACAAGAAAGGAAAAAAAAAACAAAAGTAAAAAAATGTAGTTTTTAAGGTACTCTTTTATTATTTGTATGTAATTTAAATGTATGAAAATTGTAGAATTGTGTTGAAGATTAGTCATTGCAATTTTATTTAATTTGAGTTATATTCTTCAAAATTGAGTATATTCTTCTAGTGGGCTTGGGACGGGCTAGCACCATAAAGTTAAAAATCCAAAGAATTAAAGTATACCACAAAAGCAACGACATACCAAACTTTTCATGTCACTATAATTAATGGACCCTGATAAGTTACCTGATAAGTTCAAAGATTTGAATCACAGTGGCAAACAAATAACATATCAAAATAAATAAAGGGGTTAAAAAGAAGGAAAATCAGAAACCTCGCTAACATACTCGTACATCACACGAGGGAAAAAACAAACTCGTATAAAACAAACTTGAAAGTAGTACTGTGAAAGCTATGATAGCCAAAAATATTTATTTTTGTTTCCGTATGTCTATTATGCGATGATTGACTAAATGGTTTCCATGGTAACATAATAACATAATATCTTTTAAATATCAAATTAGAAGACATTTTTCTTATTAAAATATGGATAAATATGAATAGAACTTAAAAAAAAATAGAAATCCATTTATTTCAACTCATCGCCTACGTTATATAAGGCTTTCTAGAAAAGTTCTTAAGCATCCTAATAACTTACACGTTAGGTCTATCTATAGCAAAGTAATCACGATTGATCGAATAAAAGGGCTTACAGCGCCCCAGTGGAGAATTTAAAACGTTAGTATAACGAATTCGGCAACAAAATGAGACAGATGAAAACAAAATCATTTGTAGAGCATAATCTAATTAACAAGAATTGGTAATAAAACTATTACAGAACTCAGCTACTTGATACAATATGGTTATTGGCAAAAGCCTGTTCTATACAGGAATGCTAAAATATACAGGCAGCACTTACATACACAAAAATCTTATGCACAGGCTATACAAAATGTCCTCCGTCCTTTTGGTTTTATAATCCTTTTTGTGGTTTAAAATCTATGTGCTGTTAACCTTGTACAAAATTATTAATTTCTGTTGTATTTGCTAAACTGTGAGTTAATCAAAAAGCAAATCGGTAAGGTCCATTATATTATTTTTTTTTTGCTATAAATATATTTTTTTATAAACTTTTATGTTATTTAAGTGTTCGCATGTTCTTATTGGTTAACACCATCTATTTCATAAAGTAGAAAAATTAGCTCAGCATATACATCTAAAACCTTTTAAACCTCAAAAAAATTTATATAATGCCTTCAGTAATCAAGTACATTAAGTAATTGGAGGAACAATTATAAATTTAAATTAGTTTCAGTAAATTGCTTCGTAATCAGCCTGCAACAATCGTGCTATGCAAACCGCAATCAGCAATTCAATATAATATGTAAAACTTTAATAAATTGGATGAAGTTAACATTCAAACTCCTCGTTAAAATTAATGAATGGAGACGTCAAGTAAACCGAGATTTTCAAGATTAATGGATTTCCAGCAGCTTTTCTGAAGGCTAAACCTGTATCGGGAATCATTAATTAAATGCTCTAGAATCAGGCTTAGATTTTCTCAAAGGAATAGGAAAGAGGAAGAAGAAGAACACCGCGAACTTATTATTTTCATCGAAGTTTTTAATTTCATCGGAAATACAATACTGTTGTGACTGTTCTAAATCTTTTGGGTAAGCTGGAAGGACTGAGTAATAAGTAAAAAAAAATCTGATGTGGGCAACACATGATTTTCCTCATATAATGCAATGAATTTACTACTTTTACAGGTAAAAACAAAATAGGTTATTCTTATAGTGGAAACTTATATTCTTTCCAAAATATTGAATTTTCTTCAATTAGTCGTCTTTTTCATTGATTTAGCTTCATTTTTATCCATTTGGCGAGATTTTTGTTAAATTGGCAACAATTAAAAATGTCGCCAAGTTGGCGACAGTCCGCCAAATTCGTCACCAAAATCTTGCCAAGCGTTATGGACGGAGAAATAAGTTATTGTTACAGCAGATAAATGACTATTGGCTTTCAAATACAAAAGTATTACTTAAAGTATTTTTTTTTCCTGAATGGAACGAGCTAGTTCCACGAGAATGATGTCACCCAATTTATCGCATGGTATTTATTACATATGAAAAGTTAACATGTTTCTCAATAGGAAATATTTTTCTTTTATTTTATGAATTTTTGATAATTTTTTTGAAAAATATGTGACAAAAATCTCGAGAACAGTTCATGTTAGCGTTCTAAAATTTATGTCAATCGTTTTCTAATGAAAAATTACGTAAGAAATATCTATTTGCATAACTTTATTAGCGGTTTTGATTTTTTGACGATTTTTTCAAAATTTCACTCGAAAATTTAGGGGGGTTCTGAACATTCGATTGCGTACAAAAACAGTAGGTTTCCAGTGTTTACGGATTGTGATTTTTGTATCGAATTTCGTTCGAATCGGTCCATTCGTTCGTCAGTTATCGTCTCCGCAGACTCACTGACACACACACACACACACACGCACACACACATTCTTTTACACACACACACACACACACACACAGAGACATCACTTCAAAAATGTTTGATTCGTGATCAGGGATGCTTGAAACGTGCTCTTCCGTCGAAAACTCGAATTCGAATTTTCGACCCCGTCACAATACTTTCCTTATACATTATGTATATAAGGAAAGTAAAAAAATAAACATTCAACAAGTAATTTATGCAAGGGATTTCATTAGGTGGCAGATGGTGTGTATAATTTATTTTTAAGCAATTTTATTCTCTTTTGCGTACTTATTTCGTATACAGTTATACGAATTTTCTGAAAAACTGGGAGGGACATCTTATCTCTAAAATCTGAACAAATATCTTTTCAAAAGAGTTTTTTTATATATATATATTCGTTTCAAAAGAAATTTTTTGAAAAGAAACGAGAAAAAAAAAATACGGAACAGGAAATCCTTAGTGAACCTCCAACCCCTCAAGAATTTGATGTTAAATTCATTTCAGCTATCATTTACGTTTTATATATAGATAATCTTGAAAAATAGATATATCAAGGAAAAGGAGGATTTTTAAACCCGAAATGGGAAAAAGGGCTGAAGTAGAAATCTTCAGTAGGTACCCTATCTCCTCCGGAATTTGATGTTGAATCTATATCGGTCATTATCCAAGTATCTATCTACAGTAGAGAAATAGATATTCTAAGACAAATATCAATAGATATTTCTAAAGAGAGAAATATATGTTTTACGAAGATCTTTTCAGCAAACATAATAGTATGGCAACAATTTTGCCACCAACAATACGTTTTAATTAAAGCATGTTAAACACTAGGAATTGCACTTCTACTGTAGAGGCTAGCATCGGTGAAACAGTTTTATATTTGTCGGTACTCTTCATCTCTGAAAAGTCGATAACTGTACTGGCAGCAAAAAAAGTTGCCATAAAAAGCAATTTCACGAGTTTTCTTGTTACATACCTGTGTAATCGTAAATACCCCCCTCGGGGGGGGGGCGCCGCTAATGAATGCGGTGTACGGATCTTAGGTCTGTACCTCTGGTCCTCCGCCTCTGAGGGGGAAAATTAATCGGGTTACCTGGTCGACGATGAACTGTCCGTCGGACCAGTGAGTCGGTCAGGCCCCCGACTCTTCCAGGTGGTCGTGCCCATGGACTGTGCCTATTCATGACCTGAACCAAAGGCCGACCGGTGGCTAGTGTCGAGCTTGGCGGACGTTCTTTCGGACCCTACCAGGTGAATGTTTCCGTCGAGTCAGCGACCTGGCTGCGGTTTTGCAGGAGTGGAGATTGGTAAGCCATGCGGCTGGCCTTAATACGACGTAAACTTCACGGTCACCTGGCCAATTCGTCTTAACTCTGTGCAATCGTAAGTTATTTGGCAAAGAACCCATCCACTGATATACTGGTTGTTGCTCCAGGAATACGATTCTAAGCATTAGCTATTCTCCATATCGCGGAGTAAGCGATTACTCTTAAACACGATCACATAAAATATTTCCTTTTATATGGCTAACATGTCAGTATTTTATGCTTGCCTGCTGTTGTAAAATTTATTTTATTACTCTAATATTACGACGATATTGGTATTTGGGTTAATATATACTTATATATACAATATTTCCCAATTATTGGATTTATTTAGAATGAGTTACTAATACTGTGCGAAAACTGGAATAATTTTGAACTCCATATATTAGCGAATATCGATTATTTAGTGACTGCTAATATTGTTCTGAGTAAATATTCGACAAACTGGCCATGCATGGGTAATACCATTTGGTAAATATTGAAAAATAGTGATGAAAAATAAACGCATGTTTCTGATTGCGAGAAAGACAATAAAGTTGATATAAGGTGAATTAGGGCCAATTGTGCACATAGCATCGAACAGTTAATTTCTGCTCGTAATCTATGGTAAACCGGTTAGGTTTGAACCAAATTATTATTTTCCTTGTATACATAATGTGGAAAGTATTGCGACGGGGTCGAAAATTCGAATTCGAGTTTTCGACGGGAGAGCACGTTTCAAGCATCCCTGATCACGAATCGAACATTTTTGAGGTGATATCTGTGTCTGTCTGTCTGTCTGTCTGTGTGTGTGTGTGTGTCAGTGAGTCTGTGGAGACGATATCTCACGAACGAATGGAGCGATTCGAATGAAATTTGGTACAAAAATAACAATCCATGAATACTGGAAGCCTATTGTTTGTAAACACAATCGAATGTTCAGAACCCCCTAAATTTTTGAGTGAAATTTTGAAAAAATCATCACAAAATCAAAGTTACGCAAATAGACATTACTTATGTAATTTTTTCCTTAGGAAACGACTGACATAAACTTTAGAACGCTAGCATTAACCGTTCTCGAGATATTGCACATTTTTCAAATGCATTTATAAAAAAATCCTATAAATTAAAAAAAAAATATTAACTGTTGAGAAACATGTTCACTTTTCATATGTAATATCATGCGATAAATTTGGTGATATCATTCTCGTGGATCTAGCTCATTCCTTTCATGAGAAAAGATACTTTGAGTAATTCTTTTGTATTTGGACGCCAACAGTCACTTATCTGCTGTAACAATAACTTATTTCTTCGTCCATAACACTTGGCGAGGTTTTGGCGACAAATTTGGCGGGATGTCGTCAACTTGGCGACTTTTTAAATGTTGCCAAATTAACGAAAATCTGGCCAAATGGATAAAAATGACGCTAAATCAATGAAAATAGCGACTAATTGAAGAAAATTCAATATCTTGGAAAGAATATAAGTATCCACTATAAGAATAACCTATTTTGTTTTTACTGTAAAAGTTGTAAATACATTGCATTATATAAGGAAAATCATGTGATGTCCACATCAGATTTTTTTCTTTCTTAAAAATAGACACTCTTAGAACGCAAAGAATACACTGTCTGTAAAGAGTTGTATTAACTTAATTTCCATTTTGACAGAAATTGTTTTTCCTCGCAAAAGTTTCTCTCTTTTTTCCGTGTTGTATATAATGGGGGCAAATTTGAAAAACGTATATCAAAAGAAGAAATAAACAAATAAATAAAACTACACTCAATTCAAAGATTTCGCTTGATTTGAGCTTTGAACTCTCATAAGTCGGTTTTCCTCAAGTCGGTGGTATACATTTGTCCCATTTGGTCATACGCCCTACTTCGCCCAACCAAATTGAAGTCATATTTTGACTTTAGTTTTATACTGGCAATATCAGAATGTTTTACATTAATATGATAGTAAACTAAATATTTTTAAATAGTGAATTCTAATAAATGTATGAAAAATTTCCTTACCAGTTTGTCCCCTATCTTTGCCAGTACATTTGAGTTGTACATCCTCCTTCTGTGGTCCTGCCAAATGCTGCGGACCCATATGCACGGCTTGCTGTCTCCGTATGAAATGCAATAATATTGCCTAAAATTAGAAAATGTGGTAATATGAAGTAATTTTAGTTGCAATTTAAATTTAAACTCTTGAAATTTAATTGGAAATAAATTCAATTCGTTGGTGCTATAAACATGCTAAATATTAATACGTAAAATGGTTGTTAATTTTACAAATTTTCTTTTAAATCTATGCATCATTATTCAATGGGTTATTCATCCTCCCAATAGCATAAATTAGGGCCTGGAAACATGCGGTTCTTTAAATGGATAAGTACAGGTCACGACAACAAAGCAAAATATTAGGGATAGTTCAAAATTTTGATCATTATCAGAGTTATTTAACAACATAATTGCATACATTATTTTAAAACTAAGAGTAATTTCAACTTTAAAGTCGTCAAGTTAGCGATATTGTACCAAATTTGTTGTTAATTTTTGGTCGTTTTCTTATAAAGAAATGTCAGCAAGCCAAAATAATTCAATTTACATTTTTTTTTCAATTAAACAATCATCAAAGTGAAATAAGCTTTTGGCATTATGTCGTAGCTAACAAGTTATAGACAATTTTCTTATTTTCAATAAATCCCTGAAATTAATATGATGGAATTCGAAAAACTATTTTTTAACTGGAGTTATAGAAACTTGTCAAATTCCAAATTTAAAAAAAAATCTGCACAAGAAGTTGAAAATAGAGATTTCTATTAAAATCCAAAGGAACATTAAAATCCAAAGGAAGTATCTTTAAAACACTATCAGCTTGAGGGTTCAATGTTTTAACATGTTTGGAAAATATTTGTTTAAAACTTACAAAATATATTAAAATATTCCAAGAAACTTTAGTTGAAAATATTTCATGCGTTTGCTAAATATGTATTTAATGAATAATTCCAATATACTGAATTTGTTTTGAACAAAAGGTTGCCGACCCATGTTCTAAGTTATAATTTAGTTGCAATTTAAAATTTGTTCTGATTTAATTTTGTTATAATTTAGAGAGATTAACGTGCCCCCCCTCCCCCTACACACAATGCAGGATCCACTTCGACAATAAGAGCTTGCAATTCTGCCCCAGTAGCCCAATTGAGAGAACGTCGGCCAGTACAAAGATCCTCTGTTGAGATCCCCAGCTCGGATAGCAGGATAATTTACAATGGAGACTGAACAAATTAACCGTGCAGGTTAGTGCAATAATATCGGAGGTCTGAAAGTGATTCTAGTACAACTAACACGGATTAGGTGAACTCTGAAATATTAAACGTCGATTTCAAATCGGGAGGCCAGCAATCAGGCAGAAAACTTACCTAGAGAACAAAAGTAGCACCAGGGGGGGAAGGGGGCTAACCTGAGGTTGAAATAACAGGAAGTGGTCAATCAGATTGTCAAGTTGCACGTCAATCTGACAAAGAAAGGAGAATGTAGCGTCCACTTTGACAATAAGAGCTTGTAACTTCGTCTCAATAGCTGAATTGGGAGAACATCGGCTGACCAGTACAAGTATCTATGGTCCGAGCTCTGGCTAGGAGAGCAAGGGTCTTTATAGGCACACATGCACAAGCATGAACGCGTGAACACACAAATGGGTCCGCTGCAAGAAATTTTAAAACCACCATTAACTCACGTTTTTGTCTTGTAGGGAATTGTGTGATATTGATCATAGATAATGTCTTGGAAACAATTTGTTTAATATTTTTAATAACCTCTATGAAAAATATAGCAAAATTTTAATGACAGATTAATTTTGTCATTAGCATATTTTCAGATATATCTTGAATGCAATCACTAAAATGTATGAATTTCCTTTGAACATTTTAAAAATTTATAGCGGGAAACCCGCCTGGTTTTGCCGCTTTAAATTAACCGGATATAATAAACCGGACCTATAATAAACCGGAGATGACGGTTGAGTAAGCAATTTGCTGAGTATATGTATATTTTTGTAATAAGGCAGAATTTGACATTACTATTACAGCTAGGTGTATTCATATTTTTGTGACTGAAAATAATAGCATTTGAAGGAAATTAAGACGGCAATTAGTGCCGAATATGATGAACTCTAAAAATACCCTAAATATTTGCTCTGTATTAAAGTGTATATTAGAATTGATTAGTATTTGATTGATTAAAGTCTGACAGGGTTGAGGCCCAGGGCTCCAACATTTTATGAACATCAAATAAACTGCAATAAATATTGGCGAGTTTAATATATGTTATCTATGTTTACAGTTTATTGAATTCTGTGAATATTTATAATTAAATAAATACATCGATTTATTTTCAAAAAGTGATACACATTGGATCAAAATGTTTATTGAATTAAATTGCAAATATCTATACTCAGAGATATGTTCTTGTGAGAATTCTTATATTGTCATGCTTTTGATCTCACTAAATTGATATTAGCGCATGTTTTACACTAAATCGATCCTATATCAGTGTTAATCCCTTGATTAACATTGATATAGGATTTCTGTGTACATGCTGCGATATTGCTGGTATGCCTGTCAAGTATATTTCAGTAAAGCTTTGGTCACATGCGTCGTCTTGACCATTGTTGTAAAACGTGCCCAGTGTGACAATTAAGCCCTGGGCACTATCATACTTAGTACATACTTGAAATGGATTAAATTATCTTATTCCTGCACAATTCTTAATAACTGAATTTTTGTTTTTATTGCAACCCGTTCGTCGAATTTTAATAAAACTATTTTTAAAGTAATTTCATTTTATCTTCTCAATACGCCTTAATAAATGAAGAAGACACATACCTATCTTTGCTAGTAGGCTTAAGAGGCGGTGTTGTTGACTGGACAGGGCAAGACGCCTCTCCGTAAAACGATCCATCACCAGAATCAGACCCAGAGTCCAAATCCTCTTCATCTCCGCGACTGGACATTCTGTAGCCATCGAGCATATTTCCTGCATTACCTAGAAAAGGAAGTTACTGTTACTACATTGCAATGTTACTCTGAGTTTTATGAAATCTTCTTAAAATTCTTGTTTAAATTTCTCCTACATATGATTGTATAGTCTTAGCATTATGATTCAACCAATAGATCAACAGCTAATATGATGTGGTATAAGTTTTGCATGGTTTTTGTAACGTCTTTTTCTGATACTTATTCTGGTAGAGAATAAGTTTACTGAATATTTAAATTTAGTAGAGTACGTGCGAAGATGTTTCTCAACAAAAATAAGAAATGAACGGAAATGCAGTAGCCGCTATAATAAACCAAACGGTGCTATCTGCAATTCTCGTATACTAGTATTACACAATCAATAAGTTTTAATTTGAGTTTTAATGAGAAGACATAAAAATAATTAATAATGCATGATATTTTCCTTACAGTTGGCTAGAATGATGCTAAAATAATATTTTAGAATTCTGTCTATACGTTTCAGTTGGCAAAATTAATTTTAAACTCTTAAAACCACGACTGTTTTGAAGACGACAATTTGACAATCATATTATATAGAATATTTGTTTTTTGTTACATACATATATACATATCTCTGCATATTTTAGATTACGTGTATTGTGCCAAGACAAAAATGATTCCATTATTATATCCGAAAATTGATATTAAGTGCGAAAGCTGAAGATAAGTTTAATGGTTGAGAAATTCTTCGTAATATTAAAGTATAAAAGCTCTGTATTCTGACATTTCAGCTTATAGCTTAGCAGAAACATAACGCACATAGTGGTTAAAATAAAAATTAAAGTATCCAACCAATTGGAGAAATAACCCGACCATTGATATTCAGATTCCAAGTAAGCATAGCAATAAAATTTGTAGATTCAAGGTTTATTCCTGTCATACACGTACAGTTTGGCCTTTCAAGCAGCTTGAACAGTCCAAGTTTGTTAAAAGTTTGTCCAAAAGTTAAACTGATGAGCGTGGGGAGGCTTGTTAGTAAATCGTTTGCACTGTTGTTAAATTGTGGGAGTTTTATTAGCCGGCGGGTAGGTGCAGTGGGCGAACTGACATATATGGCGTATCATATCGGCTGAGGTTTCAATCTACAGATTTGCAAGCGTTGCTCAACATCGTCTGTGTATTCACACGATTTTAAAGCAGACTGAAGATTGAAGATGGTGAACTAACAGTTTGATTTTTCTGTGTATGCGTGTGAGGGGATAACAAGGATAACAAACAGGATAAAAACATGATATGTCAGGATAATACACGGGATTAGCTGTCACAATTTGAATTTGGCCTACCAGTTCTAATTGAAGGTTAATTTGTACGTGTATGGCTGGACCTAAAATCATGAAGCAGTGTACGGATAAAATCCCACATTTTCTTAGTATGTAAAATGAAACCATATTCTTAACACCATATGTTTAAATATATTTTATTATAGCTTGATCAACTCTGGAATCAATGAATCGGAAATATATTTTATCGCTGTCGACGATTATTAATAATAGTTTTACTATAAAACACTTACCTAAAGTTATTTCGAAATAAATTGGCTTTTCTCCAACTTTCCTATCTATCATTGTTGCTTCTAAGACGCAGCCGAATAGAAAGAACTCGTCGTTTCGGCCGTAGCAACCCTGGAAAAATATGAAGAGATACTAAGAATTCCCCAGTCATTGAAAATGCAAATGGTATATAAATCCAAACAGTGAAACATTTTGAGGTCAGTTCTATCAAATTCATATAGTCATTCCATAAATTTTGGGTCCTCATTTATTTGAATGAATATAAGCAGAATGTAAATTAAGTCACCATTGCTTTTATATGCTTCGGAAAAAGACAAATATAAATTAGCTTTGGTAGCAATATTCAATGAATATTTTTTTTATATCAATTAAGCGTAAAAACTCCAGAATTGTTTACTTAATAACAAAATGTATTTATTATTAATTTTAATAAGAATATAATCAATGATAGAAGATTATTAAAAATGCTGAATCCAATTACTGACTTAATTACAACTTATCTTAGAGTTTCAGAGAATTTTATAAGTTACAGACATACATTTAAAAATTTAATGCAAGTTAAATGCAGTATTATGCTCAATTTTTAACTCCCTTTAAAAAGTTTTTTTATAGTATTTTAATAATCTCATATATTATATTGTGATTACAATTTAGCAATCAACTGATCAGCGATACGCAGCTTGTGCATTGATTTCAAGGTTTTAAAAATTAACAGAGCGATCAACTGAATAGGAATAGTTAAAGAATTTGTTTCTTGTTTAGTCTGATTTCATAATGATAGTTGGAATGTGTGTTCTTAGTTTGTACTCGCGTGAGAGTTTATAACCGAAATCTACCAGTACCAGTTTATGTAGTCCCTGTGTAGCAAAGCAGTGAGAATAAATCCCAGTTTTCATCCGAAGTGACAAACGAAGATCGCACAGCCGTTCTGGCTAATGGAAAGGCATGGCATAAGCAAGAATTCTCTTGGAGTTGAAACTTTCCAACGTTTCCGGCGCTTTTTCTCTTTTCTATTGGATGGTCAAACTTATGCTCGTCACTTTGCGGCTTCTCGCATTCGGTGGAAACCAAGCGTAAATCATTCATTAGAAAATCAGATTTGCAATAACAAAAAATATGATGTGGGCAACACATGACTTTCCTTATATAATGTAATGAATTTACTACTTTTACAATAAAAAAATAGGCTTTTTCTTAGATACGAATATTCTTTCCAAGACATTGAATTTTCGACAATTAGTCGTCATTTTCATTGATTTAGCGTCATTTTTATCCATTTGGCGAGATTTTCGTTAATTTGGCAACATTTCAAAAAGTCGCCAAGTTGGCGACATTCCGCCAAATTCGTCGCCAAAATCTCGCCAAGCGTTATGCACTAAGAAATAAGTTGTTCTTACAGCCGATAAATGACTATTGGCGTCCAAATACAAAAGTGTTACTCAGAGTATCTTTTTTCATGAATGGAACGAGCTAGATCCACGAGAATGATGTCACCCAATTTATCGCATGGTATTCCATATGAAAAGTGAACATGTTTAGCAATAGGAAATTTTTTTTTTTATTTTATATGACTTTTTGATATTTTTTTTGAAAAATGCACAATATCTCAAAAACGGCTCGTGTTAGCGTTCTAAACTTGATGTCAATCGTTTTCTAATGAAAAATTGCATAAGAAATGTCTATTTGCGTAACTTTATTAGTGGTTTTGATTTTTTGACGTTTTTTTCAAAATTTCATTCGAAAATTTAGGAGGGTTCTGAACATTCGATTGCGTATAAAAACAATAGGGTTCCAGTGTTTACGGATTGTGATTTTTGTACCAAATTTGGTTCAAATCGGTCCATTCGTTCGTCAGTTATCGTCTCCACAGGCCCACTGACACACACACACACATACTTTCACACACACACACACACGCACACACACAGACATCACTTCAAAAATGTTTGATTCGTGATCAGGAATGCTTGAAACGTGCTCTCCCGTTGAAAACTCGAATTCGAATTTTCGACCCGTCACAATACTTTCCTTATACATTATGTATATAAGGAAAGTAATAAATTCAATGTATGACCATTACTCCACCTCAGATATGGGGTTGGCCATTTCAACTTCGACGTCTGAGGGGCTGGCGTCCAGTGTGTCCAGAATCTCGGTTTTGACTGCCATCAGGATCCTGCCACGGTACATGACGCCCTCGCCCAAGCCATCGTTCAGTGGGGTGTGCTCGTCGAAAAGTGCATAGTCGCGGGGTGATCCATATAGGTAAATGTAAGATGGACCAAATGTGGGAAGAAAACCTAGAGGGAGACAAAGAAAAACATTATGATATATCGAAAACCGGGGAGACTTTGAACGGCATGGGGTGACATAAGACCACATGTTTTCGACTTTAAAGAGCGGACAGAAGTCTAATAATCAAAAATTTCATTATAGAGCAAAATCTTTGACTTAAGATCCCACCCAAACGAAATCTTTTGCTACTATATTTTTACCGCTCTCTGAAGTCGGAAATCTGTTTGGCCTAATTTCACCCCATGTGGTTCAAAGTTGGTTTACGATATTGAATATAGAGCATATTTGTATATAAATTTCATTTAACAAGCTTAAAATGCTCTTTGGACATAGAATACTTTCAACTTTTTATAACATACGCAGACCATGGACTTATATTTTAGTTAAAACATATTCTGCGTTTTCCTTAAACTTCTACTCTTTATTTTTTTACAAATGTAGTTGTGAATGGAATTTCCATATTTGTAATGAAATCTCAGAATGAATAAGCACCAGAGAAATTCCGTGCTTCAATTTTTTTTAACAATGTAAGTTCAATTGCATTCAGAGCAACATTTTATAGTGGAGCTCAATGCTTGCTGTTGATTCCGGTTATGAAAAAATTAAAGATTATGGAAATAAAAACTATAGTTAAAGAACGTAATAGATAAAGTATGTGGTTAAAGCTACTGCAGAGGACCTGTCCCAAGTTAAGAGGAAGGTAATTTAGATGCCAGATGGCTTAGTTACATTGAGATCAAGAGTTATTAGCTTTGAGTCCTGCAGTGATCAAACCTCGAATCATGAGTTATGTTAATAACCACATTGTTTGATGTTCTAGCAATATGCAATGAAACGCACCTTTCTCGCCTTCATTAGCTATCTTAGCGAGTTCTACAAAATGTGTGCCTATGACGGCGTCGTTCACCGGGTCGTTGTCCCGCAGCTGGATCTTGATGCGCTGACAGAGAGGAGGGAACATCTCTGTAAACACGATCTGCTCGTTCCACGTTGGGCAACAAGTGCCTTTGCGGACGGATGTCTTTCCCTAGAAAAAAACAGTGAAACACTTTAGTATAAAAAATTCGAAAACAAACACAATATTTTTGCAGATAGAGAAAGGGTAGGCAAAGTAACCACGTAGGTTAATAGGGCCATGTGATATTTTTTTATCTTCGATGTGGTTCCATCTATCGGAAATGTGGTAAACCAGTTTATCTGAGGTTGTTTGCTTAGTTTGATCCTGGACCACATAGATACGTTTAATAAAGTTTTACATTCAAAAAAGTGTTTTTCACAGACTATAATATCAGGTAAGTGGGGTATTTTATGCATATTATTAATTTCATATTCAACTTTTAGTTTTTAATTAGTAATTATGAAAATGTAACGTTTTATGTAATGAAAATTCACTTTTTGAACAATAACAATGTTAATAGATTTATTGTTAGTACTTTGTAGCTGCAATGGGATTCCAGCAGGCAAGAAGACCAGAAATATAAATGATGATGATGATGGATATAATATATTGCATCAACGAAATGGTTATCAGATTGTTTGTCGATATTTCATTTTTTATGCGTAAATTTACGTTTTCTTCATTTAATCATTATGTTGTACAAAGCATTCTTATATTTTTCAATTAAGTGACATCTTTAGATGTAAGAATGGAAAGATTGTACTGCTTATGTACTTATAATGAACAGTATATATGCATTTAATTTGCGGTATTCTTTTAAAAATTGCGTGAATAAATTTTTTACATTTTTAAATGTTTTAATAGTTTTTATATAGTCCACTTTGCCGGGTAAATTGCTCGATAAGTTGGGTAAAGTGGCTGTATTTAATAAAAAACTACATTCGTGCAAAAACATAAATCTACATAAATTTTAATATTGGTTAAAAATTATTCTAATTCTTCTAAATTGATTAAAACTACTTTTTTCTTGGATTAGGCACTTTATCTACCGTTCCCCTAGAATCAAAGGATGTGCATGTGCATATAAGTATGCGTGTATGTAATTATGCATGTATGATAGTCAGCTGTGATAATAATGCAGCGGCATATGCGATTAAGACATCAAAATAACCATCTAGACCCAAAGAGGGAGTTATTTCTGACACTCATGTTGTGTGACTTCCTGTGTACAATTTTACGTATTGTGAAATTTAGAGTGCTTAAAGATATTTTGAATTAGAAGCATTTACTTACCGTAAGACCTGCAAAGGAGACCTGCACATAGGGGTCCACTAGATCTCTTGCTTCTCCGGTAAAGGCTTTCTTCACGTTTGCCACGATTCCAGCGTTCATTCTTGGTAGGCCATCTGCCCTATATATTTTGACGATGAACCGTGCATGCTGTCGCTCTGCAGGTACGCCCTCAGGCAGCAACATGTTTCTAAGGAAATAAGTGGATTTTGTTAAAATAAGAATTGTGACAGAGATTAGAACGTTCGGATATATACTACAAATCCTTGATGAACTACGCAGTAAAAATATTCTCCCAGTACTTCAGTAGCATAAAGAAATCATGCGACTTCGTAGGAAGCAGAACATTTTCTTGTAGAGAAATTTAATAACTTTCTTCGATCGATGTTTGCAGCTTTAGAATTAAACTATTTTAGACTATTTTGACGTTATATTGGCCAATCAGAAAGCAGAATGAAGAACAGTCCAACAAATCCGAAACGAGAAGTAACACACAAGATTGGCGTGTGCCAAAACACAATAGGAATAAACAGATAAGACGAGTCAAATCCAAACAAGAATAAATGGGACCTAACAAGACGACAAATAGATTAAAACGACATATAAGAGTCCCAAAGGTTAAGAAAAAGAACGAAGAAAGTGGTTTTTCTACTTTCTTCCTATCTTTCATAACGTTATGTAAAATATTTCTTCATTTTCCGACCGCTTGTAACACTCATGCTCCTAAAATCCCTAACACGCGGATCAAGCATATTTCCTTATCAATATTTTTAATTACCGTACGACCCAAAAGTCAATCATTTTTTTGATCTCATAAACCCTTTAACAAAATGAACATTTTTTACCTCACATGAATTGTGAAACTCGCCATATTTTAAATTAAGACGTTTAAATTTATAATTTCCACAAAGCAATAGGGAATATCAAAGAAAGTAAATTTAATTTTCAATAATTTAATTTCTCAAATTTTATGCATTGAATCTGATAAATATCACTATTCTATTATACTTCTCAACCGATCCATTATAAGTTACCAGAAATATTTTGACAAAATAATAACAGCAATTAAGTCTTCGTGACAATCAACATATCAGACTTTTGATATGCACGTAGCACTTCCTATTTTGAAATGTTTTGAAGCAAGTGATTCATATTTCACTCAAGCAAATAGAAAAGTTTTTTCTAATTATGTGATGCACGTGGCGCTCTATAAGATAAAATAATGTTTTCCTGACATATAATGGAAGTTAAATTTATCTCTACTTATTATGAAAGTGATTATTTTCAACTTTCACGATGTCATTAAAAACATTTCTTACGATTTATATCGAATTAAAAAGAAAAGTTCTTTAGAATTTCAGTCAGTTTTAGTGAATTTCAAGAAAAGTATTAATACATTAGAATAAGGAAATTTATGTAAAAATTGGCTGAGATTAACTAAAAATTTTGTAATAGACTTCACAGTGTGAGATTTTCTTAACAACACCTTCATGGGGATCATATCCTATTATGGCAAGCCAGGTATTCAGATTTCTCTTTAATGGAGCATGTCTGGGATATGTTAGGAGGGTAGTTGCAGCTATGCACCAAGATGCATAGAATATCTTAGATTAATATTCTATTAACCTTTGCTATGCACAATATATGTCAGTTTTTTCTACAAAGTAACATTAGAAGGGTATTTGACTAAACGCTGCCCATATCGGCTTACATTACCGCCAGAGGAAAATTTACCATGTATTAACATATGACCATTATGCTCTCACTGCTATATAAAAGTTCTCTTATCTCTTATATCTCTTATATATAAAATATCATCGTTTCTTTATACATTCCTTATGTGCCAGAAGTTTCATAGCGATAGAATAGTTTTTTGAACAGACAGCATATATTGGCGTATTTTAATTTCTATTAACGTTTGTGAATCTATTTTCCTATCAATATAACATAAAAAACACCTACGCTTCAATGTCGTCTTCATCTTTTTCACTCTTCGGAGGCGGCTGAAAAGATAAATAGAAATATTTTAAAATGACGTAATGTAAATGAAAAATCTATTACAAGATGTCCCAAGTTTTCTAAATAGTAGAAACATATTTTATTAAATACAGATAAATTTTATTTAAAAAACAAATGCATATATCGAAATCATTCCTCGAGGCAAACGAAACGATATAAATAAGTTGTTTATTCCGTCCATAACTGAACTTAAAGTGAATTTAAGAAATAAAACACTTATTTCAATATCTTTCGGAGAAAAACTCAATATTAAAAGAATTTTCTGCTCTATCCGCGCTATTTCTTTATTTTGAATATATCTCTCTAAACGAAAAATATTCAACTGTGCCATTTTAAATGATTTTATAAACGGAAATGATTATTTTTTCCTTTTCGTGGTGGAAAACGTAAACAAATTAGTTTAGTTAATTTCTTTTTTTGGATAAAATTTTGTAAAACTTTCGTTTAATATATTCTGGGAAAAGTAATCTTCAAAATTCCGGCACGAGCTCAACTAAAACGGGCAGCTTGTGGATAGGATGGAAACTAATGGGATAAGTGGTATGGAATAGAAAAATATCTAGATTGCACATGAATGTGAGCTTCTTTGAAAAGATTTGGAGTTTCTCTTGTACTTTTGATATTTATCTAATTGATCAACTAAGTCTAAAATTCTATACGAGTAAATTCTACTCTATACGAGAAATATCTGTAAAGTGTCTCCACTCAACATTCTCATACATTTATATTCCACAACATTTAGTCCCACTACACATTCATATTTCACAACATTTAGTTTCACTATACATTTATATTCCGCAACATTTAGTTCCACTAAATATTCATATTTCACAACGCTTAGTTCCACTGTATATTCATATTTCACAAAGCTTAGTTACACTATACATTTATATTCCACTATATATTCATATTTCACAACGCTTAGTTCCACTATACATTTATATTCGACAGCTTTTAGTTCTACTATATATTCATATTTCACAACGCTTAGTTCCACTATACATTTATATTCGACAGCTTTTAGTTCTACTATATATTCATATTTCACAACGCTTAGTTCCACTATACATTTATATTCCACAGCTTTTAGTTCCACTATATATATTCATATTTCACAACGCTTAGTTCCGGTTACCTTACACCTTTTTGGTAGGTCGGACGGTCTGGGTCTCAACAACAACAACAACAACGCTTAGTTCCACTATACATTTATATATCACAGCTTTTAGTTCCACTATATATTCATATTTCACAACGCTTAGTTCCACTATACATTTATATTCCGCAGCATTTAGTTCTATTCTATATTCATATTTCACAATGCTTAGTTCCACTATACATTTATATTCCACAGCGTTTAGTTCCACTATATATTCATATTTCACAACGCTTAGTTCCACTATACATTTATATTCCAGAGCTTTTAGTTCCACTATATATTCATATTTCACAACGCTTAGTTCCACTATACATTTATATTCCACAGCTTTTAGTTCCACTATATATTCATATTTCATAACGCTTACTTCCACTATACATTTATATTCCACAGCGTTTAGTTCTATTCTATATTCATATTTCACAACGCTTAGTTCCACTATACATTTATATTCCACAGAGTTTAGTTCCACTATATATTCATATTTCACAACGCTTAGTACCACTATACATTTATATTCCACAGCGTTTAGTTCCACTATATATTCATATTTCACAACGCTTAGTTCCACTATACATTTATATTCCAGAGCTTTTAGTTCCACTATATATTCATATTTCACAACGCTTAGTTCCACTATACATTTATATTCCACAGCTTTTAGTTCCACTATATATTCATATTTCACAACGCTTAGTTCCACTATACATTTATATTCCACAGATTTTAGTTCCACTATATATTCATATTTCATAACGCTTAGTTCCACTATACATTTATATTCTCCAGCGTTTAGTTCCACTATACATTTATATTCCATAGAGTTTTTCCACTATACATTTATACCACAGCGTTTAGTTATACTAAACATTTATATTCCACAATGTTCAATTCCACTTGTATCATAATCATAATAAGAATGAAAGAATTACATGACTCCTAGAAATGTCCTTAAGGACCCTATTAACTTTGTAAGGAAAGACCTATGAGTATACACGTTCGGCCTATTTATAGTAAAGTGGCTATGCCCGATAGTATAAAAGAGACTGCAACGCCCCGGTGAAGGATTTAAGAATTAAGTTAACGAATTAAAAATTAAGTTAACAAAGCGAGATAGACGAAAATAGCTAATCACAAAGTTGTAGATATTTGTTTAATGAATAGGGAATCGACCATAAAACTGGCATTTAATTTACAAAAGGCATTTAATCGACACAATATGGTTATTGGCGAATTGATGTCATATTCAGGAATAATAAGCAAAGTAGGATCCACCCCACCCGAAAGTATACGGGAAACAAACCGTATACTTTCGGTAAATAAACATGTTTTAAAAACTGTTTTTTAAAAAACATCAAGTACTTTAGACCATACTTTTTTTTTTTTAATTTTTATCTTTGAGATTTGCAAATTTTATAATTTTGAATCTGTTTCATGATTCACAATTTTGTACGGATGGCAATTTTCGTAATATTCAAATTTTGCTTGACGGCATTGGAATGTATTTAGGCATGATGGCATCTGTTCTGATTCTATCGTCACTGAGGAAGAGCATGAAGGTGTTCGAAAGTGCTTTGGCTTAAAATTATTTATTTGTTGTACGTCTGTAGGATGGTTTATTAATAAAGTGATCTTTAAATCTGGTTTTAAGATTTGTCATTTAATTAATTGATTCAATGATTTTAAGTGTGACGTGTCGCCACTAATGGTATAGATTAAAGTATTTTGATAGTCTACGATTATTTTTAAACAAATGAGAGCTTTTATCAAAAGGTGCAGTTTAAAATAGATTTTGAAGTACCGGGTAGTTAAAATTAAAATATCCCTATTCAGAGCACTGTAGAGAAAAAAAAAACAGTGATCATTAAAACGCCAAGTTTGCGTGGTATGCATTTTAGAATATGGGGAAACGAAGGACGCAAAAAATTAATTCCAAACTGATCGATAGGGGAAGAGATGGCACTGTGAACAGCCCCTAGTAAAACATGATTCATTGAAACGGCTTCGCAGTCGTGATGCATATTAATTATGAATTGTAAGTGGTATAAGCTTGCGATAGATAGAGATAATAGTCATAAACACACAAATGCCAATTTAATTAATGCATCTGGAACATGTTATACATGGAACACAAAAGGGAAGAAGGCTATAGAATGACAATTCATTGGCCGTGTTCAGTGTGTCCACCGTGTTGAAGAAGCGACAACTGGTACGGTGTAACAGCTGGGTCGACAGCTGCACGTAATTGATCTGTTGTGATGCTACGCGCGTGCAAGATGACGCTGTCCTTCAAATCTGGAAGGTTGCGAATATCTCCCCGATAAACCATGTTATTCAGGTAACTCAGCAGCCAAAAGTCACAACGATTCAGATCTGGTGAACAGGGTGGCCACAAAGATGAGATTGCGCGACTCTTTACTCGATTTTCTGTAAAATGCTGTCGTAACAACCGTTGAACAGAGCAGTCAATGTGGGGAGGTGCTACATCTTATTGGAATATGGTAGAGCTGATGCATCCTCATTGTTAGAGATGAGGAATAATGAAGTTCTGCAACATGTTTCTACAACGCTGTGTAGTAACTGAACAGGTCTTTGGTCCCTGTTGATGGATTTCTTAAAAAAAAATAGGTCACTAATCAGAAATGTTGCTGTAAACCTAATTCAAACGGTTAGTTTTGGAGAATGTAAGGGAAGTTGTTGAAACTGGCGGGGATTTTCCATTGCCCAGATGCGGCTATTTTAGATGTTTACTTCTCCACACAGAGAAAAATGTGCCTAATCACTCCTCAAGATGTTTTAGGGCCAGTTGGTGTCTACTTGTATGGCGCAAAGAATGTTAAAGCAAATGCTTGACGAGTCTCTGTATCAGAACCTCGTGATGCTTGGTGACGCTGGATCTCATACGGATAACTCTCTAAAGTTTTCCTCAAACACTTCGCACTGTTGCGTAGGGCAAATCTAATTGTCTTGCTAAAACTCGAACACTACTGATTCCTGCCTCATTGTGACTAGTCTGCTCAACAACAGCCGTTGCAACCTCTTCAGTCACTTGCGTTATCACAGGTTTTTGGCCTAGTCCTGGTTGAACTGATAAGCTTCCAGGTTTCTCGAAGCCTTGAACCATTCTCTGGACGCCACATGCTGTCAGAGGACCTATACGCAACAATTTCAAACGTCTGTACTGGAGAAGAGCGCCAGCGGCGTTTTCGTCATTCTTGTAAAACAACTTTAATAATAAAGCACGGTCAGGCAATGAGAGTCCCATAGCGTTCGTTGAATCTTCCGACAAAGCTTTGAACTTCTTTTTATAGAAAATTGTGTTTAAACAATTTGCATAAAGTGAAAACTTCTTCTTTTGTTGATGCCGAATGGAATATTTGCAAAATGCTTACCTACATTTCATATTCAAGACTTATAACAGTCGATGGTGGCTTATACCACTTTCAATTCGTAACTAACATTCATCACGATTGCCATGCTGCTTCATTGAATTATGTTTCTACTAGGGACTGTTCGCAGCTCCATCTCTTCCCCTATCGGCCATTTTTGGAACTCATTTAATTTTTTGCGTCATTCGTCTCCCCATGTTCTTAAATGCACCGCGCAGATTTGGCGTTGTTATGACCACTGTTTTTCTCTACAGTGCTCTAAACAGGGATAATTTAATTCTAACCACCCTGTAGTATTGTGATGCCACCGTTGCTGCGGGACTACGCAGTTTCTGCTTGACCAGTAAATGCTGTAATGCGCATGTCTGTTGCAAGATATTTAAGATGCTGCAATCGCCACGGCTGCAATCTCGTTGGTTTCACGAGTCTTGTTAGCTCAACTCTAACATGCATGTATTAAATTAGATGAGTTACGCTGTGGCAGTTTTGAGCCAAGCATATAATGTAAATCTACTTCTTTGTTGTGTTAAAGTTTCTTGTTAAGTTCCTTGTTATTAAATTGAGTTTTAAACCGTAGTTTTTTCTTGTACGAGCGAGCCACGTCATGCAACACACTCTATGCACCACACACTCTAACATACACACTCTAACATGCAACCAATCTAACGTATATGGTGGTTGACACTTTCCTTGCCGCGCATTAAAGATGGCACTTCACTCTCATAAAGTGGTGACTTCACACTATAATCATGAATGTGTATACAAGGTTTTTCCATAAGTAACGATTCAAATCCGGCTCTTATAGATCTCAAAGTTAAAGAGTGAACCTTTCGGCTACTTGTGGGCCTAGAAGCTCGCGAAATGTCCCATATAGGTAGAATGCCCGTGTTTGCTAGATAAGGATTTTTCTCTTTTAGAGGCTTATTGGTTTTGGGAAACTTTGTATCTCCTAAAACAGAACAATCGAGTTTTCACAATATTTCATTTTTGGTAAAGAAATGTGACGCGTTTATAGTATATTTTTTCTTTAGCATATACTATAAATGCAGTGAGGATAGATATATGAAGTCAACATAATGGCTTTATTTAAACATTTAATGATAAAATTTCATTTGATTTCATTCAATAAACTCATGACATTTAATAAATTAATCTCAAATAACAAATATAATTATCTCGTGTAAAACTAATTGGAATCAATTTTATATTAATCTGGAGGAATAACGCAATCGAATCCGGGAAATACTTGCCCCAGAATTATAACATTACACTTGAATCCACAGAGCTTGGAATCTAATTTATTGATACAATCACTTATGCTTTAATTCTATTCCACCACGGATATCCATCATCCACACATTTTATTCATGGTCCTTAATTTTACACACCATGTGTGTTGTAGGAATTTATTGTATTTTATTAATTGAATTTCTGCATTGGATTTGTTATGCTTGTTATATTTGCTCATTCGATTGAACAAGGTGTTCAAAGGGTAGGTTCATTTATATCTCAAAGTTGAGATATAGGCTAATTAAATGTCCTGGGAAGTTAAGGTGAAATTGAGTATTATTCTATTAAGAAGTAGGGAATGAAATTACAGTAGCTAGGCCGTAAAAATTTTATAGGCCGGTCAAATATGGAAAATAATACTCTTAAAGATAAGTAAAATATTTCAACTCTAATATGTGATATTTTGTTTAACAATGTATGACACTTAGTGTCGAAAATAATCATCTTAATAGAAAATTGGCTCAGTTAGGTTCTGTTCCGTGGTCGAAACTATAAAAAAATATGCAACATTTTAGACTTCAAATTAACCTAGGGATTCTAGGCAGTCTGAAAAGATTTTTATCACCCCTTTCCCAATTTTTTTCCGTCCCCGGAGAAGAAACAGAAAATCCGTCTGCATTGGGTTCTGTTCCGTAGATGATACTATAAGTGAGCAAATATTTATCCTACTAGGTCATCCACTGACTTCCAAATCGGTGATGTCATGGGAGGCGGGGTACGTCTGGGGGCCCGGAAACGTTTTAGATGACGCCATTTTTACCCGTCTCTGGGGGAGGGACTTGAAAATTGAGCTCCATTAGGTGTTTTGTTCCCTAGATAATTCTATCAGTGTGCAAATATTTAGCCTTCCAGGTCATCCATTGATTAGACATCGGGAAAATCAACAGAGAGGGAAGGACTACTTCTAAACGATCTGAAGAGGATTTTAGAAGTAGTCCCATATTTCTCGTCCCTGGGAAAGGGAATTGCAAATTCGGCTCCGTTAGATTCTGTTCCGTAGACAATACTATAAATGTGCAAATAATCAGCCTTCTAAGTGAACTGTTGATTTAGAAATCTCTGAGGTCAACGGAGAGGAGGGAAGGACTTCTGGAGGATCTGGAAAAGCTTTCAGAAAATCCCACGTTTCCCATTCCTGGGGGGAGGGAATTGAAAATTCCGTTTGTAGCTCCGTTTCGTGGGTCGATATTATAATTTCGCAAATATTTAGTTTTCTGGGTCACCGGGGGTTCTAAAAGGTCTAGAGAAACTAAAATACATTAGATAATTATTATATAGACCAGCTTAAACCATTGCGTTTTTTCAGCAAATAATAACATTTTGAGTATGGCACTCCATCGATTTTTTCATGCATTCATATTTCATGTTGTCTATGTCCACTCGTGTCACAATCAGTATCAGAATAAAAGAAATAGTTTTCACTTTCCCCACATACATAGTTAATGTAGCGTGAAAGTACTAAGATAGGGTCAAAAATTCGAATTCGAGTTCTGAGACAGAATAGCTCATTTGAAGCATCCCTAAACTCGAACATTTTGAGGCGATGTCTGTGTGTATGTAGTATGTACAATGTTAGTGTGTTCGTATATGTTAGTGTGTGTACGTGAGTCTGTGGAAGAGATATCTCACGAACGAATGAAGTGTTTTGAACATAATTTGGTACGATTATTAAGATCAGTGAAAAGTGTCACCCTATTGATTTTAAACGTGATCGAACGTTCGGACGACTACCTAATTATTAAAGGACTTTTTTAAAAAATTATAAAATTTCAGGGCCTTCAAGAATGATAATCATTACATATATTGTATTAGGAAAAGAATGATATAAATTTTAGAACGCCAGCATGGATCGTTTTCTAGATATTGCATGTTTTTGAAGTAAATTTATAAGAAAAAATGATAAAATTAAAAATGTAGACAGGTAAAATTTCAGAGAGATATTTTTCTTCAAAATCCCGGATTAAAAAGTTTTCAATGCTATGAGATATATATATATTACATACAATAATATGACATAAGAGAAGCATGATTTTTATGAGCGTCATTGAGGTAAAAAATTCACTGGACAACTATTTTTCACTTTTTGCGAGCTCCTGAGATAAAACCAGCAATTTTATTTTCTTCCTGATCTAATGTTTAAGTGAAAGGGCAAGGGTTTAACTGAACGTTTCAGAACTTTAAATTGAAACAACAAAAAAAAAAACGTGTGTGTGGAGGGGGAGGGGGGGGGGGGCTTTTTCCCGAGGAGTACGGATCGACAAAAATCTCCTCACCGAATTTTGATTACTTATTACCGTGTGTAGTCCAGTTGCACATAGCAATCGAAATTGGATTATTCTTAACTCGCTATCTTTATTTTAAATCACACATAAAAGAACGCTCATAACATTCTTTTAAATCCGAGCGATTTTATCAACTTTCCGCACAAAATATTATTTAGAATAAATCACAGGGAAGAAAAAGTGCATATTATTTCTGGAAAATTTCATTTGCAGCGTATTCTACCTGACAGTATATACGAAAGCGTGGACTAAAATTGATAAATATTTCTGACAATCTGAGCGTAATGTTGTTTTCCGTTCTTATCAGAGTGTAAGAGGATAAGCAGAAGATTCCTCAAACGAGAATGAATAGAATAGAAGCGGGTATGTATTATTGTTGTTACTCGAAGGATTTTATCGCTTCTTTCATATTGTTTGCCTTAATGTATAACTGAAAGATTGTTTGGGAGAGATTTAGATAATATATTTCGATTTTTAGATGATTTTCTTACGCAGTACTAGATTGAATTACATCGTGCTGCCCAGGTCCTGAATAAGCGCGCTATTTAAATCTAACATCTCTCAATTTTCAAATTGCCTGTTTTGAACTAAAATAATTCATGCGCGTCGTTTTTTCCATGCGCATCCATGCCAATGTGCGCATACTACGCCCTAAATAAGCTCGTTGGATATGCCCTAAATAAGAGCTCAATCGTCAAAAATATCTTATGTGCTTTATATGCTATATCTTTAAATAGTAAATGGAAATTGTGAGGTCTAAATAACCTTTCGGTTATTATTTCCCTCAGTTTGTATTATAATTTATGTTTCTTTAAACTAACGATCATAACTGGTTCGGTTGTTAGACGAATCACCGACCTAATCAGCACTTTCTGCGCTCTTATTTTAGAATAGGAATATGTTTCGGATGGTGAGGGTTTTGGTGTTCTTGAGTAGAGTGTTTTTAAGTAGTGGGTTCTTGGAATGAAAGGAGTGTACTTGGAATGAAAGGAGTATTCTTGGAATGAAAGAAGGCTTCTTGAGTAGACGATGAAGGATTCGAGTCATGAGTGGAAGGGAACATCATTCGATACAACGATGACTATGAAGAGTCTAGTATTCGGGGTGTGGCCGCAATACGAAGCGAAGTAACAGAATGCCGGGGTAAGCATATAAACTTTGTAAATGCGTATCCATGTAAGCATTATCACCAGCCTAGTCTATGGTAGTAGCTTGTATCATTGCCATTTATTCTGGGCATGTGCAATAATAATTAACATATATGTTGTCCGCTGCTTTAAACAGAAAGCTGCTGCAATTTCTATGAAGTCCCCAATAAACTGAGTTATATTTTAAACAGTGCCGTCCTGCGTTATTGTCCCTGGAACGAAAGGTCGAAATATCAAGTACTCTAAGTTTAAGTTTAGTCACTTTGTTACAGAGATAGGTACGGATATGTAATTCTATAACATAAATATACTCATCCGCAGAATAAAGCAATCAGTAAGAGCCAAGAAAGGCAGTTATTTTACAAAGTACCCGAAGTCACATAAAAGAAAGAAAGTTCCGTTACCTCAGAAGCAAAATTTGAAAAATTATTGCTATTTCAGCGAATATTGCTATTTCAGCACATTATTGTATATTTCAGCACAGTACTCATGTTGATAATATATTATCAAATTAAAAAAATTAGAATGAAATTCTTTAAATTCGCAGGGCCGATAAATAAGATTCATAAACCGATAAAAAATATCCCGATAAATAAAATGCACTGCGTAAGATAACAGTTGCGGTTTTGTCCATCTGAAAAATCGTTCGCTGACCACTAGCGCCATTTCATATTTTATGGTCTATAAATGATTTGAAGTTGAAATTTTGACGGATTTTCGAATTTCGACGGAATTCTTAAACAGATTTGAATTTAAAAAAATATCTCCCTGAAGTGCATGGTACTGAGATGTGAAGCATCTCTGTAGCAAATTGCTCCATTGTTTGTCGTTTCGATTTTTCGCTACAGACGACAACGACAGAAACAGTGACAAACATTTTCTTGTATTATGTAAGATCTCTTACTTTTATTTTCACTATATTTTCTAACGTCTATCTTTTATCATGCAGAGTAATAGATTGCCTGGCAAAATGATGAATTACATAACCCAAACTGCTGAAGGCAGAAACATGAAACTTCGCAAACATGTGGGACTTGACCTATAAATAATGAGAAAAATCTAAAATTTTGGAATTTCGTTCAAAAAATTTGTAAATCACAGGAATTTTTTATTCGAACATTTTTTCAGCTGTAAGTCAAGAACGTATAGATGCACAAAATTAATATTTATACCATCATACGCAGAAAAAAATATTCTAACTTTTCTAAATTAACTCTATTGCTAGTAAACAAATAGGTTTTGAAATATTTCAATTTATAGTTATATCAGACGAATTTTTATATTTTATAATTCAGTTTTTTCTATACAGTTTTTTGTTATTTGTAACCGTAGTATCATTATTACGCTTTAAATACTGAAATTGTCTGGTTGTCATTCTTCTGATTAAACTATTGCAAATATTTTTTATTTATTAAAAATTGAATTTTAGTTTAAAATGTCTGTAAACGTTGAAGATAAAGCACCCTACAGTGGTCGGAAATGAAATATCGTTTTACATACCGCAATTTCCAACTACTATAAAATAATTTTAAAAGGAATATAAAATGTACACCATTTTTAGCATTATTTTGAAACGACTTTTGATATTCATAATATTTGTCAGTCATGTAGCGTCAAATGAGAACAGCTGTGACGTTATTAACTCCAGTTAACACCTAGCTATAATTCCCAAAATATTATGGTATTTTCAAGCTTTTACCTGCGTAAGTTTTATATTCTTCTCTCAAACTCCATGTTTAAAATACTTTCACGTCAGCGAAAAGTAGCTCTAGATATATAATGCGACAATATTGTGAAATAAATATAGCAAGAGGCGAAAAAAGATGTTTCACATCATAAAGAAATTAAAGCATTTCAGACATGAGAATATGTGTACTGACCTTCACAGTGTCTCCCTTTCCAGCTACGGAAATGTCGCATTTGAGGTAGCCTTTTGGTCCGGCCGTTATGTCGTCATTGTCGGTCAGTAGGGCCCATTTGTGATGAAATTGGTGATCTGAAATGGGACAGCTCAAAATCAACAGAGAGATCATAATTATGGTATTTCTGTTGAAAGTGTTCTGAGGCGTTATTTAGCGCTAAAATTGAACCAAACGCGCAATAGCATTCTATACATGATGAAAGGATTGAATGAAAAACATAGTTTAAAGAATTACTACCAGTGCGTAATTACAATTTTGGGACTAACAAGCAAATATATTTTGAAGCCCTTTCTTTTTAGGTGAATATTTTTGGATGTACTATGAAAAATTGTACAAATAATGAACGTTTCATAACACAAATAATGAATATAACAAATAATGAATGTTTCATAAATATCTTAGTATAACATTTGAAAAAAGAAGAAAGAAAGCCGCGTAGAGTATTTTTCGAGCCTTTTCAACAACAACCTTAGTAATAAGATCTGTCACATTCATATTTTATTTACTTTTTTTAATTTTTCAGAAGTGATAAATCACTTAATCATGACTGTCCGATATAATTTATTTTGTAGTCTTTTATATGTTTTAATTTGAATGATTTTTTCAACAGCAGCTGCGGTTATCGACAAAGTGAAAAACAGAAGTAATACAGAATACAATCTGAAAATTTGATTTATATTTGTTAATTAACGAATACAGATATAATAATATTTTTAATTTTTACAGTTATTAAGATTTATTTTCATATTTTGTAAAGGTTTTGAAGTTTCGTACGCTGATTCTTTATTTTTTGTTCTTTCTGCAAGTACTTCATCAAAACACTGCACAGAAAATTAATTTTTTTCCTTACTTAATGTTAAGTTTAGAAAGTATGAAATTTATATACTAATTACTTATAGAATAAGTATTGCATGTAGTTTATATTAATTAGAACATCATTGATTTCGAAGTTACAAAATGGGGATTATAAATTTGAAAATTTGATAAAGTTAGATATTTTTTGCATTTAATTTTTTCCTGTTATAAATTTAATAGCTTACATGTTTTGGAATAGGTAGTATATTTAGATTAGAATTCATATAATTGAATTAATCGTATTAATGTTTTCGATTTTTATAAGGATTTCTAAAATATGTATTATTGTACTACAGTGACACACCCCTCCCAAATCTCCCAATGCACATTAAAAATTGAAATATTGAAATAGTAGTATCACAAATAAAAAAAATTCTATAATTGTTAATGCATTAGCTACAGTAATTAACGAATTCGAAGCACTCAGTTTGAGAAGATGAATTTTGGGAAATGAATATGTAATTTAACTAAGAGACAAGCAAAACATTGGAAGAAATTTGAAGCAAATTTAAAATGTCAATCTCTGACTTAGAAAATAATCAAACCTACCTTGTTGATACTTAATCTCCTTTGGCTTCCAAAACAGCTTCATTGCGATTTGGCATAGAGTCAATTAAATTTTGGCAATCGTTTTATGTAATATTTACCCTTTTTCGATCCGCAGACAAAGTACATTCATAGAGTTTGGAAAGTCAGAGTAATCTGAAACACGTCTTTTAAGAAGTCACCATGTGGTATCAGTTGGATTTAGATCCAAAGACTGAGGAGGCCAATCAAGATTACAAATATTGTTATCTTGAATCCACACAGTAGCCCCTTGAAGGACACTTTGAATCATCATTCTGCTACACAAATTCCTTCTTTCTATTTTAAGCCAATTCAATGTTGGAAGCAAATAATTGTCTAATAGTTCTACGTATACAGCTATTATCCGGCTACCATGAGTTGGCAGATGATCTTGGATGAGTCCACTTCGCTATAGAGAAGAAGGCTGGCAAACAGACGATTTGTGCATTACAGGGAAAGGATTGCTGAACGCAGAAACCTGTTTGACGAACGCGTTTGTGGAGCGTATTTCGCCAATAATTTGGAATTTAGAATTGTTGGAACGCATTTAAAATCGTTGCGTTGGACTAGCATTGCGCTTGCGACTGAAAATCTGTCTAACCTCTGTTCCAACTTCTAACATCTGTTTATTTAGTTAATCAGAATATAATATTTGGGATATAATATTCAGAATATATATATATGGCTTGGACTTCCATTAAGAGGTATGTGAGAGAAGGAATGTTAATGCTGAACTTAACTTAACAACAATAAAAAATCTAACTTTTGAAGCCATTGCCAGTATTACAAAGGAGCAGTGGAATAAATATTGTGAGCACGTAGTAAAAGTTGAAAATAAATATTGGGAAATTGACAATTTAGTGGAAGAAACTATAGAGGAAATAAGTTTTGTGGTAGGAGCCGATTCCTCTTCAGAACATGACTTAGAGTTAACTGAAAGTGCGGAATCAGATTTCGAGAATGGGGACAGTGATACAATTTTTTAAATATTTTATATATAAAATAATATAATATATATATATAAAATAAATAAATATATATATAAAATATAAATATTTTATGTATTTTTAAATGTTTTATATATTTTTATAATTTCCCAAATTTTTTATTTCGGGGGGGGGGGGGGCGAGTTATGGATTCCTTAGATGACATGGCCATCCAATCTAAGCTCTAATGTAGAACTGTCCAAATAGTGACACACAAACAAGGGACCGGCCGTCCAAATAGCTGCTCTTAGTCCTCAGGACGAGTCGGACGGTCTGGGTCTTCAACACAAACAAGGGAAATTTTGAAAAAATCGTCAAAAAATCAAAACCGTTAATAAAGTTACGCAAATAGACATTTCTTACGTAATGTTTCATTAGAAAACGGTGAACATAAATTTTAGAATGCTAACATGAACCGTTCTCAAGATATTGCACATTTTTCAAACAAATTATCAGAAAGTCATATAAAATAAAAAATAAATATTTCCTATTGAGAAACATGTTCACGTTTCATATGTAATACCATGCGATAAATTTGGTGACATCATTCTCGTGGATCTAGCTCGTTCCATTCATGAAACAAGATACTTTGAGTAACATTTTTGTATTTGAACGCCAATAGCTATTTATCTGCTGTAAGAATAACTTATTTCTTCGTCCATAACGCTTGGCGAGATTTTGGCGACGAATTTGGTGTGTTGCTAAATTAACGAAAAACTTGCCAAATGGATAAAAATGATGCTAAACCAATGGCGACTCATTGATGATGACGACATGGAAAATGACGAGTCATTGACGAAAATTCAATATCTTGGAAAGAATATAAATAACTACTATAAAAATAATCTATTTTTTTTTTACTGTAAAAGTAGTAAATTCATTGCATTCTGTAAGGAAAGTCATGTGCTGCCCACATCGGATTTTTATTTATTTATATTTAATTTAGAGTTAATTTTAGTTCATAATGTTGAGAGTAGTACAACATAACATTTATAATCCATAAGCAAATTATTTGAAGAGATTGTTAATAAATATAATATTAATTTCAAATATTAAAAATTGTGAATAATGTTAATTATTACTTAATTAAAAACACAATTTTAATACTATTATAATCATAATTTGGGTCACATTCATTTAACGTTGGTTATATCTAAATTGTAGTTAATAATGAATGAATATATAATCTATGTATTCTGTAATTAAATATCTTACTTTCAACAATTTGTGGTACTTTAATAAAAAAATAGTATATTATTTCTGAAGGTTAATTAATAATATATAATTTCGCACCTTTTGATATTTTCCAGAACTGTATGTGCCTAGATTTTTACGCTATGAAAGCCAAATGGTTTCTGAATTATATTGCTGTTAATAAAATGTCAACGAAGTGTTTAGAGTTTTTCTGGCAAGTGTTAAAGTTCTATTAATGTCACATTAAAAATATAAGATTATAATTTTTTAAAACACTTAAGCTCTGTTAAATAGATAATATTAATAGATAATATTAGTAGATAATTAATAGATAATATTAGTTGATAAATTAGTTGATAAATAATTAGTTGATAAATTAATAGATAATATTAATAGATAATAATAGATAATAGATAATATTAGTATGTGTAACTTAAAACTGCTGAATACAACAATCCTAGTTTGCAGGATTGTTCCAATTACGTGGGCAGTCCTGGCTAGCTATGAGGGCGCATATAACTCTAGATAGCGTGCGCTTATTTAAGAAGCGGGCTACGAGGTCGCGCATATATGTAGTCCATTTGATTAAAAAAGAGATTGAAAAGTGACAGTTTTTCTTTACATATTTTACGTCTCTAATAAAGTAACAGTGACGTTTTCATACATTTAAGTAGTAATTTTTATATATATTACCGGCAATGTATGAAAGCCGGCATTCTGTACAATACCTAGGCATTATATAGAATACTGAAAACTGGTCGGCAATCTATGAAACGATTAAAATTTCACAGATTTCCTAGGAATTCTATGGAATGCTAAATGACAAACCGGCAAAGTATGAAATACATCTCCGATTCATTCCTTTTTTCATATTTTGCCTAAATAGCATTTGTTATTCTATAGAATGCCTAGGAATTATATACAATGCCTAGGGAAAGTATATAATAATTTTCATATTTCATATTTTGCCTAAAAAAGGCCGGTATTCTGTAAAATGCCTAGGTATTCTATAGAATGCCGGCATTTCATACATTGCCGGTAACATAACCGGCAATGTATGAAAGCCGGCATTCTATAGAATACCGAAAACTGGTCGGCAATCTATGAAACGATTAACATTTCACACATTTCCTAGGCATTCTATAGAATGCCAAATAACAAACAGACAAAGTATGAAATATGTCTCCAATTCAGTCCTTTTTTCATACTTTGCCTAAATAGCATTTGTCATTCTATAGAATGCCTAGGTATTATATACAATGCCTAGGGAAAGTATATAATAATTCTCATATTTCATACTTTGCCTGAAAACGACCGGTATTCTATAAAATGCCTAGGTATTCTATACAATTCCGGCATTTCATACATTGCCGGTAATATATAAATTCGAATTATTTGCTGTTGCAAACGATTATTTGTGTTCTATAGAACAAAGTCATCTAGATCAGTATTTCTCAATCCATGGTCCGCAGAACACTTGTGGTCTGTGGTATGTTTTCAGGTGGTCCATGACAGCGGTGTTAATAATGTAAAAGTGAGAGGGTTGCCGTAAAAAATAAACGGCCGCCGTAAAAGCTAAATGACTGCCTTAAGAGCTAAACGGCTGCTATAAAAGTTAAACGGCTGCCGAAAAGTGAGACGACTGCCGAAAAGTAAGACAGTCGCCATCTAAGAGAGAGAAGTAAGAGATTATATTTAACTTCTCTGAGGCATAATAATAAAAATTTAGTGAGCGAAATCCAAACGCAAGACTCCCATTGAATAAATATATTTATAATTTATCGTGACCGATAAATCGTATCAAAAATAATTTAGTTCTTATATCTAAATCCATACATTTTCCTTATTATGTTGCAGTGAATAACAACTTGTATTATTGAATGTAAGCGTATTCATTCATTGGCCATAATGTGATGATTTAAATCTAAGTCACTAAGCTTTTAAATGCGCACTGGTGATTCGAAACACAAATGTGATTTGAGAATGTGGTCTTTTGGTGTAAAAAGGTTAGGAACCACTGAACTAGATCACCATCTGCATAACGATAATGCACCTTATTCCGGTACATTAGGATTAGGAGCACAACAACTGTAGGAGATAAGTCATCGTTGCTAAAAACAGCAATTTATCGGGTTTTTGACAGAAACTTTTATAAATGTTTAATTACTTTTAAATATTTGAATGTTAAAATATGTGTTTGTATACTTTTAAATATTTAAAATTTAAAATGGTTTTGCTTACTTTTAAATGGTCAGTTCTCAAATGAATCAAACATTTAAATTTTAAATGTGCATGATTTTCTTTGAAAAATCAAAATATTTCAAAATGAATTTTAAACGCTTAAACATAAGCATTAATATATTTATTTACATTTAGAATTTTAAACTAATTTAAATATTTAGACATTAACATTTAAAAAGTTCTATATTTACATTTAGATAGCGCCAAAGATTAAGCACTTTATTCAATTCTGCTGTCTGTTTGGCTATCTCGAATGTAAAGAGCCCGCATAAAGTTCAGTTTTATGATGGGTCATTATTATCCCCTCTTTTCGTTCTGCAAGCAATTTGCCCTTTAAACCAGAAGATAGGACAGAATGTAGAATTTTAAGAAAATTGGATTCTGATAGAGATTATGGAACCCCCGCCACAATATCGATGCAAGAAACAAATTATTTAAGAGCTGAATTCTGTGATATTCTCAACATCGTGACCTTTCACATTTTGATTTCCTATTTTCCCACAGAGAGTTCTATTTCTTAGAAAATCTTAAATCAAAACCAGAATCTCACAAATAAGCTGAGGGATTTTCAAAAGTTGTTTTTCTTTTATAAAAAGTAATTCGTGTTATTATTTTGTAATACTCAAGGTAAATATTAACTCAAAAATTATATATATATATATATATATATATATATATATATATATATATATATATATATATATATATATATATATATATATATATATATATATATATATACATATATATATATATATATATATATATATATATATATATATATATATATATATAGAGAGAGAGAGAGAGAGGAAATATTTAATACATGCTTTAATAAAGGTTTAATATAAAGGTTTAATATTCAGAGTTCACGTCGACGATCCGTCCTTGCAATTCCGTCCCAGTTGCTCAACGGTAGAGCGTCGGCTGGCCAGTAAGAACATCCAGGGTTCAATTATCCGTTGGGACAGTAAGGTTCTTTAAAATGGTACCCAAACAAATCACAGTGGCGGTGCGTGCATAGACACTGCGGCAATGCGGGAGAGACAGTGCTCTCTCTCCCTCACAGCTTCGCGTGTAGCTTCCTATGTGAGCATGTGCACAGCAGTCAAACACCACGCTTCCCAGTTCCAGCGCGTGGTGTTTGACTGTTGTGCGCATGCGCAAGTAGGAAGCTGCACGCCAGGCTGCGAGGAAGAGAGAGAACTGTCGCCCCCGTAGTGCCGCAGTGCCTATGCACGCACCGCCACTGCAAATCAACCCTGCAGGTAAGTGCAAAGATGCCGGAAGTCTGAGTGACCCTAGTACGACTAGCACCGATTCAGTGGATTCTGGTATATTGAGCGCCGATTTCAAATCGGGAAGGCAACGACTACGGAGGAAGCTAACCTGGGGGATAAAAATAGCAGCAGGAGATTAACCTGAAGAAAAAATAGCATAAGGTGGTCAGTCAGATTATCAGTTGCCCGTCAATCTAATATTAGAGGGTGGATAAGGCAGACCCCACTTCGACGATTAAATTCTTTCATTTATCAAAAGCTTTCAATTCCGTCGTAGTAGTTCAACGGTAGAGCTTCGGCTGGTTGGTATGAAGATCCATGGTTCGATTCCCGGTTGGAACAGCAAGATTATTTACAAATATATGGAGAATCATGACAAAATTAGAAGTATCCTCAAGTATTTTGAGCATTTTAAAAGAATTTTCTTAAAAATGAATAATTTCTCTTTAAATGATATCATGCGTTACTGCAGGCAGATTCAAGCAAATTATTTAGAATTTGAGGTAAGCTCATCCAGTTTTTCAAGATATAAAATATGTTTTCTGTTTTTAACAAAGTTCATACAAAAAATAAAACGTTTTTCTTTGTATTTTGTTTCTATATTTTTATCAATTAAAAGGCTAGCTTTAAAATATATCGCGGTAAAAGATTATTTAATGTAATCTGCAAACATATATATCATAGAAATTTGAAGCAAATTTAATAAAGTTATTTAATTGTTGAAAATTTGATATAATTGAAATGCTTTAACATAGTAAAATTTTAATAATACTGTAGCTATGAATAAGAATATCCCAAAGTAAACTACTGAGTATCGAAAGTGTAAAACACAAACGATCGTTTTGAAAGCACGTTATAGATTTTCTTCTTATATGCGATCTACTAAAATACAGCGGTGCTAAAGATATCTATTTTTCTATCTGAAAAGATTTATTTATTTTTTTTGTTTTCCACGTACATTTTTTCATGTTTTTATCCTATTTCTTCTCTTTTTTTTCCCTAATTGGTACTTCTACTACCGATTTTAGCAGTCGTCAGCACATAGTAAGCTGCTTAATAATTTGCTTGATCTGCTCACATTGAAGAAGGAAATCCATAATCTATTAGTAGCAAAATTACTGATTGCATTGTAAAAGACTGGTTTATGTTTCCTCAAAATGCCAAAGATGGAAAAATTATAGACATAAAACTTTCTAGGTTTAAGACTATTTAAAGTTTCAAATATAAATCTAAATTATGGCAATATAAAAAAGCAGAAGACATCCACTTTTTGCGGCTAAATATCGAGGTATACGCCGTTATACAACACGTATCTACAAAATTCAATTTATAAAACAGAAGTGATTGATATGACAATGACAGGAAATTCATAATATATTATAATATATAATATTTTCATAATTTGGTTTTTATATTAAAATTTAAATAAGCATAAACGACTAAGTTTCATATCTATATTTTTCTAATTTTGGTTTAAAAATCATAAATGTGGTTTTTACAGTGCGATCAGCATTTTTGATTCTAATACATGTTGTGTTTCTTTAGGTAATTTTTTTCTTTTACTGAAGTTCGATTGGTGTTAGTCGCATGTGTGTTAGTATATAATGTGGTGGGCAATTTGCAACACGATATTTCGAAAACTATTGGACTCAATAAAATTTAAAAAATCTCATTTCTTGTGAGTTAACGTACTTGGAAAGGTATCACTCTTTAAAATCGGATAAGTAATCGGATAAAACATTCGCAAGTTATCACCTTTTACAATCATATCCTAGACCAGTGGTTTCCAACCTTTTTTTATTAGCGCATCCTTTTACAGGTCATTTCCCTAGATTGTACCCCTCATATAAGAAATTTATTAAGTAACCGTGATGTCGATTTTACGTGTTGTAACTTTAAATCAACAATAAAAACAATCTAATTTATAATATGGATAAAGAGCATATATTTATGTTCATATCTTAAATATAAATACAATTATAATAAAGATAAAAATTTCAAACTGTATAATTAACTAATTGAAAGTCTCATTAAAAGGTATTCTTTAAAAGATCTCTTCAGTTTCGTTATCTATCAAATATCTTGCTATAACAAACAAAATTAGCGACATCTGTGCTTTTATCAACTTGAATAACGAAAAATTTACTATTTTTAATTATGTTAATTATTGCCATCTGAACATCATATGACATACTCTGAATTCTTCGAGATATTGTATTGTTCAAAAGAGGAATGCTGTTCATTTTAGGTACTTGTTCTTTTCCAAGCATACACCGAACAGCATCTTTTATACAGGGAAGAATAAAATTCTCAGCTATGGTATGATTTTTGCCACATTTAGCAATACGGTAACTAATACGGAACTAGCCTCAACGGCAGATTCGAGATCTTTGTTAGATGACAGGATGTACAATGTCAAGTTCGACTTATTCTTAATTTGCGCTAAGCGTTTAAAAAAATTATATTCCTTGTTTTTATAATTGGCATGTTTCGTTTGTAAATGTCGTAAAAGTAGGGAAGGTTTCTTGCAGTCATTGGATAATATATCTCCACATATCACAAGTTTTGACTTAGGACAGTTTTCATCTCCTATATGGGGGAGACCTATATAGGATGACGATGTTAACGAATTGATTTTTTTTAATTCGTAAAACTTATAATACATATTTTTTGCAACATAAATAAATTATCCATACGTTCCATTATTAATTAAAAAAATTATATCGGATAATCTCCCAAATTAAACCATACAAACACATATTGTGAAAAGAAATCATCTTACCCCAGTGCTGGGGCAAGATGACTTTTAATACGAGGCAAGATAGCAACTCGCAAATTTTGACCTAGCAAGACTTTTGAGGTATGTAAAGAACGTGCAAAACACTAATAGAGTTTAAAGGTGTACAATCATTAATGAATTATGTTATTTACAAAAGTCACTGATGAATTTCCTTCCTTCGTATCCAGTACAGTTTCCATGCCACCAAGCTACGCATTGAGAGCAAGCACAGTATCCAGTCTTCGTCGGGTGGATCAATGTGAAGTTCATCACAAGCTGGGCAGTCAGTTAATATCCTTGCTCTTTTGATCTGCGCTTACCTCGAAATGCAATTATTAGCAATTTTCTTCTTATTTTTCTGTATTTTTTTCCATTTCATCCTTTGAATTTTGTTTCTCAAGCAACAAATTTCTTATTAGTGAACTTGTTAAAACACTGGTTGATATTTTTCTTCTCTTTTTTGTTGATTTTTAACTTGTGATAAGGATTTAAAGTTAAATGTTGATGGAAGAGGGGCGCATTTTAATCCCGGAATTTGTTCACAGTTAGGATTATCTACACTTTCAGTGTCGCTATCATTAGCACCTAAAGAAATAGGCGTGCTTTCATTTGTGGAAGATAACGAGCTTCGTCACCTTGCCCCTGCCGAACTTCGTCATCTTGCACCGAATGACTAAAATAAACAACATGGCTTGTGTACAGTAAACTATGCATCAGATTAAAACTATGATAGCTTAGCTGAGTATTTAATACTATAATGTGTAACCATAAATTATATCAGAATTTTATGACTTACCTTTAAGTAGCTCAAGCTTATTTAATACAAGTCAAAACTAGTTTCACAGCCCTTAAAGTTTGGCTAAGAAATTGTACGTGCATTAAGAATGGGGCCTTCCGCATGCGATTAGTTGCTCTGATACAGGGGATTGATTGTACCTATGCTCGTCAAGTGCTGCCACCTAAGAATAAAGTCGTTAAAACTCTGATTCGTCATCTTGCCCACCTCGTCATCTTACCCCGGTCTCCCCTACACAAATCCATATTTAATGTATTCATCGCAGTACTTTCTCCTTTTCTCTTTTTGAGCAAATAAAGACAGCGGCTTTTCAGTGTTTTGTTCAGAGGTGCTAGTAGCTTGAGAAGTAAGTACTTGCCAAATGAACACGTTCCACATTACGTTTTAGCTTTTTTCCCGTTCCGGTTCCAATCATTTATCCATATCTAATGATAATTGAATTAATAAAAATACTGAATAAATAATGAAAATAATTACCGAGTGTAGAGAAAATCTGGAGAAAATAGTTTTGTCCTTTTTCTTGTTTTTAACAACAAAATCACAAAAACTACTTTTATAATTTTTTTTTAATCACACGGGAAGCCTGAGCGGCAATTTTTGTCGCCGATGCGTGTCTTGCGAAGTGACAACGGGCAATATCAAGTGCACATTTGTGAAGATTGGCCATACTGCCGTCCAGGAGATTACTGCAGTCTAACGCGAACTTTGTACGCGGTGTCCCCGCCTTGACTGCGGGGTGAGCGCTGTTGGAGATATCCAACGATATTTGGTTATGCACGGCCGAAAAATTTAAGATCGGTATGTCATTTTAATTGGCAATTCATATATTATGTTTCCCACCATAATAACATTCTTTTTTGTGCACCCCTAAACAACCTATAGCGTACCCCGTGTTGGGAATCGCTCCCTAGACGATTAATGTATGGCAAGGACGAAAACAGAAACCAGAAAGCCCCCTGTGATTTTGAAACGATCGTCTGCAAAAAGTAGACAATAGGCGAAATGCCCAAGCAAAAAAAAATATTTTATTTGAACTCTGATTTATATTATGACTTATTGTTTATTGTTTGGGCGGGAAATCACATTCTGTATTTACTCCTATAGCTAGTGTATTGAGAAAGTATTCAAGCACTAAAGTCACTAAGTTATTAAAATTTCATAAACCAGAGATTATACCTCCGCTACTAACAACTAAAACCAGCACAGTTACTCATAGTTTGTATTAAACGACTGTAGAATTATTTAGTAACTCAATTCAATTCTTGCCATAATGCACATTTTGAGTCATATATATATATATATATATATATATATATATATATATATATATATATAAAAATCATTCAAACATTAACAATTACTAGGAAAGTAGTCAGTTTCTTGTTGAGGGAAACTTCAAATAAGTGAAAAAATGAAACTTTTGGTTCTTTTGCCATTCCGTTTTATTCAAGTCACCAAAGTAAAGTCATTGAAGTCAAGTTCTCAAAAGTGCTGGAATTTTCTTCAGTGTGTAGAATGTCATGTGCTAATTACATCAGACGATTTACTCAAACTATTTCTTAAGTGAAATTAAAATAATTGGTTTAATATCGACTGTTACTCATAAAACAGCATAAAATATCAATGTATTAATAATTAATTTCCAAAGTAGCAATACTTTTGACCCAGATGTATAACATCAACACAAAATAAATATAATAATTTTATCCGAGAAAATAAAATAACTTTGGAAGTTCCAAAGATCTTAATCAACATGAAAGGAATTTCGGTTCAAGGTTAAAGTTAACAAAAGAATTGTATCATTAATTAAATATAACGTATATCGAACTTTATTTTTATGAAACAAAACTTAATTTTCACCAAAACAGCTAAATTGTTTTAATCATTGCAAAACACATTTTTCGTTCAAGATCAAAGAGGGAATATATTAATAGCCAAGTAACGATAATAGGAAAAGAAGTGAAAAATTTATATTGGAATGCAACACGCAGGAAAATATTTTGAAGAGAAATATTTTATTTTCAAAGAAAGTTATTAATTTATTTTTACTTTATTAGTCAAAGGAAAATGCTGTTTTAGTATAAAATATGTTTTATGCAAATTTGAAATTCTAGACGTCTTCGGGGTGTGTTGAATGCAAATAATTATTTTTTAAAGCAATGTTTTTCAAACTTTTTTAGTAGCGGAACTCTTTTTCTGAAATTTAATTTCATGGTGGAGTCCTAAAATGAGATTAATGTCCATCATGTTACAAATTATTCATTCAAATTTTATGCGTTTTCTTTAATTTTTAAGAGAATTTACGCAAAATTATCATATAGAGGAACCTTTGGAATACTGTCGGAGAACAACCTCAAGGATTTCGCCGAGCATACTTTTAAAAGCACTGTTTTAGAACATTTCGTCCCCGTGTTGGTCAAAAATTTTGAACACTACTGTATAAAGCAAGACAAATTTAATGAAATATTACCAGCTTGGTGGTTTTTGGAAAAAGTTGCTAAATTAACGAAAATTCAACTTCTCGAAAAAATAAATTTCATTTCTTTGATAATCCCTGGCACTTTTATAGATATTATTGACGTAATATTATTGGTCTATAACATAATGAGTTTCACAGTTAGTGGGATAGGCACATTTGCGTTTTGTTAGGGGCCGTATAATAATTATTATGGTTTAGAGACCTGGACTCTCATGAATAGTGGTAAAAGGCATATACCGAATTTTGAAAGAAAAATACTTCGAAATATATTTGTGGCGTAAGGGAAGACAACTATTGTGTAAAGGATTCTATAATTTTGAACTCTATAAAATTTACTTTTATAGTTTCCTCAATACAGAGTATACAGAATAGAGAATGATGTTAAAATATGTTACTATGTAATAAAAAATTCTAAGGAAAATGTGGCTTAATATAAAATCATTGTGGCAATCATTGATGTTAGAAGAACTTTCGAACTTCGGAAGCAAATATATCAAAACACATAGTTATCAGAATACTATAAACAACTGCTTATGTATATTCTCCTGAACTTAAGACGATGGCAAAATATGGGTTATGCTTTGAACACTTCAACCAATCAGCAATATTCTGTGTTTAATTCTTTTAACCACTAAATTACCGGATGGTAAAATGCCGATTCCGATGCCACAGTAGATTTGTCTAAGGTGCAGCTTTTAAAACTGAGATTGCGTTCTTCATTTGAAAATACAGTGAAATTCTGAAGTCTAGTAGAAATTTCTGTTCAAAACCTTTAGAATTAAAGGGATAGATTTATTGGACAAGGACCAGACATAGCCATATTGTCGAGAATGGTCGAGAGGATTTTTTGTACGACTTTTTAAAAGATTTCTTATTTACATTATATCGTAGAAAGATCATGTAAAGTGTAACACATATGTAACTTGAACTCAAATTCCTCATCTTGGCAGTAATAGGATTTGATTAAATCGCTATTCGCCACTACTTACTCAAAGCATTTGATACTCATTCGCTGCAGTACACTCCCTCTCAGTGAGTTTTGTCGATGTCGGAGTTGCTGTTGAATTGCAGATGAGCCGTGCAAGTTATAAGTTGAAGAAAAGGTGCTGTAATTAGGTTGAGATGAGGTTTGCTTGTGGATGAATTGCGTTGGCAATAACGAAGCGGATGAAGCATGTGCTAGGAATTTTTTACTCCTTCCTTCAAATACATTCTAGCGCTATGACATAGGAAGTACAGTGGGCGCATTTTACTATGCATTTGCATATATAATTTTCAGAAAGCTGAAAAACTGAAAATAATGGAAAGCGAAATGTACTTCTTGCTTGGCCAGGGGTATCAATGTAGTAAAAATGCTAAATCACTAACTTGGCAATAGTATCAGGTTTGATTCCGGAACCAAAACCTGGTTGGCGAGCATTATAGTGTTGATTTAAAGATGTCTCTAGCTCAAGGTATTTAATACTGCGGCATGAGCATATGATACACGCATAGCCTATCGGTAATGTTTGAGCGGAGGATATATATAAAACCCTCCTCTTGCTCCAAACATTTAACTTTAAACAATAAAAAGTGTCAAAGGTTGGCTGCGTGAAAGAAATAATTCAACTTTAACATTTTTAATGTAGGAAAGTCAAATTCAAAGCAAAATACTTTTCTAATTCAAAACAGTTAACTGACTAAAATAACCCAGTTCTTTATGTTTCGCTTATAAACGATACTTCGTAGAACATAGATTTCAAATTAAAATTTTTGCGCTGAAATGGAGATGCTTTTCATAAGAAAGAACAGAATTCGAATGATGCAGCGGGGAAAAATCGTCAGACGCCTGATGAAAAAGAAAAAAAAATTGCAAAGTAAAATATTTCAAAAATAGAAAAATATGTCGATAGAAAAAATGTTCAGAAGATTAAGAGATCCATAAAGTTCTTCCGTTGCATGCAAAGAAAGTTTCATCACGAAATTCAGAACTTTAAAAATCTTTCGAAAGATTTCGATTTTATTATCGGTTTTTTTTTCATTGCACACTCTTTTTGTAAACTTATTTAAATAAAAGATATTCATTTATAAATAAATAAATATATATATATATATATATATATATATATACATATTTATTAGCAAAGCAGCCCTCTTACGTATAAAACGGCTGTTGAGCTCAAATAATGCTATCTAATCTAATTCATGAGTTTAGTCATCGAAGGAAGCATACATTTTTTATTTGGCCGGCAGACATTTTTCATCCTTTAAGACTGCTAGAATTTTTGAATATGAAACCCATGGTGGAATTGTTTTTATGGAGCAGCTAGCTCTTTTTGCATTTTTTAAACTGCAGCTGTTTCTGCACTGTCGAACTCAAAAACAATCCTGTTCAAACTAATCCATGAACTACAAGTTATCGAACGAAGCATGCTCGTTTTATGTGGCAAGAATACTTTCTTTGTATTTCAAAATAGTTAGAATTCTTTGTATAGGAAACCCAAGTAGCTGTTTCTATAGTGCACTGTTTTTTAAACTGTTCTACACAGTTCATATACTGCAGATGTTTCTACAGCAGTTGAGTTTCAAAATTATCCTAGTCAACCCAATTCTTGAGCTGCAAATCATCAAAAAAGCATATATTCTTTATTTGGTGAGAAGACCTTAATTTATTTTCCAAGAAATCGATAAATCATCAATTGCTAATCATTGATGGATGACTAGTCACCAGTTTCATTTTTTTCTGCCTCTGTAGTTCAGAAGTACTTCTGAGTTTTCGATTTGAATTTCTTTTTTAGTTTTGGAAAGTTTTTCATATCAGGAAAAAATCCAGAAATCTGGTTTATGATTTGTCAATGACTTCATATTTCTCCGAGGTATTTGCATGACCAAGTTAAATTTTTTTGTGCCTTCACGTTTAAATTCTCTACATTTTATTTATTCTTGTTTGCTTCTTAAGTTCATATATCCTCATTTTCCTACTTTTCTAGTTTTATTCCACCACACTAAGTGGAGCTACAAGACAGGGATCTGCCGTTTAGCCATTTTCTTGTTTGACCGGCATGGTTTTGCGCTTATTTGAACTTTTAGGTCCAGACTTGTTACACTGAATAAAGAAATCCAAACAATTTCCTAAATGTATGCATGCTCATTTATATCTAATAACGTATGTATAGAGGATGATATATATCTATTTACGCTGTATACGCATGTGTACGTATATACTGGGTGTCCCAAAAAGATTGAAACACACTTTAATTCTTTACATATTGAAGATAAGTGGGCAACGTAAAATGCAAAAATGTTGAAAGTAAGGTAGAAAATAAGACTATGTTAATGAAATAGTTCTCCCATTAATTTTCAAAAAGTTACACGTTTTAAATTTTAATACGATCCCCTTAGACAAATTTGGTCAATCAGAAAATTTTTATTTTTAATGCAACAAGATCATTAAAAAACCCGCATATCTGTATCTTTAAAATTGAATGAGTTATATTTAATTGAACATTGAACATTGTGAATGGGAACCATATATCGAATTAGAAATGTAAATTTGTGACATATCACAAAAAAGTTAAAACTGGATGATAATACATAGAATACCCAACCGCGTAGTGAGTACCACTGCTTTATATGATCTCTGTCTATGCAATGCTTTATTTAGATGCATTTGTGATAAAAAAAATTTTGAGACATATTAACGTATTTTTGATCTAAATAATTTCCATTGTCCATTTGTTTTTGATCCCTATTTTCACTGATGAAACAGCCTTTCACATGGTGCGGAAAAGTGGCATAAGTCAGATTTTTACTTTCCTTATATACATAATGTATAAGGAAAGTATTGTGACGGGGTCGAAAATTCGAATTCGAGTTTTCGACGGGAGAGCACGTTTCAAGCATCCCTGATCACGAATCAAACATTTTTGGAGTGATGTCTGTGTGTGTGTGTGTGTGTGTGTGTGTGTGTGAAAGTATGTGTGTATGTGTGTGTGTCAGTGAGTCTGTGGAGACGATAACAGACGAACGAATGGACCGATTCGAACCAAATTTGGTACAAAAATCACAATCCGTAAACACTGGAAGCCTATTGTTTTTATACGTAATCGAATGTTCAGAACCTCCCTAAATTTTCGAATGAAATTTTGAAAAAATCGTCAAAAAATCAAAACCGCTAATAAAGTTACGCAAATAGACATTTCTTATGTAATTTTTCATTAGAAAACGATTGGCATAAATTTTAGAAGGCTAACATGAACCGTTCTCGAGATATTGTACATTTTTCAAAAAAATTATGAAAAAGTCACATAAAAAAAATTCCTATTGAGAAACATGTTCACTTTTCATATGTAATACCATGCGATAAATTGAGTGACATCATTCTCGTGGATCTAGCTCGTTCCCTTCATGAAAAAATATACTTTGAATAATACTTTTGTATTTGAACGCCAATAGTCATTTATCTGCTGTAAGAATAACTTTTTTCTTAGTGCATAACTCTTGGCGAGATTTTGGCGACGAATTTGGCGAAATGTCGCCAACTTGGCGACTTTTTGAAATGTTGCCAAATTAACGTAAATCTCGTCAAATGGATAAAAATGACGCTAAATCAATGAAAATGACAACTTATTGTCGAAAATTCAATATCTTGGAAAGAATATTAGTATCTACTATAAAAAAACCTATTTTTTTACTGTAAAAGTAGTAAATTCATTACATTATATAAGGAAAGTCATGTGTTGCCCACATCAGATTTTTTTTAGTATATAATAACATTAATAAAATATGATAGCACCCCAAGGCATAAATTATGATAAAGTTCAATTAATATAATTAGGACTAATTATCAATGATCAATGCATAAAATTAGAATTTGTGATGAATACACCAAATTAGGATCATTGTTTAATGCATAAATTAAGAATCAATAATCGATATATTAAATTAAGATCCATGATCGATACATAAAATTAGGATCAATAATCCATAAAATATAGTAAATGATCAATGATCAATACATAAAATTAGACTATATAATAAGTACATCAAATTAGGATCATTGTTTAATGCATAAAATTAGAATCAATAATCGATATATTAAATTAGGATCCCAGATCGAAGCATAAAATTAGAATCAATAATCCATAAAATGTGGTAAATGATGAATGATCAATGCATAAAATTAGAATACAGGATGACAACATCAAATTAAAATCATTGTTTAATGCATGAAATTAGAATCAATAATCGATATATTAAATTAGGATCCATCATCGATGCATCAAATTAGGATCAATAGTCCAAAAAAAGCGGGTAAATATAATTTTTGAGCACTGCATAACTTATAAAAAAATCTGATGTGGGCAACACATGACTTTCCTTATATAATGTAATGAATTCACTACTTTTACAGTAAAAAAATAGGTTTTTCTTATAGTAGATACTAATATTCTTTCCAAGATATTGAATTTTCGACAATTAGTCGTCATTTTCATTGATTTAGCATCATTTTCATCCATTTGGCGAGATTTTCATTAATTTGGCAACATTTCCAAAAAGTCGCCAAGTTGGCGACATTCCGCCAAATTCGTCGCCAAATTCTCGCCAAGCGTTATGCACTAAGAAAAAAGTTATTCTTATAGCAGATAAATGACTATTGGCGTTCAAATACAAAAGTATTATTCAAAGTATATTTTTTCATGAATGGAACGAGCTAGGTCCACGAGAATGATGTCACTCAATTTATCGCATGGTATTACATATGAAAAGTGGACATGTTTCTCAATAGGAATTTTTTTTTTTATGTGACTTTTTCATAATTTTTTTGAAAAATGTACAAAATCTCGAGAACGGTTCATGTTAGCGTTCTAAAATTTATGCCAATCGTTTTCTAATGAAAAATTACATAAGAAATGTCTATTTGCGTAACTTTATTAGCGGTTTTGATTTTTTGACGATTTTTTCAAAATTTCATTCGAAAATTTAGGGGGGTTCTGAACATTCGATTGCGTATAAAAACAATAGGCTTCCAATGTTTACGGATTGTGATTTTTGTACCAAATTTGGTTCGAATCGGTCCATTCGTTCGTCAGTTATCGTCTCCACAGACTCACTGACACACACACACACACACATACACACACACAGACATCACTTCAAAAATGTTTGATTCGTGATCAGGGATGCTTGAAACGTGCTCTCCCGTCGAAAACTCGAATTCGAATTTTCGACCCCGTCACAATACTTTCCTTATACATTATGTATATAAGGAAAGTAAAAATCCTTAAACAGTTAATAATAATAACAAAATGAATATATAAATGTATCTACATTTTTAAAACCCGTCCAATTATGTAAATATGTATGTATATTCCTATGACAATAAGTATATTTTAGGAATATAGTTTTATCTATGTGCATCTCATTACACAGGTTAAAAATATTCAACTGCAATAATGATTTTTTTTTTTACTTTCCTTATATACATAATGTATAAGGAAAGTATTGTGACGGGGTCGAAAATTCGAATTCGAGTTTTCGACGAGAGAGCACGTTTCAAGCATCCCTGATCACGAATCAAACATTTTTGAGGTGATGTCTGTGTGTGTGTGTGTGTGAAAGTGTGTGTGTGTGTGTGTGTGTGTGTGTCAGTGAGTCTGTGGAGACGATGTCTTACGAACGAATGAGGCGATTCGTATGAAATTTGGTACAAAAATCACAATCCATGAATACTGGAAACCTATTGTTTTTAAACGCAATCGAATGTTCAGAACCCCCCCCCCCCTAAATTCTCGAGTAAAATTTTGAAAAAATCATAAAAAAATCAAAACCTTCAATAAAGTTACGCAAATAGACATTTCTTATGTAATTTTTCCTCAGAAAACGATTGACATAAATTTTAGAAGGCTAGCATGAACCGTTCTCGAGATATCGCACATTTTTCAAATAAATTTATCAAAAAATACCATAAATTAAAAAAATTATATTAACTGTTGAGAAACATGTTCACTTTTCATATGTAATATCATGCGATAAATTGAGTGACATCATTCTCGTGGATCTGGCTCGTTCCATTCATCAGAAAAGATACATTGAGTAATACATTTGTATTTGAACGCCAATAGTCATTTATCTGCTATAAGAATAACTTATTTCTCCGTCCATAACGCTTGGCGAGATTTTGGCGACACATTTGGCGGAATGTCACCAACTTGGCGACTTTTGAAATGTTGCCAAATTAACGAAAATCTCGCCAAATGGATAAAAATGACGCTAAATCAATGAAAATGGCGACTAATTGACGAAAATTCAATATCTTGGAAAGAATATAACTATCTATACTGTAAGAATAACCTATTTTTTTTCTGTAAAAGTTGTAAATTCATTGCATTATATAAGGAAAGTCATGTGCTGCCCACATCAGATTTTTTCCTTTATTATAATTCAGTTGATTTTGAAGATACAGATATGCGGGTTTTTTAATGATCTTGTTGCATCAAAAATTACCTGTTGGAGATAAGTGAGCAATGCAAATTGCAAAAATATTGAAAGTAAGGTAGGAAATAAAACTCCGTTAATGAAATACTCCTACCATTAATTTTCAAAAAGTTACACTTTTAAATTTTTATAGGACCTTTTTAGACAAATTTGGTCAATCAGAAAATTTTCATTTTTAATGTAACAAGATCATTAAAAAAACCCGCATATCTGTATCTTCAAAATCAACTGAATTATGATAAAGGAAAAAATCTGACTTATGCCACTTTTCCGTACCATGTGAAAGGCTGTTTCATCAGTGAAAACAGGGATCATAAACAAATTGACAATGGAAATTGTTTAGATTAAAAATACGTTAATACGTGTCAAATTTTTTTATCACAAATGCATCTAAATAAAGCGCTACACAGACAGGGATTATATAAAGCAGTGGTACTCACTACGCGGTTGGGTATCTTATGTATTATCATCCAGTTTTATATTTTTTGTGATATGTCACAAATGTAAATTTCTAATTTGATATAGGGTTCCCATTCGCAATGTTCAATTTTAATTACATATAACTCGCTAAATTTTAAAGATACAGATATGCGGTTTTTTAATGATCTTGTTGCATCAAAAATAAAAAAAATTCTGATTGACTAAATTTGTCTAAGGGGATCGTATAAAAATTTAAAAAGTGTAACTTTTTGAAAATTAATGGGAGGACTATTTCATTAACATAGTCTTATTTCCTACCTTACTTTCAACATTTTTTCAATTTACATTGCTTACTTATCTCCAACAGGTAAAGAATCAAAGAGCGTTTCAATCTTTTTGGGACACCCTGTATACTGTATACGAATGTGTGCTCATGCATATCTATTTACGCTACATTTTAAGTTATGAGCCAGTTCATTATTGATTGTTAGCAAGGTCACGTGCTTTATTTTGTTTACTGCTTGAACTATATTTGCTACATCAAATTAATGTATTATGAATGCAGATGAAATTACAGCCTAAGCTCGCAGTTCAACAAATAAGCGTTTCGTATTCGCTTCCAACATATTGATCCAGGATTTCTTACCAACATTGCTCGTGAGAGTGAATAATGTATAGGTGCATGTTTTGTCGCGCCCGGTCTCAATTTTGTCGTTTTTGAATAATTTAATAGCCAGAAATGAAATGTCGCCAGTTGGCAGACATTTTCAAAGGAGCAGAAAAGAAGCAAGTATCCACAGTTTCTTATGAATTTTTGGATTTGCCTATTGAGATTTGGAAATGGAACATCAGTAAAATTTACAGATATGGTTCAATACGTCTGTAGACAAGAACTCGAAAGTATTTGATCAGTAGCAGTAATATTACATAAGGATGGTACATACTTGAATTGTATATATCACATATATTAAGAAGAATTTATTTAGAAAAATTGTGATAAAAAACATTTGGAGTGTGTTTTAAAAAAAATATGTATATGTAATAATAAAAGTTGCTTGTTTGTTTGTCAGTTCGTCTGTTAGTGTCGTCTGTAGTTAAAAATCAAAGCGACTTACAGCCGTGAAATTTGATACAGGGCTGCCGAGGCGAAAGAGAGTAAAATCAGAGATTTTTAAAATTTAAATTAGATTTTTAGATTTTTAATATTGAAGCGCAGTTTTGAGAGATTTTTACACAAATTGATTCTTTAGTGATCGCATATATTATCACGAAGTGTCCATTTTGACGCCATCGGAAAGGTCGAAAAACGATCTTTTCAAGGAACTTCAAATCAAATGCGTAGAACAATTCTTTCTTTATATTAAAAAAAAAATAAAATGAAAATTCACCGAAATATGCGAAATTTCTGAACTTTCATATTTATACCATTGTATCGTAAAATTGAAAATTTACACTATTGCAATTTTTGGCATGAATAGGGAGTGATATCTTCACATTCTAATAAATTTTTTTTCAAGTTAAATTATTTGTTAAATTTTAATTAAATTTTCAATAAAGCTTCTCACGAGTTTTAAAATGTGAGTAGCTAACGAGCGGAACCCCACATTTTGAATTGAGATTTATATTTATAAAAGCATATTTCTGTACTAATAAAGATACGTCGTTCACACTATCTACCTTGTCTTTTAATTCAGCAATGGTGCTTTACTCAAACTGGGCGTATTGGGAATATCTGTCTTCTAAAACCGTGCCACTATTATCATATATATATATATTTAATATTATCTTATTATTTTTTAATGTTTTTATAAAAGTCTTTTTTAAAGTTGTATTTTATGGTTAATAAAACTCAAACTTTTAACACTTTCACAAGACTCCTCCCGGAAGACCGTACTTGTTACTTATACTTAATAATATCAGCCAGTCCCTAAAATTGATAAAACGATTGGTTAAACAGTACATAAACAAAATTCCCTGAAGATTTAAAAATTCCAACAATCTCGTTAAGGAATTGTATGCACAAAATTTCTTCGAGTTACAGCATGGTTACGTTTAATTATTTTATCTCTGTCTCATTCTTTTTCTGCGCCGCACTTTCATTCATATTTTCTGTCTTTTATTGTATTTTTTTTTATCGCGGTTTGTTTCACTTTTTTCATACTAGGTGGAGCTAGCTATCCTTCTCGGTTCTTTGTTTTAGATATTTTTCTAGTGCAGCTCATTTAGATTGTGGTCTGGCTTTCAATTCTAGGCTTATTCACACTGATGAAATAAATCAAAATATTTCCAAAACAATCGTGTGCTGGCTACATTTTACTCGCGCTGAACAATACATTGAAATATAGGTATGTGCGGTTTGTTTCTCTTTTTAACACTTTACAACAAAGTTGAAAAGTGTTTATGACTTTGTTCATTCTGTCTGTCTGTCCGTTAGCACGATAACTGCCGTAAAAATGACTTAATCAAAATGAAATTTTAGTATGTTGTTCAGACGGTCTGTAGGACCTATGGGAATATAAATAAATAATATCACCCAATTAGTTTTGGATTGAACCCGGGTTGAAAAAATGAAATACATTGAACCCAATGGGACCAAATTTTTCAAACATTTTTTAAGCGGATTTAAATTTCATAAATTGCTTCGAAAATTTTAGGTAATATTCAAATTGTTCCATAAAATATATAAAAAAAAATTCAGCGAAATATATTCAGTAGTTTTTTAAATAAAAATTAAAATAATAATTACACCTCTTACATGAAGCGATCACGTGACCATGATATGAAACGATCACGTGACCAACTTCAAAATATAATACGGCATCCATCTTGTCTGAAAATCGTCATTTTTAAAGTTCTTTTTAATTCATATTGAGTGTTGTATTCTTCGTAAAACCTCTTTATTTTCGCTTAAATTCTGTGCATTTACATACTGAAACAACGCAATGACATTATATTTGAGTTTAAATGAGCATCCAACTTTGATTATTTCTCTAACGAAGCCTATTTTTCACTTATGTGATATGTAAACAGCAAAATATGTAGGATGAGTTGTATAGGAATTGCTGTATTTTTTTAATGCAAAAGAATTTAGCTCATGGAGTCTGCATAGCTGATATGAAAGAAATATTCATTGACTTTATCGAGAGAAGGACGATTTTTTGCGATGAAGTTTTAAGCATAGAGTTAAATTACTTATAGCTGCATGGTCTTAATTTTTAAATAAAATAAATTATTATAGTATTGTGATGAATGACATGAATGGGAAATTATTTATGAATGAAATGCTGCTTTTATAGAGAGAGTCAGGTGTGTTATGTTTCAATGGCGTCATTTGAAAAAATGTCATTTGTTTTCGATGAAGTTTCCAAATATAATAAATTATTGTAGTATTATGATAATTTTAAAAACACTGCCGAGGAATGTATCGCATTTTAGAGATGTTTAAACCAGGCAATTTACATTTTAATGCCGTCATTTGAATGAAGTTCATTTTTTTCGATGAAGTTTTAAGTTTTCAAATATAATAAATCAATGTATTATTGTGAGAAGTTTTAAAATATTACCGAGGAGTGCATTACATTTTAGACATGTTTAAATAAAATTGCATTGAAGTTGGAAAGTGTTTCTTAATCAATGCTTTAAGCATGATTGATCTTTCTTGTTTCATACTAGGTGGAGATAGCTATCCTATTTGGTTCTTTGGTTTAGATATTTTTCTGGTGCAGCACACCTAAATTCTGATTTGACTTTTAGCTCCAGGCTTATTCACACTGATGAAATAAATCTAAATATTTCCAAAACAATCACGTGCTGGCTACATTTTACTCGCGCTGAACTATACATTGTAATATAGTTATTTGGGAATGTTTCTCTTTTTAACACTTTACAACAAAGTTGAAAAGTGTTTATGACTTTGTTCATTCTGTCTGTCTGTCTGTCTGTCTGTCTGTCCGTTAGCACGATAACTGCCGTAAAAATGAGTTTATCAAAATGAAATTTTAGTATGTTGTTCAGACGGTCTGTAGGACCTATGGGAATATAAATGAATAATATCACCCAATTAGTTTTTTATTGAACCCGGGTTGAAAAAATGAAATACATTGAACTCTATGGGACCTAATTTTTCAAACATTTTTTAAGTAAATTTAAAATTCACGAATTGCTTCGAAATTTTTAGGAAATATTCACATTATCCCATAGAATATATAAAAAAAAATCAGTAAAATATGTTAAGTAGTTTTTTAATTAAAAAAATTATTTAATATAGGCAAAAAAACAAATTCAATTAAATTCTGACTTTGGGATATCTTCCAGAAAGAAAAGAGAGAGATACTATATAATAAATATCTCTCCATTTGTTTCAGCATTTTGCATATGGGAGTGGCTTCATATATTAAAATAAATTAGGTAGATAACAATTTTTCATTTTTTAACACTTTACAACAAAGTTGAAAAGTGTTTATGACTTTGTTCATTCTGTCTGTTAACACTTTACAACAAAGTTGAAAAGTGTTTATGATTCATTCTGTCTGTCTGTCTGTCTGTCTGTCTGTCTGTCCGTTAGCACGATAACTGCCGTAAAAATGAGTTTATCAAAATGAAATTTTAGTATGTTGTTCAGACGGTCTGTAGGACCTATGGGAATATAAATGAATAATATCACCCAATTAGTTTTTTATTGAACCCGGGTTGAAAAAATGAAATACATTGAACCCTATGGGACCTAATTTTTCAAACATTTTTTAAGTAAATTTAAAATTCACGAATTGCTTCGAAATTTTTAGGAAATATTCACATTATCCCATAGAATATATAAAAAAAAATTCAGTAAAATATGTTAAGTAGTTTTTTAATTAAAAAATTATTTAATATAGGGAAAAAAACAAATTCAATTAAATTCTGACTTTGGGATATCTTCCAGAAAGAAAAGAAAGAGATATTATATAATAAATATCTCTCCATTTGTTTAAACGTTTTACATATGGGAGTGGCTTCATGTTTTAAAATAAATTTGGTAGATAACAATTTTTCATTTTTTTTAAATTTTATATAACTCTTCATGATAAATTTAATTGTTTAATATAGGGGAAAAAACAAATTCAATTAAATTCTGACTTTGGGATATCTTCCAGAAAGAAAAGAGAGAGATATTATATAATAAATATCTCTCCATTTGTTTAAACGTCGTTTATTACGATAGAGCACGTCGGGCTAAGTAATCTTCAACTTTTCTGTGTATCGCCATTTTGTGCTGTTCGAACTTGGATTGCCACGTGTGTTTTTCCCACGTGGTTGTGCTTTTCGTACTTCGAGTTATTTGACCCTGATTTATGATGGATCTTGACAACGACCTTTTGGAGAAGACGAAGGAAGTTGCTAGTGAGCTGGAGGGTGACGATGCTCGGCCTCTCAAGGATGCAATGGATGCGTATCTTGGACGCCTGCCGGACGCTGGACTTCTTGGCGCAAAGACCCAGGAAGTGAAGGATGCGGTGAACTATTGTGGAATGGTGATCTACGTGCTGACACTGCATATCCAGGATATGCTCAAGTATGGACTCCTCGGACAGGACAAGGACCAAGTCTCCCGGATTCTAGGTTCGTTCAATTTTGTGAATTCTTTTTTGTTCTGCTGTGACATTGGTAAATTTAGAAATTGTGATAGTGATATTTATGTGATCTTTAACTCAGTTGAGGAGTATAATGATAGAGTAATTAGAGCTAAACTGTTAGAGTTAGGACTAATAAATGAAATTAAACTTATTGACAAAACTGAAACGGTTGTAAATCCATGTAAAAGGGCTAGGATAGAGGAGTCTCACACTGAGGGAACTCCTACTAAAAACCAGGATGGAAATTTAAAATTAAAATCTAATGACCATGATAACATGGACTGTAATGCTGCTAGTGATAGTGTTGTAAATGAAAAGGTTAGTGATAATGTTGTAACTGTAAATGAAAAAGTTAAAACTAAGACTTATGCTGAAATTGCCGCGCAACCGGTTCAATTTAAGAGTGCACCTAAATCTAAAGCGGTTGAAAATAGTGTTAGAGAAAATATTATGGAGGTAGAAAAAAAAGAACCAAAAGCAGAATGTTTCTTCATAAAGTTTAGAGACAACTACCAGGCTCTCCTTAAAAAGCTAAATGAAATTACAGGCAATAAAGTATCTGGCAAACTCTCAGGAGATATGCTCAAACTCATACCCAATGACGCTGACTCCTATAGGGTTGTTCAGCGCCATTTGACTAGCGAGAAAATCCCCTTCCATAGTTTAAACCTAAAAACTGAAAGGCCAAAAAAGGTAGTTTTGAAGGGGCTACCAACTAACTATGACATTGAGGAGATTAAAATGACGCTAACATCCATTGGATTAGATGTAGTCCGGGTTTCTCAATTGAGAAACACAAAAACAAGATTACCCCTGCCGATCTTCTTACTCAGCCTTAGGCCCACGGAAGACTGGCAGAGGATTTACAGACTGACAAGGTTAGGATACTTTGCTGTGAAGGTAGAGGCCTTCAGAGCACGGGGCTTTAAGATTTGCTACCGGTGCCAGCAGTTCAACCACTCCTCTGAGAACTGCAGTATGCCACCAAAGTGCCTGAAGTGTGCACAAGATCATTTCACACGGGACTGCCAGAGACCCAGGACAGAGAAGGCAACGTGTGCAAATTGTAATGGAGACCATCCAGCGAACTTCAGGCAATGCCCGAAGAACCCCTGGAACAGAGGAAAGGCACCGGAGTATGGCCCCCCTCCCCCAAAAAATCAGATACCACCTTGGAGGCAAAAGGCCCTCGGACTAAACCCCCAGGCACCCCCTCAGGGCTCCTCGCACATAGTGCCACAGGAAAAAAGACACCAACCTTCAGCACCTACCAGATCGGTGCAAGAGCAGGCCCCCAAATCATCGACCTCCAGAGAATTGACCCTGGAGGAAGTAAGAGCAGCTACAGCTGCCATTAAAAAGAGATCGGAAATAGAAAAAGCCAGACAGGCAAAGGAGGCAAAGGATAGGCTTGACATTAAGGTTGAGGATTGGAAACAAAATAAACGAGTCAGGGATGAAGAGATCGCGCAAACCCAGCCGTTAGTTAAAACGGGTGAAAAAAAGCAAAAAACTATCGAGTTCCAAAAGGACACTCACAAAAAAGTGCAAACCGCGGTTGAGGCTGAGGAAATGGAAGCTGAGACTGAACCGACTGATAAATCTGATGCTGAAAAGATGGAGGATATCATCAACCTCATCAGAGGATTTATTAGCATGTTCAATCTAGACGACTTAAAACATCTGTTGATGCAGTTCGCAGAGTTAGTACAAAAAAAGAGCGATCCTATGGTAATGGTCTTTGAGGCCCTTAAAATAATCGCGGACTTTAAAAATAACAGTGAGAATCAAACCCGTCATGGCTAGGTCCCAAAAAGAATCCTTAAAAATAATATTTTGGAATGCGAACGGCATATCTCCAAGAATAAATGAACTTAGGAACTATGTAAATGAAAATGACGTAGACGCCTTATTAATTCAGGAAACTAAAGTTAGAGAAAGTAAAAAACTAAACATAGCCAACTATATATGCTATCATAATCTTAGCTCAAATACTAATGCTAGAACGCCCCATGGAGGAACAGCAGTATACATTAAAATAAATATTCCCCACGAGGAACTAAACAACATAAATCTTCAAGGTATAGAAAATACTAGTATAAAAATTAAAATTAATAATACTAGCCCGTTTATCCTAACCTCAACATATGTCAAAAATATGAGTAGAGTAGATGTAGCTGCGCAACTGGAACTGCTTTTCGCGCGATATCCAAACACTATACTCGCAGGCGACTTCAACGCGCACCACCGAGCGTGGGGCTGTAGGAGAGCCAATTCACGCGGTACACAGATACACAGACTGCTGAACACGACAAACACTAACATTATTGTACCGTCGACACCAACCTGCTTCTCAGGCGCCAACGGCTCATTTATAGACTTTGTCCTAACGCGAAACATAGATTACGCTCACACTATTAGTACCTTGGATGAATTCGACTCGGATCATCTGCCGGTACTGGTGACATTCGACCTGAACACACCTCTTCCAGCCTCTTTGGGACAAGAGAGGGTCAACTGGGAAGTATTCAAAAGAGCACTCTTCGAGCCGCACTTAGCAGTACCTAACATAATGAGCACGGCGGATATTGACTCTGCCACGCACACACTCACAACAGAAATCAAGAGAGCAATTGCCTCTGCCACAACACATCGTGAGTCTCCAAAAATGCCCACACTTTCCCACCATGTCAAACAATTAGTCAGGCAAAGAAACAGAATACGTAAGACATGGCAGGCTAACAGAGACCCCGCCCTTAAAAGGGAGCTTAACAGACTCACGTGCAAAGTCAGGGAAAAAATTGTCGCAGAAAAGCAGCAACAGTATAAAGAACTAATCGAATCCCTTAGCCCCGAAGACGTATCGCTCTGGCAATTCGCAAAAAGACTCAGGAAACCTCAAATTAAGCTCCCGCCACTAATAGATGGTGCTAAAATCGCGTACTCAGACGAGGAAAAAGCCGAGGCGCTCGCAAGCCATTATGAAAAACAATTCCAACCAAACCACGATCTAATGTGTCAGGACACCCTAAGAATGGTCAGACAAACTTTAAATAATTTCAGGAATTCCCCGGTAACGGCTGAGATTAGCCCAGCCACCCCGCAGGAGATAGTAGAAATCATTAAAAATCTCAAAAACCGTAAAAGCCCAGGGCACGACAAAATCAGAAATATTGCGATTAAAAACCTACCCTTAAACGTAATATGTTACTTGACAATCTTAATAAATAAAATATTAAAACTAAACTATTTTCCCAAAGAATGGAAGGAAGCGATAATTATAGCAATCCATAAGCCTGGTGAGGATGCCACAATTCCAGCCAACTATAGACCAATTAGCTTGCTACCGACACTTAGTAAAATTACTGAGAAAATTATTCTTAAGAGACTGAACACGCACCTTAGTGAGAATGACATTATCATTCCGGAGCAGTTTGGATTTCGGCCAAAGCACTCCACCACTCATCAATTGCTGAGAGTGGTAGAGTACATATCTTCTGGTCTCAATAACAAGACACCCACAGCTGCGATTTTTCTGGACATACAAAAAGCCTTTGATAAAGTATGGCACTGTGGATTAGCGTACAAATTGATCACTTTAAAAGTCCCTGACGCTATTGTCAAACTTTTAATCTCATACTTAAATAACAGACACTTTCAAGTCAGAGTAGGAGGTAACTTATCTACACCCAAGCTCATTAAAAGTAGTGTACCGCAAGGTTCTATCCTGGGCCCGACACTCTTTAACATATACCTGAACGACATCCCTAGGACTCCAAACACAGAGCTGGCACTCTATGCAGATGACAGTGCGATACTTGCAAAACACCCCTATGTCTCAGTAATGCACAGACAGCTACAACAACACTTAGACATACTCCAAACTTGGCTGGAAAAATGGCGAATAAAATTAAACCCCAATAAATGTCATTGGATTTATTTCTCAAGAAAACGTAAACCTCCGCCGCCTCTGTACATAAACAACCATGCCCTAAAAGCGGAAAAATCTACTAAATACCTAGGTGTAACGATAGATTCCCACCTAACCTGGAAACAGCACGTAACGAACTTAATCAAAAAAGCGTATATGGCCACAGGAGCCTTATACCCAATGATAGGAAACGGAAATCTAAGTTATCAAAATAAACTCCTAATTTATAAATCGGTCATCCGCCCGGGAATGCTGTATGCAGCACCCGTATGGGGATATGCCTGTAAAACTACAATAGACCTCCTAGAGACAAAACAAAACAAAATCCTACGGATTATCAGGAAAGCTCCCAGGTACTTAAGAAACTCGGTAATTAGGAATGACTTCAAAATAAAAACTGTTAGAGCCCAAATTAAAAAGCTAGCGCTTAAATTTTACAGAAATTTGCCATCCGTTCCAAACGAACTGTTATTCAATCTGCATGACTATGATCATCGCAAGGCCAAATCTCGTAAGAGACCCCGCGCTGTTCTAAACATCGATAATCGGAATTAAATGATCCCACCTCAAACATCTGATTTTAAAATAAAACTCGCGACTATTATTTTATAAAAAAAAAAAAAAAAAAAAAATTTCTAAACACTAAACTGCCAAAACGCTAGGTAACCCTTAGATCTGCATCAACCCCCCAAACTGCTTAAACTCTAAATGTGCAACAAACTGCCACACTAGGAGCTAGGATAAATAATAAAAAGTAGTAAATAAAAACCTCGAACCTCCAATTAGGGTCACTGAATTAATGTCACAGTTTGACGATAAGAACCACATATTGAAACTGGAGATTAAAGGCGCTTCGCGCCTGGTGCTCTGTCTTGTACGACACTACGTATTGTTTAAACGTTTTGCATATGGGAGTGGCTTCATGTTTTAAAATAAATTTGGTAGATAACAATTTTTCATTTTTTTTTAAATTTTATATAACTCTTCATGATAAATTTAATTGATGGCATTTTAATTGCACTTTCCTACGTCCTAGAGAGTTAAAATTTGGTACACAGCTTAAATTTGTTGAACATTTTATTCGACAAAAATTTGATGGATCTTTAAATATAGATCATACATTTTTTTCGAAATGGCCTGAAAATAATCCCCGTTCACTTCTATAAATCATTGTTGTAATATTGTTAAAAATTCTGATGTGGACAGCACATGTCTTTCTCTGCAGACTCATATTCGTTCTCTTTATTTATTCAATGATAATTTGAGTTTATCTGCACAACATAAGTATTTTAAATGACATTGAATTTACACGTTAAACTTAAATTTGGTTCTCATTTGATAGCTGGACTTATTGTCAAAGGTGGCGTAGCGAAAACGCGAAAAAACTAGAATATCTCAAGAACGGCTAGTCCTAGAGTAATGGGGTTAGTCTTATTCTTTTTGTTGTCAAAAATCACATATAAAATAGGAATTTAATTGATATAATTGAGCACACGTAGTCTTTTATTTTTTTATATAACGATTTTTGCTGGCCATTTCGCAAAAATAGCCCGTTCCTTTTTCCCGAATCGTAGTAGAATAACCTACAAATGATTTATATACAAAATTTTGTTAAATTTGGTATATAAATCACTTGTAGGTTATTGAAATATTATACACCAAATTTTGTTAAATTTGGTTCATTAGTTTTTAGCTAGAGTGGATAAAGGCAATTTCTGCGGCCATTTCGCAAAGAAGGCAGATTCTTTTATTACGAATCGTACTATAATCTAATGAACATCAGGATTTCCCACAAAAAACATACCTACCAAATTGTATGAAATTCGGTCCATTAGTTTTTCAATTAGAGTGGATGTAATATCCACACAGACACACAGAAACATACACAGATACACCCTTACACACACAGACGTCTTCCTAAAACTAGTTTTTTCGTGTTCTAGAAGTCCCAAAACGAGTAGATCCTTTGAAAATTCGAGTTCCGATCTTCAGCACGATCCCAATACTTTGAGTACATACACATACACATATATATTATCTGTGTATCTAAATTCCGTGCCTATGCAATTACAATAGTTGTGATTTTAAATGATCCCTAAACTTTTATTATTTCTTCAAGGAAGCCTAATTTTAACATATGCAGAATGCAAATATCTCAAGCGATTGTAAGATGAATTACATAAGAATTGCTGAATTTTTTTCACACAAAATTATTTAGCTCTGGAGTCTGGAATACAAGTTATATGAATGAAATATTCATTGATTTTGCATAAAGAATCAGATGATTTATATTTCGATACAGTTTTAAATATTTAAGTATAATAAATTACTGTAGTACTGTGATAATGTAAAAGATATTACCACTGAATGAATCACATTTTAGAAATTTTTAAATGAAATTACATTTCAGTTGGAAAGTGTTTCATAATCAATGCTTATGCATGATTGATCTTTCTTGTTAACACTTTACAACATAGTTGAAAGTGTTTATGACTTCGTTCATTCTGTCTGTCTGTCTGTCCGTTAGCACGATAACTGCCGTAAAAATGGCTTTATCGAAATGAAATTTTAGTATGTTTTTCAGACGGTCTGTGGGACCTATGGGAATATAAATGAATAATATCACCCAGTAAGTTTTTTATTGAACCCGCGTTGAAAAAATGAAATGCATTGAACCCTATGGGACCTAATTTTTCAAACATTTTTTAAGCAAATTTAAAATTCACAAACTGCTTCGAAAATTTTAGGAAATATTCAAATTATCCCATAAAATATATAAAAAAAATTTCAGTAAAATATGTTAGGTAGTTTTTTAAATAAAAATTATTTAATATAGGGAGAAAAACAAATTCAATTAAATTCTGACTTTCGGTGCATCCTCCAGAAAGAAAAAAGAGGTATATTATATAATAAATAAATTTCCAATAGTTTAATTATTTTGCATATGCAAAAGGTTTCACATTTTAAAATAAATATGGTAGATAACAAATTTTTAAATAAAATAAATTGATATAGTATTGTGATGAATGAAACGATTAGAAAAATGTTATGAATGAAATGCTGCTTTTATATAGAGGAGATTTATATTTCGATGACGTCATTTGAATAAAGTTCATTGATTTTACATTGATATTCATTGATTTCATTGATATTCATTGATTTTACAAAGAGAAGGACGATTTTTTTCGATGAAGTTTTAAGCATAGACTTTAATTACTTGTAGCTCCATGGTCTTGATTTTTAAATAAAATAAATTATTATAGAATTGTGATGAATGAATTGAATGGGAAAATTTTATGAAGGAAATGCTGTTTTTATAGAGAGATCCAGGCGTGTTATTTTTTCTATGACGTCATTTGAATTTCAGTTGTTTTCGATGAAGTTTTTAAATATAATAAATTATTGTAGTGTTATGATAATTTAAAAATATTACCGAGGAATGTATCGCATTTTAGAGATGATTAAACTAGGCAATTTATATTTCAATGCCGTCATTTGAATGAAGTTCATTTTCTTCGATGAAGTTTTCAAATATAATAAATTAATGTAGTATTGTGATAATTTTAAAAATATTACCGAGGAATGTATCGCATTTTAGAGATGTTTGTATAAAATTGCATTGAAGTTGGAAAGTGTTTCATAATCAATGCTTTATGCATGATTGATCTTTCTTGTTTCGTACTAGGTGGAGCTAGCTATCCTACTTGGTTCTTTGCTTTAGATATTTTTCTAGTGCAGCACAGCTAAATTCTGATTTGATTTTCATATCCAGACTTATTCACGCTGATGAAATAAATCTGAATATTTCTGAGACAATCGTGTACTGGCTACATTTTACTTGCGCTGAACTATACAGTGTAATATAGTTATTTATACTTAGTTCTTTACAATTTTCTAAACACTAACGCTCAATATTCGGGAACATAATTAGGATATTTATATTAATCCATCTTACTTGCAATCAAAATCATGCTTCGAGGAATATACATGACAACGGAATTGTTTTCCAACACACTTTTTTATGGCGAGTCATGTCTAGTATGGTGAAACTTGATTGCTTCTTTCTGAAAGCTTTTAAGTTAAAGCAAATTATATTCGCATCACTGGCGTCTATTTTAATTACGTGACACGAGGATTTTCTTTCTGTATTTCGCTGCAGGGATGTTGTTAATTTAATTAAAAGAAGAACAGCAAAAAATTAAATTGAACTCATTCTAGAAATGCAAAGAAACAAAACAATAGGGAATAAATAAAAAAAAACGAAGAAAAATCAGTTCACATTTTCAGGAATGAAAGTGATAATGGCATTATTAGCGGAGTAAGTATTTAATTATTAAAACAAGACTAGTTAATTCAGGAATATATCCACTCTAATTACAGTGCAGTTGCAATAATAAATTAAATATTAAAATTCTTCATTAGTTACTTCCGTTACAGATTATGAATGTTTTGTAAAATTATGTTCTGCGTAATTTTTAAGCCAGCCTTATTTCTTGTTAAAACAAGTGGACTATATTTGTATTGGTAAAATTATGATAATGTTATTCATGTGTGATAAAATTATGATATTGTTATTCATGTAAGTTCTGAAACTCGTTGTTTTTATATTTATTTTATCATATGGCACTAAGTACGCAATTTCATTTAATGAGATAGTTTTGAATCTCTTTTTTGTGCTTTTCCCTTTCTTATAGGTATTTTCTTTACAATTTTTCTTTTTTTGGTTTGGCAAAAATTTCTTTTCTGGGCGATATATTGCAACTATATATCGATAGGCGCTTTCTTGCCTATTGGGGTGTTATTGTTTACTCTTTTTATGTTAAGTTTAATATGAAGACCACACGTTATTCAAATTATTTGCTTATTTATGTACAGTACAGCAGGCATTATTATGAATCTAATGATACATTTACTTTTTTTATGTTAAGTTTAATATGAAGACCACACGTTATTCAAATTATTTGCTTATTTATGTACAGTTTAGCAGGCATTATTATGAATCTAATGATACATTTGGTTTTGTTGTACTATATTTCAATAGGTATGAGTAAGAGGAGCGTGAATACAGCTCAGTATTCGGAGATTTTTTTTGGCCGACTGTACTTTCCTTCAATCTTTTTAAAAGGCTCGGTCTCGGCTCCCAGAACACGTATGGTGAAACTCGGCGTACTGTTTTCCCTCGCGGAACATTTTCATCTATCACATTTCCACATCACTACGTTACGTCTTTACGTCATTCATGTACGCCATAACTATGTTTTTGCTCTTTACATACAATTAATTTACGAATTGTGGTTCTTATTTCAACGTGTGGATCCATGCATAATATTACATAGGTTTAAAAGTAAATTACGTTAAAAAGTAATAAGAAGGCGGAACAGGAAGGCAAAACTTAACCTATAAATGAAAACAAAAAACAAAAAAAATTATAAGAGGAAAAACGCTTTTCAATGTCCTTCCCTACTCAACAGTGACGTACGGAAAAGTAGAAAATAGATTTTAATCTCAGAAGAAATTGAACCAAATTGAAAGTGCAGGCAGATTCAACTTAAGGCAATACTATAAATCTTATCATTGTCCAAAATTGAAATTACGCGAAATTGCTAAAACTATTCTGTCTGTCTACATATTTATTTTCCGTCCACAATTTTGCATAATATCCATTTTAGATAAGATTCATAGAGTATTATTTTGAATTGAATCTGCCCACATCCTCAATTTGATTCAATTTCTTGTGCGATTAAAATTTATTTTCTATTTTACCATGCGCCACTGTTGTGTAGGGAAGGACATTGAAAAACTTTTTTTTTTTTCATAATTTATTATTTTACTCTTTAAAATCATGATGCATTAAGTATTTGGTACATTTTTGATACAAAAGCATTTTTAAAATTTAAATTTATGATTCTTAAACTTCGTCAAAATCCTCAAAGCAAATCAACTCCGTTTACGGGTTAATCTTACTAAAAACCAAGTTCATCATTAGGATAACGTTTCTACTGCAGATAACATCATCTAATCTGGAAAAATCTAATGGGGAAAATTTGGCATTTACCATAAAATTCAATTTTTCTCAGCAGTATAAAATAACAGATATCTGCAATATCAGAAAACAAAAACTTACCATGTGCTACAATTTTGCTATTTTCTACCGTAACGTGGTAGAAATAAATTTGCAGCTTTCCATAGAAGATAACAAAATTGTGATACACAGCTAGTTTTATTGCTGCCATTGCAGATATCGGCCACTGTGTGCTGAAGAGGACATAATAAATGCAAAACTGGTCCATTGCTGATGTATCTGCAATTAAAACATTATCCTCACTTTGATAACGCCCCCTGAAGGCGGCTTCTTCTAGTACAAATATGATAATTGAAGAACACACTTGACAAAAGCTTTATTTTTTGACAAACTTTTAGCAAAAGGTTAAACAAGTTGTTAAAACTGACATGTTACTTTTTAGCTACTTACTTTGAGGTAAAAATAAATTTAGCATCCGTTACTTTGTAATCCATTTTAATTAACACAGTGACAAGTAATTTGTTTTCGCTGTTTCGCACAGGGATGTTTGTAGTTTTAGCAAGAAGATGAATATAAATATGTATTATTCTAGAATTTTAAGGAAATGAAAGAATTGGACAGAAATACATAAAACTAAATGGAAAGAGAAAATACAAGCAGTATCGTATTTACGGATAAGGAACTGTTAATGAAATTATGTTATTTAATTCTCCACTTGATTGCTTTAACAAGATGAATTAATACATTGAACTATGCTTAGCATAATTTGAAAGCTGCTGTATTTAAAAAATACGACAGGTACTGTATAGAATTTTAAGCTAATAAATTGAACATGTCTGAGATTCTAAATTTGTTCAACATAAATTAAAGAAATATAAATGATATTTTTAAATTATATAAAAATTTTTAAAAACATTCTGAATTGCCTCTTTATAAAATTTGAGAAAATAAACATAACTCGTTTTCACACTGAAGTCTTTATTTTAAGTAATATTTGAAATCCCAGATAGGAAGTTTATGATGTTTAAACGAGTCTACAATAATGATTTCACCATAATTTCCAATTGAAAAATTATTTTGCGCGCAGAAATACAAATCTAGTATAATTTAATAAATTTTTAATATTTTCTTGAAGAGAGCAGGCCTACGAAAATTAGACCACCACTATTGTTTTTCCACTTCGATAATAAAAGTTTGTAATTCCGTCCTAGCAGCTTAACGGCAAAACGTCGGCTGGCACATACAAAGATTCGTGATTCGATTCTCAGGTGGGACAGAAGGTTCTTTACAATGACGCTCGAACAAATCAACCCTGTAAGTGAGTGCAAAGATGTTGGAGGTCTGAAGACCCCAGACCGTGCGACTCACATACAATAAACTACCGATTATCCGCGGAATAGGGTAGCGTGATAACCACGGATAAGCGAATTTCGCGGATAATCCGCAAAATAGCTGGAAAAGGACAAAAATACACTTATCCAAAAGGCGGTTAATTGTTTTTGTTTTTTCGTTTCGATGCTTCTCTTCTTTATTTGCGATTGAAGTTTTTTTAACAGCATCTTGTCGCAAAGTGATGAATCGTCCTGCTCCTCTATGTATTCAATGATTCCATCAACGTGAGTTAGCGCTTCATCATGGCTCATTTTCTTCTGCATCCCTTCTCCCTCTTCTTTTTCATCGTTCTCAGCCGAAACCACACCTTTTTCTCCGGCTACGATTTCTTCATCGGTAAGATGTTCGAAGCCTGGATCGTTTGCTTCACAATTGATCCACTCAACGATGTTATCTTCATCCACGTTACTTCCTCCAGGAACAGATTTTGCTAAATTTGCCAAATCAGATGCAGTAACTTCCCCGTCTTCTTCTTCCTGTGGAGACTCTAACGTTTTTTCCACATTTGGCAAAATTTTTCTCCAGGACTTTACTAAAGTCCTTATCTTGACCGTATTCCAAGCAGTGTTGATGTCATAAATGCTGTCAAGAATTGTGTAGTCCTTCCAGAAGCCCTGGAGATCGCCCCCATCTTCAATCCGTTTTTTCAATAAGTTGGTTCGATACCTTTTCTTCATAGAAGCAATAACTCCCTGGTCCATGGGCTGGATGAGTGCCGTGACGTTAGGTGGCGAAAACTTGACGAAAAAACTTCCATCTTCTGGTTTCAGAACACTTTCTCCTAGGTGAGCCGAGGCGTTGTCAAGCAACAATATGGCTTTTTCGGGTTGGTTTTTAGACTTGAGATGCTCTCTCACTTGGGGAATTTTTTTTTTTTCGAACCATTCCTGAAATATTTCTTGAATCATCCAGGCTTTTTGTTGGTTAAAGTAATGAACTGGAAGGTTTTCAGCTCTTGTACCTTTAACGGATCTAGGATTTTTTACTTTCCCAATCACTACGAGTCTTAGTTTGTGTGTTCCCTTGACATTGCTGCAAGACATTATCGTCAATCATTCCTTACTGGTTTTATGTCCTGATGCTTCACGCTCTATTTCAAACGCCAGTGTTCGCGCCGGCAAACATTTCCAATACAGTCCAGATTCATCAGCGTTGTATACTTGTTCATACGAAAGTTCGTCTGATTTTAAAAGTTCCTGAAAATAATTTTTAAAGTCCTCTGCTGCCTGATTATCGCAACTTAATTTGTCACCGTGAAGTCCGATTTCTCTAATCCCATGGCGTTGTTTGAATCTAGTTAACCAGCCTGATGACGCATCAAAAGTCCCTTCCATTCCAAGCTTTTCGAAAAAATGCTTAGCTTTTGCAGCAATAATCGGTCCTGAAATGGGTGTATCCTCACTTCTTACTTGACTTACCCATTTTAATAACGCCGCGTCCAATTCTTCATAGGTGCTGGTTTTCATGGTTTTCCTTTTCTTCATGGACGATGAGTTGTCCGATGCGAAAGCAAATTGCATTAGTTTATCTTTTTGCTTCATAATGTCTCTAACTGTAGACTCTCCAATGCCATACTTCAAGCTCATTTGTTTTTTCGATGAACCATTTTCAATTTTTTTTATCAACTCTAACGTATCTTGGATGAATAAGACAACTTTTTTTCTCTTTTCGCTCATCGCTAAAATTACAAGTTTAAACAGACGCGAGCAGATCATGCACACAGATTGACCGCAACGTACTAAAGTGATGTCAATTCTGACTTGAAATGGCAAGAGTAAGGGAATGGGGAGGTACGGAAAATGACCTCGGCCAATTCGCCACGACCTTCAATCTGGTCCGAAACCTGATAAACGGAATATTCGTCCATTGTACAGGTTTCGGTGACCTTGGGGGGGGGGAGGGATAGAAAGGAATAGGAACAATCCGATTGTTGCTCTAAAAATAGATTTTGCATTTGTTGATCATGAAAGGCGTGTTGCGTGTTTATTTCTCAACATTCCGTAAATGATCGTCGCAAAAAAAAAAAAAAAAAAAAAAAAAAAAAAATCGCGGAAGACCGCGCGGATAATCGGAAGTTTACTGTAGTGGGTTTAGAGTAGCTAGCTGTACGGCCGGGAAAGGATATCTCCTGCACTCAGCAAGCACTCAAGGTCTACCATCCAGATGTTGGAGGTCTGAAGACCCCAGACCGTGCGACTCACATATTGGGTTTAGAGTAGCTATCTGCACGGCCGGGAAAGGATACCTCCTGCATTCAGGAGGCACCCAAGGTCTACCATCCCACCAAACGAACTTTTATTTAGGTCTAAAAATATTACAATTACCAGATGTTGGAGGTCTGAAAGTGATCCTAGAATGACTAACATAGATTTAATGGACTCTGGTATATTGAGCTACGATTTAAAATCGGGAGGTCAACGACCACGCAGGAAGCTAATCTGAGATTAAAATAGCAGGGGGTGGTCAGTCAGATTATCAGTTGCAAGCCAATCTGCCATTAGAGGGTGGAGAAAGCAGAGTCCACTTTGAGCTTGCAATTCCATCCCAGTAGCCCAACGTAGAGCGTCGGCTGACCAGTACAAAGAAACATGGTTCGATTACCCGTTTGGACAGCAAGGCTCTTTACAATATTTAGAGGACTTCATGAACCATCTTCTTCAAGAGAAACAATGTCTTCTCTTAACAACCTCTAGTGATTTTTAGGAGAAGACACGGTTTGTGACCCGGGGAAGATTGCAGTCACCTATTTGACCCATGCTTGTTTTCTTCAAGGAAATATTAGAAAATTATATTCTCGAAAGCAGCAGTTTTGTTTATTATGATAAGTTAATTAATTAACTATTGCACAATTTAAAAATATAATAGCGTTAATAAATGAATTAGCTTATGTGAAATAAATAAGTAGTGATAAGGAAAACTTGAGAAGATTATGTATGCACAAATAAAATAATAAAGCAGCATACAGCTGTTTCGAGGATACGCTGGATCCCTTTCGTTAGTGGAAGAAATCAAGGTTAACAAACCCAAAGTCAAAGATACGAAATTGGCACAAGCAGAAGAAACAGAGGGACTTATATTCCCAAATCCTAGATTAAGAGTTCACCTGAAAGAGCCAATCAGAAAGCAGAATGAAGAACAGGCCATCCAATCCGAAACGAAAGGTAACACACACGATTGGCGTGCACCAAATCACAACAAAAAATACCAACTAGACGAGTTGAGTTATTTGAGCTTAAATACGCTGCTCAAGTTTTCTTATCCTTTCCACAAAGTGATTTTCATTTATTAGATAAGTAGCTATTCTAAGAATATAAAATACAGTGATAGATAATCTTAGATAATTCTAAAAATATAAATAATAGTGATTCTAAGGATATTTTACTCAAACTGCTGTCTAAACTAATCTATAACAAAAATTCTTCGTTTGAAATAGCATACTTTTTATCAACATTTTAAGCTATGTCAAGCGAAGTATTTATATTGCAGATTATTCAAAAATTACAGTTCTTTTTTTAAACACAATTACCTACATTTCATTTAATTTTCCCAAAGCCAACAAGCTATATATTCTAATGCTATAATATGACCATAAACTATTCAGAACATTTCTCAGAGCATGCTTCCCCCGAGAAAATGTCAAAGCAATCACTCACCGCTCTGGGAGAAGACGGTGCCGACATCTAACTTGAAGGTGCCGATCACTTTTCCGGATCTTATTATGTTCCTGGAGTGCAGCACCTGTTAATATAGAGTAGATGTCAATGGGAATGAGGTCTTAGTTAAGAGGTTAGAATTGGCATTGAAGTCTGAGGACTATAGAATCTGAGCAGACGATTTTTCGATTATAATGAAGAGAACTTCGATTATTAAGAGATCAAGAATGCCCGGTTTGTATACTATATTGAGGCATGTGTATGTCTCAATTAGCAGGAATACGATCGATGGCTATGTGTCTGTCCACAGAGCTTAAAAGAACTAGCGCGGAGGGCGAACTTATATTGAGATGTGGAGGAATAAAAATTTGCTGAAACTGCTGTCTAAATTTATCTAAAATTAAAATACTATGTTAGTGCCAGTGTAAATAGTCACACTCCTGGATAATGCAAGCATTTTTCATTCTGTTGACAGACATTAAATTATCTTTGTAATAGTTGCTGTGTGTTATTTATCTCGCCCAAAAAGACTGTTTTACTTTCACTACATGCCACTATAGGGAAAGTATTGTAACGGGTCGAAAATTCTAGTTTGAGTTTTCGAGATAGGGTACGTTTTAAGCATTCTGGAACTCGAATCGAACGACTTTCAGGTAATGTGAGTGTGTGTGTGTGTGTGTGTGTTAGTCTTTTGTATCTGTGAATCTGTAGACATGCTATCTCACGAACGAATGAAGGGCTTTGTAAATAATCTGGCACGATTATTATGGGCAGTGAATATTGGAATCCTATTTATTTTAAATGCAATCGAATGTTTGGATGACCCTGTGTTAATTTTAATTTCTGTTGTGCTAATTCAACGCCAAAATCATTGTACTGTGGACCTCATACTCCATTTTTTTCGAAAAAGTACAGTCCATTGCGTAAGGACAGTTTTGCGCTGCCCACACCATAGTTATTGGAATCGTTTGATATCGTTACTCAACTGGCTTTTTTGTTATTAAGGAGGCATTTTAATTTCAGATCTTGAGGAACGTTTGACTTGGATGTATGCAGTTTAAAAAGAGGATAATTTAGGATAATTAAAATGAATATTAATTAAACTGTCTTTTAAACCATCTAAGATCGTGAACCCTCTTCCTTCTTCGATCTAGACCATCCGATCTACCTGAAGGTGTTGTTGAGACCCAGACTGTCCGACCTACCAGAAAGGTGTAAGGTAACAATTTGGACGGCCGGGAAGTGCCACCCAATTTAGACCGGAACCCAGTGAGGGGCGTCCACAGGGAGCGTACCGTCCTTCCCCTACCATCAACCTCTCGGAAGGACTTTCGGACCCACATGTTTAACGTGATCGTACTTCGCATGAACACGGCGGCAGTTGTGGCAGCGTGCAAATCCAGCACGCAAACCACCGGGCTACGGCGCCCGAAATATGCCAACAGCACGCGGTGTTCCCAGGTGGTCACCCACCCAAGTACTAACCGCGCCCGATGCTGCTTGACTTCGGTGATCTAACGAGAACCGGTATTTTCAGCACAGGTCATCATTGGCTCCCTACTCGAAGATGTAAAATATCTGTTTGGACGACCGGGAAGTGCCACTCAATTTAGACCGAAACCAGTGCGGGAGGCATCCACAGGAGCCGTACCGTCCTTCCCCTACCACCAACCTCTCGGAAGGGCTTACAGACCGACATATTTTACGCGCCCGTACTCCGCGTGAACACGGCGACAGTTTGGGAAGAGTCGGAAAACGAACTCTGGATATCCGAGTGCAATCCTCGCGCGTTAACCACTGGGCTTGCAAACTCAGACCGTGGCACCCGCCACGAATGGCATACGGTATCTTAAAGGCCACGGCCGAGCTAACCACTTGGCTGTCGCACCCAAGATCTTGAACCTTCTTCTTCTTCGACCCAGACCGTCCAACCTACCAGAAAGCTATAAGGTATTTGTTTGGATGGCCGGGAAGTGCCACCCAATTTAGACCGAAACCCAGTGGGGGAGGCATCCACAGGGACCGTACCCTCCTTCCCCTACCATCAACCTCTTGGAAGGACTTACGGACTCACATGTTTAATGTGATCGTACTCCGTGTGAAAACGGCGGTAGTTTTGTCAGTGGCGGGAATTGAACCCGGGTCGTCCGAGTGCAATTCCCACGCGCTAACCACTGGGCTGCCACGCCCCCCAAGATCTTGAATCTGTCAAATTTGATTCAGTACAATCAAATCTTGTTAACGCAAACAGACAGGATTTTTAATATGTTTTTTTTTTTTTTGTTAAATATAGTTCGCCGAATCAGAGATTTTTTGCTAATTTAGACATACACTATTATCACTTTAGATCAGTGGCTATCAACCGATGCGACGCAGAGCCCTGAGGCGCATTGAATGATGGTTAGGCGTGTCGTGGACTTGATTATCAGTTTTTGTTCCAGAAAATATTTAATACACGAAATGTTTTCGACTACCGATAGTTTTGCGATGGCCATTACAGCCACAGGGGAGGTGCTGAAAGACTGGAGTTGGTCAAGTGTGTCATGGACTTAGAAAGGTTGTAAACCACAGCTACTATAATTTGTATAATAGTAACCACAATAAAAAGGAAATACTATATTGGATCCATTAGTGCTGGACTGAAATTGTTCAATAGAAATAATTCCATAAACTGATAAAAAATGAATGACGACCAAACCAAACCAAATTGCAATCTGCCAAAATCAAGTTCGTAATACAGATACAAAGCTTACATAAATCCTGTATTTTTCTTATGGTTTAATGTCCACGGCAATATCCTTGCCAAATAGATTTTATTTATTCAGTTTAGTGCTGATTTTAATATCATTCATACTATAACAGCAATTTTAATATTAGTTACCGTTATTTTCTATTTTATCTACTTATCTTTCTTGGCTATAGCTGGTCTAAACGTCTCATGTTACTTACATTACCATTTTAGTAGATTTATTCACTCATCAGTTGTTTCTAATCGTTCTTCTCACCGTTCACATACCACCTTGATTTCTGTCCGTTTATTCTTTGTTTTCTGTTTTTCGAATTCGAGTTTTTGACCGAAGAGAACGTTTCAAGCATACCTGAACTCGAATCGAAGGTTTTTGAGGTGATGTACATCTCTCGCTCTCCCCCCTCTCTATCTGTGTGTGAAAGTATGTATGTGTGTATTTTTATGTGTTTTTGTGTATGAAATATGTGTGTATGTGTGAAAGTATGTGTGTCCTTGAGTCTGTGGAGACGCGCTATCTCACGAGCGAATGGAGTGTTTCGAATGAAATTTGGTACAAAAATTACAATCAGTGAATACTGTAAGCCTGTTGATATTAAACGCAATCGAATATTTTAAATATTCCTAAATTTTCGTATGAAATTGTGAAAAAATCGTCAAAACTCAGAATCTATAATAATGTTACGTAAATTATGATATATTATAGAATTTTTCATTAGAAAACGATTGATATAAACTTCATAACTCTAACATGAACCGTTCTTGAGATATTGCACTTTTTCAAATAAATTTTTTAAAAAAACACATAAAATTAAAAAAGTATTAACTATTGTGAAATAAGTTCACTTTACATAAGTAATAATATGCGATAAATTTGTTAATATTATTCTGGTGGATTTAGTTTGTTCCATTCGCGAGAAATGACACTTTGTATAATAGTTTTGTATTTTGATTCTATTAGTGAATACTATTTTATTTACTATTAGCGAATTGTTAATTCGCTAATAGTAAATTATATATAAGACATGGCCTTCTCTCCGACTGTCTGTAACGCCTGATGATAAATTTGGCAAACTTAGAGACACATTTAGCGACATATCGCCAACTTGGCGATATTTCGCCTCAGATTGACGAGAATATCATCAAAGTTGCAAAAATGACGCTAATTATGCTTAAATGACGCTAAGTAGTGAAATAATTTTACATGCCATCCGGAAAAGCACCAAATGTACAATTTAACATTAATAACATTTTTCCATAGATCTTAAACGTCATTCACTGTGAAAGAAGCAAATTCATTGCATTATATAGGGCAAGTCATGTGCTACCCATATCAAATGCTTTCCGATATGTTTAAAATAAATTTAATTGACCCTTTATCTTAAACTATGGAAGTATTTGCAAATTATTTTATTCGCAACAACATAAAAGAGTTGATGCAGTTTATCGTTGATACGATTGATAATACATGTGAGATATTTAATCAACTATTTTATGCTGTTAAGCCAACGGCTATACCGTGCTGAAAACACCGGTTCCCGTTAGATCACCGAAGTTAAGCAGCATCGGGCGCGGTTAGTACTTGGGTGGGTGACCACCCGGGAACACCGCGTAGTGTTGGCTCATTTCAGTTAGACGTGGTGGCCGAACGGTCAAGGCGAGCGTTTCCTGCGATTGATCGGCCGCCACGTTGTGGGTTCAAGTACCACGTAAGATATGGATGTTTGTGTTGTTGGGCGCAATGTATTCCCACCCCCACTGGTGCACTGGGGCAACCTCTTTGACGGCTAAGAGGTTCACTGTTCTGGCCGATGTATAGGCGAAGATGAAAGAGTCAATGCCTGGCCATTGGAAAAAAAATTATGCTGTTGCCTAATTAAATACACTTATGTAGCTGTTCATTTAAAAACAAGAATATAAAAAAATTTAAAGCGAATTTTCTTTATGAGTTTCAATGAAACAGAATTTGATTTAAAGGTTAGAATGATATTATTTTTAAAATTGACGAACATAAAATGTATTTTCACAAAATAAAAAATTTCTTTTCAAAAGAATAAATACATTAAACAGAAAAATTTATATTTTTATTTCGAAAGTATTTACATTATTTTTCTCAAACAAATGAATCTGAATACTATCCCTGCGATTTTGACTAATAGGCAAATTTTGAAAAAATGATGCCAAATATGCGAATCTGTGGTTGCCGCTAGAGGCATTAAATATAAGATTTACGATTCTATCGTCAGAAGAACATTAATTTGTTTTAAAGAAATAACGCATATGTTTAGAAATGTAAAAGTAAATCATAACTGGTTAAAAAAACTTAATATTTTAAAATACTAATGTGCAAGTATAATCAAAAATGTATTTTATAGTTGATTAATTATCTGTGGAATGCTAAATAAGGAATCAGATTGGTAGCTGAATTCAGAGGACTTTCAGAATTGACACTTTCAGAGAAATAAACTATTATGGGCATTTTTTAATTTTTATTTTATTAATTATTTATTTATAATTTTTAAAATGTTACACACAACCGATTTTATTATCATAACCAACTACTTCAAAAATGACGTGATTATGTCCAATGGATTTTAAATTAGCTTTTGTCTTTTTGATCAATATCTTTGTTGACTATTTATGTGATGAAACAGGTGGGTAAAGAAGGTGCCAGATAAACCGCTAACAGCTACGAGTTGACTAGTATTATCATATTTAGAGAAATGCTTTTAATATCAACTTACCGTTAGGCTGATGATTTTGTCAAAAAACATCATGGGTGCCATGTGAAAATCAAAAACAAAGTACTGAAAGAAAAGGAGCAATAATTGAAGATTCAAGAAAAGCAAGTATTTATATAAATTAAAACGTTTGCGGTTATTCAGATAATCGTTATCACATAAGATGAATAAACATTTGATATGTAATATTGTAAAATCTTCCACTTAATAAATACCAATTATAGACTGGGTGTTTCAGACCGAAAGAAATATAAAGTCAACGGTTGGTTGTGAAAGTAAAGTGAAATATGAAGAATAATCATTAAACAGAGAAAAATGTATCCGGAACTAATGATTTTATAAAAATGTAAAACTTAATATTTTATGCGCCTAGAAAATGTTTATCAGCAAAATTTGCTCCGCATTTAATTAGGGCAAAATAGATTTACCAGTCAACTTTTGATGAAACATTTGCTGAAATATCGATTATTGAAATCCTTGACTCATTCTATTCTACCTAAACTGAAAATGTTAATGTGGTTTCTTTTCTCTGAAAGTAAACATCAACGGAGGGCATCAACAAATCTATTTAAAACAAGAAATCCGCCAATTTTAATTTGCCACTATTTAATTTTGAATAATTATTTTGTTGCTGGTCCCTTGTAATTGAAGGAAACATACCTAATAACAATAATTGGAATATTTCAGCAAATTTTTCATCAAACGGTATCGGGTAAACCCTTTTTACAAATTGACAATTTTTGATTTTTTTTGGGGGGGGGGGGGAGTATAAAAGATTAAATTTCGCATAAATTAACAGTGAAAAAAATAACAGTGAAACTATCATAGCTAAATTCTACTCCATTTGATGATTATTTTTCTTATTTCATTTAATTTCTATAACCAACAGCTCATATATTTCTTTCGGATACTCTTCTTTAAATACCCAATATATCTTTACTACCAGAAATTTCTTCTAAATTTATTAAATGTAATTTTAAGTATCAACGTAAAAGAATGATATTTCTTACCTCGTTGTAATAAGGACAATTCGTAGATTCTTTAACGCTTGTGTATTTTTTCTGTTCTCCCACTTGAACGCAGACTACTGGATCCATATTGAGACCAGCTAAGTGTCGAGCCTCTATGATAGTAACACACACCTTCAGAGAAGATATAATCATTTAGAGAAGACATTTTTTTACAATGGATCTTATACTTTGGGCTAGGAAAATAAACATAATATATGACACATTACAATAACTGCAGGTGAAAAATGTTATTGCATAGCGTCTTTGATATTTATGTTTTATTTTATGTCTTTAATTCACTATATTTATCAAAACACATCCTTCCAGAAAAAACAAACATACTCGGCAGTGGCTACAGTCCAATGGAGCTGAAGTGGTTTTGCAAGACTAACATATTTTTTGTGGGTGGTTTTGTTTTTTACAAAACCGTTCAAAATATTAAAATATCGAAATTAGAATAACCTTTTCAAAACCATTTAAAATATTAAAATATCGAACAACCTTTTCAAACAACCTTTTCAAAACAACCTTTTCGAACAACCTTTCAGAACAACCTTTTCAAAATTGCGAAAAATATTAAATAAATTTAAAAAAATTTCAATTTTTTTTCAAAAACTAAGAATTTGATTCAAAATCTAATTATATACCTTCATATGGCTTTCAAAGGGCTACAAATTTCATTTTACAGTTTATAGCTAGCTAGCGCTTTTAGTTTTTGAGATATAAACATTACAAACTTAAGAACCAGAAAATTTTCAATCTTCTTCAACCAGACAAGATGATTTCCACAAAATTATAATAGTTTTGTAGAAACAAATTATCAATTTAGAAACTGGATTTTTTACTGAGCAGTTTTGTTGCTTACTATTTATATCTATTACAGTTTAGAAGATATTTTAAGTGAAAGTAAGCAAAATGATGTAAGAACTCGGTCGGGCAAAAACTTTTCAGTTTTTCCGAAAAAAAAATATAGTTCAAAATATTAAAATATTGAGAATATTTTTGCATATTCATTAGATCTATTTCTTCCTCCCTCTAATTTCTCCTCATTCTTTTATTTTTTGTTAGTAATTCAAAGGTTTTAATTTCTTTTCTCCTTCAGTTTTATTTTAAATCTCATTTAATTCGTACCTTTCTGCAATATTTCTTTCGCGTGGTGAATTGTGCTGTCTAGGGTAAGGCCACCTTATCAACTTAAGTTGATATGTTTATGTCTTGTAACCGTCGCAACAAATCCTTGCCTTAGATGTTCCAAATATATCTATTCCAGTCTTTCATTAGCTGCTAGTTTACAGTTCTTTTAGTGGTTGTTTAAGAATGACACTGTTTTAACCTGGTAAAGAGGGATCAAAACTCCTTCGAAGCAATTGTTGTCGCCTAATTTTCATATACCTGCAGTTTTATTTTTATGATGGACAGTTTGTATCGCCTTTCCCCGCTCTAGCAAGTAAGGCACTCTTTGGAAATTTTTAAGGTGATATTTTTATTTAATTTCTTTTTTTAGTTAATTTTATAATGACACTGTTCAGTAATGCCGAACTCTGTGAGATGATTTTAATTTAGTGTGAATACAATCGATCTCCTAGTGACACAGTGAGAGAATACTATCGTCGTTTCCGTACAGCCAGCATCCTTCTAAAGTTTTTATTCTGCGGCTTTAAGTCGACCGCAATCAGCAGGTTCTTTCTATCGTCGAGCTGGTTCAGAGCCGTGTTACAAGATAAGCACTAAATATTTTTATAATAAAAATGTAGCATCAGAGGAAAAACAAATGGAAACAAGGGTATGTATATTTATTCAAAATAAAACGATATTCTATTACTTTTTACACATGTTTTACAAATTTATAATGTTTTGGAAGCAATTTTGAGCAGAAAATGGTCAATACCAATTTTTTACGAATTATCACGAGAATGTTCTCAAGATGTAATAAATAAAATTTGCCTTTTCGTAAGGGTCTTCGTTCATTCTTTCTTCTTTGCTAAGGGTCTCTAATCTCCCCTAAAAAATGAAAAGTAAAAGACCGTTTCGAAAAGGTATTTTAGGACAATACTTTGCGAAATCGAATTTTCCCAGCATATTAAAATTTAGTGTTAGAAAGAATAGCCCAAAATATATATAAAAGATCTTCAAATATAACAATTTGATTTTTAAGCGAGTTATAAGATGAAAAATATTTTTTTATTAGCGTCAGTGGGACGAAAAATTTCAAAGAGCTTTCAAGTGGCCTCGATCGATTTTTCGGATGTTCAATATTTTTTGCCCATACAATTTTCTGTCTCTGTTTATCGATGTGTGATTAAATTTTTAATGCAACTTGCAATTCAACAGATTTTAATGTGGATGCTTTTGTCTTTATATATAGTGTGTTTCAAATGGAATGCAAAAAAGTTTCAGGTATGATCGAAATAAACACTTTTGATCATAGAATGTATGGTCGCAAGTGAAACGGTTACACTTTAGAGCGCGCTTTCAGAGGCTAGAGGGCTCTTTTGACCACGCGTATGAAAGTGGTGTTTTTTGCATGTAAAGTCATTAGCGATTGGTATGCCAATGTGGAGAAGGCGGACATGCATTTTGTCTACGGTCTCGCCAAAGGTAATGGCAGGGAAGTGCAAAGGCTTTATCGAGGGCGCTTCCCTAAAAGCTGCGTTCCCGATCACGGAATGTTTTCTCGCTTGCACCTCCAACTGTCTGAAAGGGAATCCTTCAGTGCTGCCATACATTTTCTTTGTCTTTAATAAAGCTTTGATTTGGTGTTTCATGCCAGTCCCGTTTTTGCGTTGCGTAAGACTGTGTGTGATGATAAATGGAAAACGTCCTCTAGCGCGTTACAACTTCACTTACGACCATGAAGTTTATGATGAAAAGTTTTTGTTTCGAAGAGAAAAACATTTTTTATCAGCGTCAATGGAACGAATAATTTCAAAGTGGCTTCGGTTCGATTTTTTGGATGTTCAATATTTTTCGCCCATATCATTTTCTGACTATCTTTTTCGACGTGTGCTTTAATTTCTGATGCAAATTGCAATTCAGCAGATTTTAATGTGGATGCTTGTATACGGTGTTCTTTATACGGTGTCCAAAATTATGTTTGCATGCACAAACACACCGATTTCTCAACAAATGTTCATATAATTTATTGGATTTTTAGAGGTGATACATAGTGTCATAGGACACAAATACAAACTCAAATATCGTATATGAGTGCATATGATACAAAACTAATTATGAAACAATTTGCTACTTCCATCACTATCTAACAAGCCTCCAAACGGTCGATAGCGCGTCACCTCATAGATAATTTCCAAAAGCTAATTCGATAAACACCGAAATCAAATCCTTGATTTCAGAAGTTCGTAGGGAAACATACTTCATGCACAGCGCTTGCGTCGCTTAATTTCATGTATGTAGAGATAATTTTGGATACCGGTATAGTTTATCACAAAAGCATAACTTCATGGTAAAACCTCCCTACAAGTGCAACAAACAAAAACTGTTTTACAAACAGTCATAACATTTCAAAATGCTTTCTACCAAGTCCATGCAGGACCATTGAAAACAGGTTTTTATATTTGGCGACGATTTGTTTTACCATGAATTGGTGTTTTTGTGAGATTTCAACACTTTTTGTAGAAATATTTACCACTATGGATATGCAACAATAATATAGCAAATTGCAACTTGCTATATTATTGCTGTAAAATAAAGTTGCATATTGCTAATTGCAATTAATAAGACTTGCAGTAAGACTATGGATTTATTTTATGATTTATTGGGGATAACAATTTGCCATGCTGTTGTTTTGGAAAAATTTTGCCTTGAAATATTTATTGCTCAGGATCTGCTATAGACAGAACTTTGATGGCGACTGATATGGATTTAGCATCAAATTCTGAAGGGGTGGGGGTTTACTAAGGATTTCCACATTTTCCCACACAAATTTTTTCATTAAAACATCTTTTTACAAAGATAGGTTATAAACAGATCTTAGATAGAGACTGATATGGATTTAGCATTAAAATTCTGGAGGGGTTAAGGGACTAAGGATTCTCTACTAAGGATTTTCACTTCCAGTTCTGGCGACGTAACTTTCGATTCAAAAATCGACATTTTCCATGAAACATATATTTTTCTGAATCTTCTAAAAACATAGCTTAGACGATAACTACTAATATGGATTTAACATCAAATTCCAGATTGAGTATGGGTAGTGGGGGGTATTAAGGATTTCTTCATTTTCAACTTAAAAAGATTTCTTGAAACATCTGTTTCAAGATTGGCTAAATAGAGAGAGATAGGTCAGATGATGACAAATTAATTCAGCATTAAATTCTCGCGAAGGTAGGCGCATTAAATAAAGATTTCCACTTCCAGCTCTATATTCCCCTGAAACATCTATTTTACAGGTTTGGCTAAAGATGAAGTTTAAATGATGACTGATATGGATTTATCACTGAATTTCAAAGGGATGCGGGGGTCTAAATATTTCCATTTCCGGTTTTATAGATGCCACTTTTTTCGAAAATTTTCTTGACTGTACGAAATAAATATGCAAAAGGTAAAAAAATGCTTAATATTTTCGCCAAAAATGAAGTTTGCACACCATTTGCCACCCTATAAAGACTCCTTCATGAATTTCTTCTTTATTAGTTTATTTGATTCAATTATTAATATAACATCTTATATTTAAGACATTCGAATTCGCCCCAGAGGCTACTTAAGGTGGGTTGTATGGTATTAAAGTCCTGGATAACCGTAAGGGCAAAGGTGGATAGTCTCTGGGGCGTACTACTGTCGATAGTCTCTGGGGCGTACCACTATCTGTCTGTAAGCAAGCGCTTGCTGAATAGAAGTAATTGATTATTGTGTTGTGCATTAGGAGTTAAGATTAGAATTGACAGTTGCGTTGAACAGATTGGACACAGTGTTGTGCGTTTAGGCTATGTCTAAGTTTGGAATAGCGCAAACCTTGTAGTTATTGATTTCTGATTATATTTGTTCTGTCGTTCCGTTTCCTAGAGCTGTTTAAATTTAATACGTGAATAGACGTCCTTGTTTTTATTTGCATACTATCAGTGCTGATCTGATTGGTTTTTGGGAACTCGCGCGATTTCAAAATGGGCCATTTATTTTACCAAACTACCAAAGTGAAATGTTTTTTAAATATTGAACATTGTTATTTATATATCTATATAAATAACAATTCCACCTCATTTATTTTCTAATTTTTACCTGAATTCATGTATTTCGCTTCTGTAAAGGCAATAACGCGACTTCGTTCGTACCATCGAACATGTCTTTCATCTCGTAAATCTTCTTTAGGCCGATAGGTGGGTTATAAAAGTACGTTATTTCTGGACCAGATTGGGGAATATTATTGAAAAGTCTCACCTACACACTCTCAGAAAGTCGGGCTTTTAACTATTATATAGTCATTTTTGATCAATATAAAATATTAAAAATTTTTTTAAATCACTTTAAAATTCATATAAAGTAAAAATTTTCACATCTGTTGGCCTCCATTCCCCTTTCTCTGTATTTGTATTATATTTGTATTACAACTGTAACCAACTGTATTTGTATAACTATATTTTGTAACCTTTTAGAATTTTTAAATAAATGCAGACTAAAACATGGCGTTGACCGTGGAGGACGGTTTCGGCTAACCTCCTTCCCTGTCACACATGAAACTGCCATAAGCCCTAGGGTTGATGGTGTGGTTTGGGTCTTCAACACCCTTAGAAAGTTTCACATTATAATATTCAAGCATTTAGGATGTAGTCTATTCAAATTATTTTTATTTATAGTCATTGGCAATGAATTACATCGTTGTATATTTAAAAAATACTTTAGAGGATCAATGCAATCTAGAATATATCACTATATAATTGTATATCGTATATAAGATGTTTTTATCTTTTCAGAGCTCCCCCAACACACAAAGTCCTCGATGACCTACAAGGCTGAATCTTTGCACACTTATATATCGACTATCCGGAAAGGAGAAAAAAGTTGTTTTCTAAAGTCTTTCCAGACCTACCAGAATCTATCTGTTGACCTAGTATTTCCATATTTGTTGTTGCTTTTAGTTCCTCTGTCTTTGCACACTTATAATATCGAGTATCAGATAGAACGTAGAGCAGCTGAATTTTTGATTTACTCATCAGGGGCGGAAAAATGTTTTTCAAAGTCTTTTTAGACCCCCCTTTGTGTCCAAGAAGACGGAATAATTTTACTCTTATAGTATCAGGGCACGGCAGCCCAGTGGTTAGCGCGCGGGAATTGCACTCGGTAGGCCCGGGTTCGATTCCTTCAGCTGCCAAAACGGCCTCCGTGTTCACGCGGAGTACGATCACGTTAAACATGTGGGTCCGTAAATCCTTCCGAGAGGTTGGTGGTAGGGGAACGAGGGTACGGTCCCTGTAGACGCCTCCCCCACTGGATTCCGGTCTAAATTGGGTGGCTCTTCAAGACCATCCAAACAGTTTCCTTAGACCTTTCTGGTAGGTCGGACGGTCTGAGTCTCAACAACAACAACACTTATAGTATCGACCATCGAACAGAACTTAACGTTGTATTTAAACCCCGTTGGGCGTTGATTATGGGATACTTTTAAATGGCTTTCTGAGCCTTAAGCAGACCTGTGGTTCTTGTTGTTGTTGTTGTTGTTGAGACCCAGACCGTCCGACCTAACAGAAAGGTATAAGGTAACTGTTTGGTAACAGGGATGACAACGCTAAAATCATTGTACTGTGGACCTCATACTCCATTTTTTTCGAAAAAGTACAGTCCATTACGTAAGGACAGTTATGCGCTGCCCACATCATATTTTTTGGAATCCGTTGATGCCTTTACTCAACTGGCTATTTTGTTATTAAGGAGGCATTTTAATTTCAGATCTTGAGGAACGTTTGACTTGGATGTATGGCGTTTAAAAAGAGGATAATGAAAAATGAATATTAATTAAACTGCCTTTTAAACCATCTAAGATCTTGAACCTTCTTCCTTCTTTCGATCTAGACCATCCGATCTACCCGAAAGTGTTGTTATTGTTGTTGAGTCCCAGACAGTCCGACCTACCAGAAAGGTGTAAGGTAACAATTTGGACGGCCGTGAAGTGCCACCCAATTTAGACCGGAACCCAGTGAGGGAGGCATCCACAGGGACCGTACCCTCCTTCCCCTACCACCAACCTCTCGGAAGGACTTATGAAACCACATGTTTAACGTGATCGTACTCCGCATGAACACGGCGGCAGTTGTGGCAGCGTGCAAATAATCAGCCCTGGGCAAATAATCAGCCCTGGGGTGAATCTTTGCACACTTATAATATAAACCACTGGCCAGGATTTTAGATTTTTCTCTTAGAGTTAAGAAAATAGGAGAGAGAGGTAAAGTACATATATCAGAATTCTCCGATGCCTCCACTGGTGAAATAAAAGGCTGAAACTCTGTCACGGTGCAGAAACTATCTGAGTCATTTTTATTTGAGATAATTATTTTCGACGCTAAGCACCATGTATTGTTGAACCAAATAAAACAGTAAGAAAAATTTGCAGCGGAATATTTTTAAAGTGTTAGTTTCCTGTCTTTGACAGGCTTAAATACTAGATTGCGTCAAATTTGATTCGATGCAAGATTCGATTGCCCAAGTGTTTGTTTTAGATTGTTTAGTTTACTCACCTGAAAATCTTGAGCTTTAAGAAGAGCAGGGGATTCATTTTCAGATCTTTGCCTGAAATGAAATACAATTTATTAATATTATTTTATTTTAATGGCCGGGCATTTGATTACCTTATTATTCACTTTTTTTAGCTGCTAGATTGTGAACTATTTTGCCGTCACATGACGCTATCCCGGTACACCACGAAGGAGGAGTACATTAAACCTTAAACGGACACCACAACATCCATGCCCGCAGGTGGAATTCGAACCAAAGGTGGATCCAGGATTTTTGTAAGGGGGGGGGGCGCATCTAGCATTTTCGTGACAGGGGGGATCTAGGATTTTCGTGAAGGGGTTAGTATCAGGAATAACTAGGGACCTTTCTGATATTTTCCCGCAAAAGGAAATGGTGTGTTATTTTCAAATTCTCGATATACATTATTTATAAAAAATATTTTTAAGGAAAACGATTACCATATTGTTATTTTATTCCATGAAATAACACAATATGTCAAAACAAAACAACATAACAAAAATAATAATATTTCATAACAAAAAATTACTTTATTTTTGCTTCTTCAAGGATTTTGAAACTTCTCCTTTAACATTAGATAACCTAATACTTTTAAGTAATACTTTCTTTCACGAAAAAGTATTCAATTTATTATTAAAAGCTAACAAATCGAATCTTTTTGAGGGGTCTCCCTCCGCGTCCCCCTCTGGATCCGCCCCTGATTCGAACTCACAACCCGATAACCAAGAGAGCAGGAGAAAACGCTTGCCTCAGCTACCAGGCCGGCCAATTCATAAATATAAATGTATCAGATTTATACAGGAAAGCGATTTAAATAATTTAAGCACAATGCATCGTATAATTGACACTGGTTTACTGTGTATTATTGTCATTTACTACTGGAATGATCCAATACCAATGTTAAACATTGGTTATAAGGATATAAATACTGTGATGCAGCGAAGGCAAAAATCTTAACTAATTACATGTGTTTAAAATCAATAGGTTTCCAATATTTATAAATTAGTTATTTACAGATAGAAAATTACTTAACGTTGTAAAATTATATTATTACTTCCCCTATATACATAATATAATGTCTAGGAAAAATATTGTAACGGAGAAGAAAATTCGAATTCAAATTTGAGACAGCATAGCACGTTTCAAGCATCCTTGAACTCGAATCATGTGTTGTTAAGGTGATGTCTGTGTGTGTGCGAGTTTGTAACTTCGGACACGATATCGCACGAACGAATCGAGAGTTTCAAACGTTTGGTACAAAAATTACAATCTCTGTTGGAAACCTATTGGTTTTGAACGCAATCAAATGTTCGGAAGAAAACCACATTTTCGAATGAAAATTTGAAAAAAATCATCATAAAATCAGAACCTTCAGTAACGTTACGTAAATAATCATTTCTTATGCAATTTTTCATTGGAAAACAATTGCCATAAATTATAGAACTATAGCTTAAACCGTTCTGGAGATATTGCACTTTTTAAATAAATTTATCAAAAAAATCATATAAAATTAAAAAAAAAGTATTAACTATAGTGAAATAGGTTTTTTTAATGTGTAATTTTATGTGATAAATTTGTTCGAATGATGTTCATTCTCGTGGATCTTGTTCGTTCCATTCACGAGAGAAAATACCTAGTTGTTGTTGTTGAAACCCAGACCGTCCGACCTACCAGAAAGGTGTAAGGTAACTGTTTGGACGGTCGGGAAGTGCCACCCAATTTAGACCGGAACCCAGTGGGGGAGGCATCCACAGGGACCGTACCCTCCTTCCCCTACCACCAACCTCTCGGAAGGACTTTCGGACCCACATGTTTAACGTGATCGTACTCCGCATGAACACGGCGGCAGTTTTGGCAGTGGCTGGAATCGAACCCGGGCCTACCGAGTGCAACTCCAGCGCGCTAACCAATGGGCTACCGCGCCCCAGAAAATACCTAGTGTAATAGTTTTGTATTTTGATGTCAACAGTCAGTTATATATAAGAAATGCGCTTTTCTCCGTTTGTCTATAACGCTTGGTGATAAATCTAACGTACTTGGTAACTAGTTAAACGAAATACTACCAACTTGGCGATATTTTTGTCCTTAAAGTTGCATAAATGAAAGTGTCCTTAAAATTGCATAAATGACGCTAAGTTAACAAAGATAACGCCAAATTGATGTATTAATTTATAAGATACTTTAATTGATTATTGTGAATGGTATATCAATATATATAATTGTCAATTTAGAGTCGCTCGAAATAGAAGTTAATTGGGTATTTGAATTAGTTTTACATGTTGTCATCCGAAAACGCGCCAAATGTACAATTCAACATTGAAAACATTGTGCTTATATCGCAGATTTTATATATCATTTTTTCCCTGTGAAAGAAGTAAATTTATTGCATTATATAAGGAAAGTTTTGAGTTACTCACATCAGATTTCTTATATTTTGCTTCCAATAAGTACCAGAAACGAAATCTAGAAAATTAGTTTAATATTTTAAAACCACAGAAAACCAAACTACCTACCGTATTTCGCTAATTGGATACAGAGATTAAATTTACTCGATTACTTCCTTCGTAGAAAACTTTTTAAAATACAAGTTAATATTCCAGAGTTCTATTTTGTTGTTTTTTAATTAGTTTGCTTCCAGATTTTCAGTTTTCCTAATTTTGTTTACTTCAGTTCTGAAAATTTGTTTGGTTTCTAGTTTTAATTTAATCAGTCTCCTGCATTCAGTTTTCCGAAGAAATAATTTGTTTATTCCAATTTTAGGAAAGCGAATATTCTGAAGATACACCATGCAAGTGTATGGAAACAAATACCCTTTGATTACCAAGGTAATTTAGGCAATTAAAATATCTTGGGGGGAAATCAGATGATTAGAACTCTAATTATTCGAAATCTAAAGTTTTCATAGCATCATTTCCCATGAAGAGCATTTATAAATCAAGGAGCAACACAGGAAACAGTTGGAAATTCAGAATGCTCCTATTCCAAATAACAATATCTACGGATGTAGTCACTCGTGGGAATATGAAGCGCTGATACCTTTAAATTGGTATTTAAAATATTTTCTTTATTTCGTACTGGAAAATGTACCCGGCGTTTCCAGGGAGTTAAAACAAGGTAGTTATATAAAATAACAAAATAAATAAATTTTATTCGTATAAATAACAGCGAAAACTGTTTGTAATCGGTGAACACCGGCACAACGGGCGTGATATGCAATTCACAAAATCGAAATCCGTCTCTTGCGGAGACTGGATTGTAGATTTAAAGGCTGGACTGTAGATTTTAACGTTCTACGTTAAAATCTACCGTTGGACACAATTTAAATCTTAATTTCAACAATCTCAGCACAATTAGACAGTTTTACATATTTTTTATATTTCCAAATACTTCATATTGATCGTTCATTAAACCACGAAAGGAGCAAAATAGTTCCTTCCCACACCCCGTCCCTATCACACACACACGTAGACAATTTTCCACTTAATGCCAAGAGCAACTACATTATGCATGTACGCCAATGAACTTGTTATTGGGACTTATTTTTAGACAACTTTTACGGAAGGGGAACACCGGCACAACGGGCCGGTGTTCCCCTTCCGTAAAATATAAGCACGGCATTGAAAATTATTTAAGCACGTTATTTTATATAACATCGTTATTTTATATAATATCGTTATTTTATATATTTTATATCGTTATTTTATATAAGCACGGCATTGAAAATTTTAACATTTTGCTCGTTTAAAAAATTATAATTAATGAACGGGTGATTTGAGGAAATTATTTTTTATTTTGGAGCAGTCTATAATATTTTAAAGAGCTTCTGTTAAATTATAAACTTCGGATTGCCGGTCAATTTTTTTTATATCGCGATTAAAAATCAGAGATGTTTAGAACACACGAAAAGTATTTATAATTTTAAAATTCCTGAAAATTCGCTTTTTAATCGTAGGGATTCCGTTTAAAATTTATTTGAAAGATTTCTGTCTTTTACGATGGTGTCAATATTATAATATTTTTGGTCTCTATTATAATATTTTTGGTTGCTAAGGAACTGTTTTTTGTAAATATAGCTCAAAATCGGGCTAGATCACGTTAAAATATAAAATAACTAAAAAACTAATTTAAATTGAAAGAAAATAAAGCCTAGATGCATCTTATCGGGTCTTGATGTACCTGTGTACCAGATTTCAAGGCCTACAGACCGCACATTTGTTCGGGGGGAAAAAGTTGTATTTAATTGTTGGGTAGAAAAAGTGCATTTATGATACACTAAAAGCATTTCTAAATATTCCAAATTCTCAAAGTTTTTAAACCTAAACATCATCAAAATTATATATGAAAATGCACCATTTGACCAGTTTCTCCCTAAATTTACAAATATGTACTCTTGTAAAATATTAAAAATGGCACTTTACCTAAAAATATAAAACATGCATTAAAGTAAAATAAAAGAGAGAACACAGAATTTAGGTTTTCAAAATCTAACGTTTATTAAAATTTTAAACTTCACTTTTAAAATAATTTTCAAAATATTTTACATCTCATTAACTAACAAATCCAATAAACAACTTAAATAAATAAATAGAATGGCCGGTCGTATAGTGGTAAAGAAAAAACGTTAGAATATTAAATTTTAAAGTTAACAATATTAAACTTATACAACTATTTATCAAAACTAAAATTTGGAATAAAAAGAACATCAGTAAGCCAAAAGGGAATTTAGAACATAATTTAAAAGATAACCACAGGTTCAGGTGACCTAAAATATATAAGTCTAAAGGGGTCTTATTCTACTAACACAATTAAACTGAAAACAATTGGAATATAAACATATTTTAACTATTGAGAGATATAATTAGCAAAGGTTTCACCAAATGCTCCAAGGAACTGCAAGGATCAGCAGGAAGGAACTTCACAGGGAAAAGTCACCAAAGATCCCAAGGAACACCTCTTGAAACGCAGAACACAGCAAAGGAGAATTATGTCCATCTCTAGAGAGGAAAATCCTTAACCGGATCCCTTTTCCAAGGGGATATTCCCAAACAGGATGTTTAGTAACGATGGAATTAAACAATTTCTTCCAAACAGGTGTAGCTGACTTTTGGCATCAGAACAGAATACAGACCATATGTCCGTCTTAAATTTTCGGAAATGTGCATTCCATCCATCATAGATAGAGCTACTCTGCTTGACAAGATAAACAAAATTCTTAATTGGCCGGTAGAGACTCCTCGGCCGACATCGCAAACAGCTGGGAACACGGTGGATTACTAATTAAATGACTGAAGAGGCAAGAAATCAAAACATCCAGTCTTTATAGACACAACAATTCTCTGCCATCAGACGTAACATTTTCAACAGCTCTTGAATGTTTAGATTAAAACTCGAATAATAAATAAACAGAGCACAATTACTGGGCCGGGAATAAAAAAAAGAACTTTCATTCCTCAGAGCGCTCGCCGGATTCGAACTACGACTCGCGCCGAAGCGCTGAAAACAACAACTTTAACAGATTACATCTCTGGTTCTAATCAATTGCAAAAAAAAAGCAAAGAGCAAAGAGCAAAGAGATCGAAAAAGTGCGCGATTTGCTTATATACTGCCAAACATCGCTGCCACAGATTGTAAACAAAATTATTGATGAACGATAAAATAATTAATGACAGACGATTTTAATATTACGATCAACCAATTAAAAACTCGAAACTTTAAAGAAGAGAAATGGAATTTTAGAGCAGACGAAAATTAAAAAGAAATGAAGTGAAACGATTTGGAAAATACGAATTCGGCAATAATTTAAATATGGACGATTCTGAAATATTTAAAAAGCTGAAAATAGAATAAAACTGTAAAATTGCGATGAATTAATCAATTTTTAACAGAGAGCAATAAATTTGGAATCAAATTAAAGGGAATAAAAAGGGCAATAAATGGAATCACAAATTAGCCAATTTAAATAAATTTAAATTGCTAAAACCTAAAAAGAACGAACTTTCGCCGTTTTTAACACAAAACCTATGGAATAGAACCTATTTGAACAAAGAATATCAAAAACCTAAACAATTGGAAAATGGATAACTAAAAGAGAATGACTATGTAAACAAGACCCCTGAACACATTTAAACTAAAAACAAAATACCTAAAATATTAAATATCCAAAAGTATAACCCAACACATTCACAGACACACAGACAGAAACACATACATGCTCCTTTATTGTGTAAGTTTCCTACCTTAGGATGTGCCAAAGCGGCAAGAAAATTTGCATTCTGCCACAATTTTACTATCCCCTTTGATGATTGGAGGAATCAGTCATCAAGCAGCCTACTTCAGATTTAAAGAAGATTCACTTGTAAATGTATGCAATGGTCAGATTAACAGTCCCTAGATTAATCGGCAAGTTTTGTGACTATAAACCTGGCCATTGTAGCTCTGCAATCTGAACTCAATCTTCATTAAAATTTGAAGGTATCTGTGTCGAAAGCCCAGACCATCCGGGGCTTTCGACACAGATACCTTCAATTTTAATGAAGATTGAGTTCAGATTGTAGCTCTGTGTGACAAAACTGACTTTATCAATCCCGAAAGAGTTTCACAAAATCGCGCCATATTGGTATTTTTATTCCTGCTGATGAAGTTATCAGCAGTGTGGTATTGAAAAGAGCTAGTAAGCATAAAACCTGTCCGTCGAAGTTCGTCACTTTAAGGGACTTTCAATACAATGCCTAATATGAATATATAAGATAATCGAGTGAAGCTTCTATGATCCAGATAATTCATATCTGTAACATTTATTTCTAAATATAATAAAACAGTTAACGGCAGAACTCGCTAATCAAGTATACACCAAGACATCAGTTGTGATATTGGAACAAGTATCAAATACGGTGCAAATACACTGTTTCCGATATAGGAGGTATGATCATTAGAAAACTATGCAACATGCAAGACGAATAGGGCTCAAATATGTTATGAATTTGCTTAAAGTTGTGCAGAGTCTGCTTCGATGATAGGAAGGAATGCGTTATTTTATGAAGGAATGGAGCGTTTCGAATGGAATTTGGTACAATTATTAAAATCGGTAAATACTAGAACCTTATTGATTTTAAACAGAATCCAATCTTCGAAAGACCCCCCTAATTTTCAAATGACATATTAAAGGAACATTCGGGACATTCATTAATGTTTCATACATGATCATTTCTTATGGAATTTTCTAATAAAATCAAATGGCGCAAAATGTAGAACACTAGCATGAATCGTTCTCTAAAAAATGCACTTTTTTCAAATAAATGTATAAAAAATTACATGAAATAAAAAAATATTATCGTGAAATATGCCCTATTTTTATAGTATTATTAAGCGAGAATTTTTTAACATCTTTCTCGTGAAACAGTTCATTCCATTCATGAGAAAAAATACTCTGCGTAATAGTTTTGTATTTCAATGCTCAATAATTCGGCAACAGTCATTTATTTTTCAGAAAATACCTTCCAGTCTTGTGTATAACGTATGGCAGTAAATTGGGCGAACTTGGCGACTTTGATAGTGCCATATTGAGGACAATATTGCCAAACTTGCAAAAGTTACACTAAGTTAACGCAAATGACGCCAAACTGATGAATTAATTAATAAATTTTTTTTTTAATATATGGACTATATGTTATATTGTAATTTTCAATTCCCAATATAACATTGCTCTTTTGAAAAAGGAAGTGGACCTAAGAAGACGGTCCCTCATGAAGTGAGGCAATTTTTGTAACATTCCCTCGAACGCAGCTGCACCGGACATTCATTTCGAAAAGAGAGGGTGCTTCTCAAGTTCATGTCAGCGTTAGGTGTTACAACAAACGGAGGGGGTTGAACTTCCTGACCCCAGAGTCAATTAATATCACTCGAACCTTGGGAAAATTCTCGTGAGAACTTTCAACGATTTTAAAACTGGAGACTGCATATCTCATATTTCAGGGGGGCCTTGACCAATAATATAGCCTGAAGGGCGTAGCCCTTAATTTACTTAGCCAATTATGGACAGGGGCGCCTTGTTAAGGGGGTAGAGACAGAGAGCAACTTTAGACTTTAAGTTTTTGAAATCGAGGACTTGAATTTTGTGAGTGAAAAGAAGAGGTCGCAAGAGCGACGGATCTCGGAGAGAGCGAGCCCGCGGGACAGAGCCGGAGCGCGCCGTCATAAAGTCCGACATCGGCAGTGATGATCGAGGTAGGACAATTCTACACATATTTTTGCACTTTGATTATTATTATCTCTCTGACCCTCCTAAATAAGGTTAACCTGGGCCATTAAGACGTAGGCTAGTAAGAATAGTGAGTTAATGCACATTAATAGGTTAATAATTGTAATGCTCATATTATGATCATAGAATGAGGAGATTTGATTGTCTTAATGTACTACACTAAAGATGTTGGTATATGAAATTTACCAGATGTTAATAGTTATTAAATAAGGTTTTATCTTAATGAAATAAATTCTTTGTTATTGTTTAAAATTAAGCCTCTTCATTTTAATTACTGGTATTATGTATTTCTTTATTTACTCCACTTTACGAGATCGGTCTATATAGCGTCAATACCTGACGTGTGAGGAATCACATATCATTTTGGCGCCCGTGACCAGTCGAATCTGGACTCAAAATTATTGCTCACATATCATTTTGGTGCCGTTTAAACCAGTTTCGAACCTGGACTCAAAATTATTGCACCCTTATCATATTGGTGATCATGACCAATCAAACCTGGATTCAAAATTATTTCACCCTTCTGGCGACTTTGCTGTTTTAGACCTGTTATATGCCAGAATTTAAATTTTAATGAAGAGAATAAAAATATTTGGAATTAATGAAAAATGAAAATATTGAATAAAATTTTTTTTGTGTAAAATAAGGATTAAATTAAAGAAATAATTTTAAAATTAAAATAAATATAAATAAACTTAAGAAAATTTATTTCACAGTATGAGAAGCAAACAAAGTGACGAATCATTATGTGTTCTCAATGAGACATGCCATATTGTATGTGAAAATATAATTATTAGGGAACTTGAAGCTTTTAAGAAACTTTTGAATTATATAAATATTTGTGTAATATTTGAGGAGTTAATTATGAGGATTGAAGTATTTGCATGCGTAGATAGTGAAATGATTAGAATTATGTTTTTGAATTTATGTGATATTGTATTTAAATATTTTGGGGGAACATTTTGAGGTGTAAAAACAGGAGATAATTTTAGATATAGAATTTTTGCGAGAAAGTGAAATTTAGAATGACGGAAAGCGGAGAAAATCATCCAGCAACGAGGGGCAGGTTACCAGGACTTATACACCTATTAGGGGAATGCAATGGCATAGAGAATGATGTAGAAATTTTTTTTGACCAGATCAAATCTTTAAGCAGCTTGGGGGATTGATCAGAGGAGGAAAAGTTAGCAATTGTGAAATCGCGGTTAAGAGGAAATGCAAGAAAATTTTATATAGGGTCACAAGAATTAAGAAGGGAAACATCTTTCGAAAAATTTAGGGATAGGTTATTAGAGTTCTTTACAGAAAAACCGAACATTACAACAAATCAGATCCTTTTCACGACCGCAAAACAGACACAGGGAGAAACGATTAAGCAGCTAGCACACAGAATAACAACACTAACTTTAAATTATATTGGCGACACAGAGCACAGTGAAGCGACACAACAGATTATGGATAAATTAAGGTTAAGTAAATTCTTAGAGGCGGTAACACCTGAATTCCAGAAAGAAATAATAAAAACTAATGCACAAAATTTTGATGAAGCTGTAAAAATAGCCACAAACTTGGAACAGGCAAATTTAGCTGCGATAACGGCAAATGTAAATAGTGCTACATATAGACAAGAAATTGAGACGCTCCGCAAAGAGCAACAGGAATTTAACGCACATATTTTAAATTCAATTACCCAAGAAATAAACACATTAAAAATCCAAGAAAAAGTACAAATTCCCACGACACAAACAAAAAAACCCGTAACATGTCACTACTGTAATAGACAGGGACATTTCATGAGAGAATGCCGAATATACAAAGCGGATCTTTTTAAGCAAACACAGAGTCAAAACATAAACAAAGCGAGGACACAGTGGCATAATCAAATACAGTCTCCTCCCCACTCATTTCAAACCCAGCCGTATGATGACCACAGAACTTACTCCTCCCAGCCGGACACATACGATTATAGGCCAAACCACGCCTTTGGAAACTATCAACAGAGCAGAAATTACTATGCGGCACCCCCTCCACAAAGTAGATTTTCTAGGGAACAACGATATAATAGGGACGAGTCAAACCAAAACAGAATCAGAGAATCGGGCGGGCAAAGAAACAATGGGAGAGAGATGAATACAAGATTTGAATACAGAAATTTCCCTAATAGAAGAGATAATTTAAACTAATTGTGGGAGCTTTAAATAATAACTTACAAAGAGAGAAAAATTACAGGGTAAAGTTCCCGAGAAAAATTGAAATTCCTGTACAAACAGAAAATAAGAAATTGGAGATACATAACGATGAAAGTACTGAAAAACATGAGGAAACGATTGCATCGGTAGGAGAACAAATTGAAAAAACAGAATTGCCAACAATAATAGTTCAATTTAAAAATATACAAAGCGAACTCATGATAGACTCTGGAGCGAGCGTTAGTGTATTATCATTAGAATTGTTCAATAAAATTAAAGATAATGTCAAAATTAAATATGTGTCAAGGAGTGTTACAATATCAACTTTAACAGGACATAGTATTGAATATATAAAGACTGTGGAAATTCCATTTAAAATTCAGGGAAAACAGTTCAAACATATTTTTTTTGTCACAACAGCAAGATTTACACAAAAATTTAAGGGAGTATTGGGTTTTGACTTTTTACAGAAAAATCAAGCCATTTTGAATACACAAAAGAACATTCTGAAGATGGGCGACATAGAAATAATTTTAAATTCTGATAGGCAAATTGATAGACAAATAAATGAGATAATACAGGAAAGACCGAATCTAGCCAAAATTTTAAGAAAAGTACAAATCAAACCGAATTCGAGGGAGAATGTTGTAGTATATAGTGAGGAAAGTCTAGAAAATGGAACAGAGGTTTTGTTCGAACCCAAAGAAAAATCATACATTGTAATGAATTATGGAATACACCACATGAATGAGAACAAAATTAAAATTGAAGTTCAGAATAACACGAATGCGACAATTACATTAAATAAAAACATGGCTTTAGGAAACATTACGACAGATTTTACGATACAACAACAGGACATTAAAGAACCAGAAATTAGTGAACGGACACATAAATACGAAGAGATGATAAATTTAATACAGGCTAAACCGGAGATAATTGAAGAAAGAAAAAAAGATTTGAAAACAGAAGATTTTAATACTGACCACATGGACCCAAACATTAAACAAGATTTCCTCAAATTTGTAATGCAATATTCGGACGTTTTTTCAAAATCATTAAAAACTTTAGGAGCGACGGACATCGTAAAACCGGTGATAAAGCTTGCACATGACCACGCAATACGTTCCAGGCCATACGACGTTCCGTACGCACTGCAGGATACCGCAAAAAATCAATTAAAAGAGTTAGAAGAAGCAGGGATAATTGCCAGAACAAAATCAAATTTTGCATCGCCGATGATTTTAGTGCGTAAAACAAGTGGAGAGTACCGCTTATGTTTAGATCTGAGATTAATTAATAACATATCCACTCTGTTTCCTTACAAAATTCCCCGTGTGAATGAAATTATAACTAAATTAGCCGGACACAGATACTTTTCGAAACTGGATTTTCATTCTGCATTCAACCAATTGGTTCTACCTGAAGACACAAAAGAATTATTTGCTTTTACAACGCCCTATGGCAATTACCAATTTGAAAGACTAGTTTTTGGACATGTAAGCTCCGCTCCAATTTTTCAACAGGTTATGGACACCATTTTAGCGGACTTAAGAGAGGAAAACATACAAGCTTACATCGACGACATAATAATCCCGGCTAACTCTTATTCAGAATTAATACATAAATTAAAATTAGTATTCGATAAATTAAGAAAATACAACCTAACTCTGACACCCAGCAAATGTAAATTTTTTGTAGAAAAAGTAGCATATTTAGGATTTGAAATTAGTCAAAAAGGCATTACACCAACAGATGAAAATATAAACAAAATCACTTCTTTTCCAGTACCAAAAACTTTAAGAAAATTAAAAAGATTTTTAGGCATTTGTAATTTTTACAGAAATTCAATAAAAAATTATGCTCAATTAACCGCGGTTTTATCAGACTTAACAAGAAAGGATAATAAATTTAAATGGGATAATAAATGTGAGGAGGCATTTCAGGAACTCCAAGAATGTTTTTTCAAGAAACCTTTACTGATACAGCCAGATTTTGACAAAGACTTTTATCTGAATATCGATGGCAGCATTCAGTCCATAGGAGGCGCTCTTTTACAATACAGAGATGGGATTTTAAAACCGATTGCATATTTTAGCAGGAAATTATCGATACAGGAGCAAAAGTATCCGGCCATGAAAATTGAATTATTAGCTATGCATCAGGGAATGAAATTTTTTAGAAATTTCCTTTTCGGCCGAAAGTTTTTTGTGCTTTCTGACCATTTACCTTTGGGACAGCATTTAAAAATACAAAACCCTCCCAGCGTATTACAGAGGTGGCTTTTAGACATATCTGAATACGATTATGAATTTATTCACGTCCCGGGTAAAGATAATTTATTAGCGGATTTTTTAAGTAGAGATGATTTTGAAAGTAAACAAACAGAGCAGAATGAGAGAAAACAAAACATTGAGAATCCAAGGGGAGAAATTAACCTGATAGAACAAATTAAGGGAGAAAACACGGTGAAAAGAAATGGATATGTGAATGAGGATAGTGTCTATATTGCACAGATAAACATAATAACAGAAATCCCGGCATTAGATAGAATTTTAGAGGAACAAATTAAAGATCCAAAATTAAAAATAATCAGAGAAAATTTACAAAATCGGAATTTTAAAGAGGGTAAACATTATGACACATTATATATTGACGAGGAAACTAATTTATTAATGCACGTAGGAAACTGGAAGGACAGACCTTGGAGAGACAATTTAAACAAAACTATAGTTATACCCAGAAATTTACAGAAAGAAATTTTAGCGATTACACACGTAACACATGCAGGGATTGATAAAACTTACAAATTACTATCAGATAGGTATTATTGGAATGGTATGTACAGTGACACACAAAATTTTATTACATCTTGCGAACAGTGTAGAAAGAAAAAGGGAAAAAATCAGCCCGTTCCCCTGGGAAGAAATCCTATACCTGATGGGCCCGTGCAAATTTTGTCAACAGACATTTGCGGACCGTTTCAAACTAGCACTTCAAATAATAAATATGTGTTATCGGTGGTAGACCATTTCTCCAAACATATACAAATGTTTCCAATCCCGGATATAACGGCCACTACGGTTGCTGATAGACTCTTAAATTACTTTATGAATTGGGGATGTCCTAAGACAGTGTTATCGGACGCAGGCTCTCAATTTACATCTAATATACATCAAATTATGACAGAGAAACTCGGAATAGTTGCCAGAATAGCATCGGTACGTTCGCCATGGGTTAACGGTATAGTGGAGGTTACTAACAAACAATTGAAACACACCTTAGCGACATTAGCGGAGAATTCGCCATACTGGGATACTGCAGTACAATGCCACGTAGCTGTGTACAACGCGACGGTACATTCAAGCACCAAAGAAACACCAAACTTTCTTTTTTTTGGAAGAGACCTTCCAACTTTTTTTGAAACTAATGTAACAGAAAATAATACAGAAACAACATATCAGGATTATATATCAAAAAAAATAACAGTGATGAATAACGCATTTAAGGAGGCAAATAAAAATTTAATTCTCGCGAAAGAACGCCAAGAAAGTCAACAACTCCAAAGAGCTAAATTCAGGGATTTGGAAATCGGGTCCAGGGTGTTCATGGAAAACAATAATAATCGGTATAAAAAGGGGAACCACACGGGACCTTATCGAGTAATTAATAGAATAAATAGATTTATATATGAAATAAAACTGTGTGACAAACCAAATTCTAAAATCATAAAAGCCCACATAAATAGATTAAGGACTCTTCCCGACCGCAAGCCACATCTAAAAATGCCCTACATAAACAAATACAAGTCACCTCTTCTCCCCACTCCTAAAAACGCACAAAACTCTGAACCGAAACCGGAACTAAAGAAAGACCACGGTCAAAATGAGAATATTCCGTTTATCATGTTGGAAGAGGAAATAGCAAACGGACAGTACAGAGAGTCTTGTCAAACCAGTGCACACAACGCGAAACCACACCATACGCACGAAAACACTCTTACTCTTGGATCCGCGAAACCAGTTACCGCACAAGTACAAAACGAAACAACTCAGAGCGCACGAGAGAATGCAATCATCCCTCCAAAAGACTCTCCGAACGCAAACATTCTTCCAGCAGGGGGGGACTCAGGCAGACATAGCACGCTAGAAACACACGAGAATTTGGAACTTTCAGAACAGGGGGACTGTACACAAATTGAAGCAAACACGAATGAAAAGGCGGGGGAAATAGAACGGGATGCGCAAGAGGGACCAACACAAATAGATGGGGGTTGTATACAAATGGATCGGGGAAGCACGCAAAGGAAGGATGAATCAGCGGGAAATTCACAAGGTGACGATATAAGCAGTACAAATTGTTCACGCACAGTACTTCTTCCAACACCGGTTAGGCCTAATCACAGATACGCGTTGAGATCTTTAAAGAATTTAAATTTAAATTGATTCATTTAAAACACGAAAGAAGCTTAAACATAGATAAGAGCGCGGACAAACCGTAATCCAAAATTTTGAAAATATTAGTAACAAAGAAAAATCGCCATTCACAAAATGCAACGCGAAATATGGAACACAAATTTTAAATAAATATTGGATTGTAAATAAAGGAAATTTTAAATAAACATTGAATTATAAATTAAGGAAGTTTAAATAAATATTACATTAATTAAGGAAGTGTAAACAAATTGTGAAATAAGAAAAAAAAAAAATGAGGAAATTTTAAATAAATCATACATTAATTAGTTGAAAGTTTAAATGAACAAGAAAGTTTAAATAAATATGGAACTATAAATAATTGGGAATTATGAATAAAAATTGTGATTTAAAAAAATAAATAATTGTTACAAAATAAATAACAAGTATCGTTGGAGGACAAAAGAAATTTTAGGGATGATAGGTTAAAGATGTGGATATATTAAATTCAAATTTTGGAAAGAACATAAATAACAGAGAAGATACGTCACATTTCAAAAAAAAAAAAAAAGCAAAAGGGGGACATCGTTAGAATTCTATAAAAAGTCGTTATAACTCTATAAAAAGAAAGTTTTTTTTTAAGAGAACTTTGATTTCCAGGCAATAAAAATTTCGATGGATAAGATAATTAGGAATATTAAATAAAGGGATATTTTGAATTTCAAAAAAAAAAAAAAAACTCTTTTCAAAGAACAGTGAAATTTTAAAACAAAAGTAAACTTTCTCCACGCGCTCTTCATGTAATTAGCGGACTGATCAACCATAGTTGGATGAATACGCGTGAGGAAATAAGAATTATAGAATTATAGTTTAAAATGATTAGATAATTGGTAAATAAAAAAAAAAAAAAAAAAAAAAAAAAGAAGAAAATTTTTTTTTTTCTAGTTTAAATAAATAAATAATTCTTAATTAAAAGTAAAAATTGGAATTTAAATAAATAAATAATTCATAATTAAAAATAAAAATTGTAATTCAAATAACTAAACAATGGGTAATTAAAAATTAAAATTAGAGTTTAAAATGGATAGAGAATTTTAATTAAAAATCATAATGGCAGTTCAAAGGAAAAAAGATAATGGTAATGAAAATTATACGCAAATTATAATTTAAAATGAATAGATAATTTTAATAAACATACGCGAATTGTAGATTAAATAAAAAGCATTTGAAAAAAAAAAAAAAAGCGTTTCTACATATATTTTGATAGGGTCGCACATATAAAATTTTTGAGAGAGACGAACTTTCGAAGGTAACGCTAGAACGCGGGAATAAACATGATATAATAATAAAATACAATGGAAGAACAAATTAACACTAACCGCATTTTAATTTATCCTTTGGAAAGTGTGTAATTCCAGAGTTTTAATCCATTTGGGGGGCCTCGGTAGAGCACTTCCACATCACACAATTCATAAGCCACTGAACACAACATGGCGGAAACGTAGACGAGAAAATTTGTACCATTTTGCCAAAACGACATCTTCAAAAATTTGTACAGCTAATTGGCCATGGGAAGTTACACGAAGAAATGCCCGTATTAGCCGCAGGCCAGAAAGGGGACCGCTTTCCAGGGAAAATGACACAATGGCAGAAGGACATGTTGACCTTGTATACCACTACTTGATTTTCTCTGGGGACTAGATTTTTCTGTTTGAACAGGGAATTTAGATGCTAGAATATATGTTACACAAAAGTTTGGGAAGTTAAAAAAAGGAAAGAGGAGAAATGAATTAATTCAGGAGACTTTGCATTCAATTACAGGGGATATAAGAAAAGAAAATGTACATTTTGGTATTCAAGTATGGGATTTGAATTGAGTTAGATGGTTTTTGAGAGAAAATTCGTAATTATGTATACATTGAGAGAATTTCAGTGAGTGATAAGATTTACGAAAAATTTAAGTATGTTTTCATTAAGTGGGAAAGTGAATAATTTAATGAATTCGGGAAATTCCGTATCCAAGTATAAGATATGGATTAAACCAGGTGATATGTGAAAGAAAATGTATAATTATGGATAGTGTAATATAGAATCGCAGGGGAGTTATAAGAATTTAAGTAGGATGGTAATTAAATATTTATATGGGTTTTTCTGTTACCTCAGAGATTGTAGGAAAATTTTAAAGTATATTGCGGAAATTTTTGGAGTTATATAAGTCTTATTTTGATAGTATTTGAGAGGATAGTGTAATTGTTTAAGTATTTTATTATAAATATGTACATGAGTTATATTTATGGCATGTCCGGTTCAGAGCACATGATGGATTGGATGTTAGATAAGAAGTGTATATAATGTAAAAAAAAAAAAAATATATATATATATACATAAGGCAGAGATGTAAAATAAATAAAAAGAAGGAATTTGAAAAATGTAAGTTTGAAGAGAGTATCAAATTTAAGAAAAAAAAAAAAATGTATATATTATATGGAAGGATGTAAAGTAGATAAAGTGTAGAAATTTCAAAGGGGGCAATTTTTGAGAGTGTTAACAAATTTAAAGGAGTTTGAAAAAAAAAAAAAGAGAGTTTTTTTTTGTAATGTTTCGTGTGCCGGGTGACAAATTAAAATTATAGAAATTGAATTTATAAAAAAATGATACTTAAGGGAGTTTTAAGAGAAGAGAGTATTTTAATAAGCTTGAGTGTAATGTATATGTATTGATTGTCCTAAACAAAACATGAGACAGCGTACAGATCCGGTTGCCTAACGATTCTCAAATGGTCAGCAATTCCTGTTGATCAGAGATTCCGAGTGCTCAACGATTCCGGGTGCACAAAGATTATCATTTGGTCAGCGACTCCAGCAGTTCAGCGCCTTACAGTTCAGCGAATTCCAGTTAGACAGCGGTCCAATCCTTCAGCGAGTTCCAGCAGTTCAGCGCCTTACAGTTCAGCGAATTCCAGTTAGACAGCGGTCCAATCCTTCAGCGAGTTCCAGCAGTTCAGCGCCTTACAGTTCAGCGAATTCCAGTTAGACAGCGATCCAGTTCTGCAACGAGTTCCAGCAGTGGAGGGATTTACATTTCAGCGGTTTCCAAGGGTGCAGTGATATCAGTGTTTTTTTTTTCCAAAGGAAAGATATTTTACACTTTCCACCATAACTACAAGGGGACATAGTGATATTATTAGGGACCATATGCGTAAGTCCCTGATCCCAACAATTATCCAAGTGACGGTCAAAGTGACTTTGGTTATCATAAGTGAACAATTTTACAGATATACACCTTGAACTTGTGTGGAACTATATTGTTTAAAAAAAAAAAAAAAAAAAAAAAAAAAGACATATCACCAGTGGACGAACTTGTGCTTACATGAATAGACTTTTAATCGATAATAAGTACAACTGAACGACACAGATATCGTCATTTTCAGACACATTGAGAATTGTATTTTGTATAGTATTTTCGTGTTCTTTTGATGGCATATAAGAGTATATATATGATAATATGATTTGTGTATATGTGTATATAGTACATTTTTACAGTAGATACAGATGAGAGCAAGACGAGTTGTTGGACTACACAGTGGACACGCATGCAGCAACTATGAGCTGGCACTTTTGTAATTGGCTTTTTTCCCACCAAAATTTTGGGGGGGGAAGAAGGGTAATTGTTATATTGTAATTTTCAATTCCCAATATAACATTGCTCTTTTGAAAAAGGAAGTGGACCTAAGAAGACGGTCCCTCATGAAGTGAGGCAATTTTTGTAACATTCCCTCGAACGCAGCTGCACCGGACATTCATTTCGAAAAGAGAGGGTGCTTCTCAAGTTCATGTCAGCGTTAGGTGTTACAACAAACGGAGGGGGTTGAACTTCCTGACCCCAGAGTCAATTAATATCACTCGAACCTTGGGAAAATTCTCGTGAGAACTTTCAACGATTTTAAAACTGGAGACTGCATATCTCATATTTCAGGGGGGCCTTGACCAATAATATAGCCTGAAGGGCGTAGCCCTTAATTTACTTAGCCAATTATGGACAGGGGCGCCTTGTTAAGGGGGTAGAGACAGAGAGCAACTTTAGACTTTAAGTTTTTGAAATCGAGGACTTGAATTTTGTGAGTGAAAAGAAGAGGTCGCAAGAGCGACGGATCTCGGAGAGAGCGAGCCCGCGGGACAGAGCCGGAGCGCGCCGTCATAAAGTCCGACATCGGCAGTGATGATCGAGGTAGGACAATTCTACACATATTTTTGCACTTTGATTATTATTATCTCTCTGACCCTCCTAAATAAGGTTAACCTGGGCCATTAAGACGTAGGCTAGTAAGAATAGTGAGTTAATGCACATTAATAGGTTAACAGTTACCTTACACCTTTCTGGTAGGTCGGACGGTCTGGGTTTCAACATTAATAGGTTAATAATTGTAATGCTCATATTATGATCATAGAATGAGGAGATTTGATTGTCTTAATGTACTACACTAAAGATGTTGGTATATGAAATTTACCAGATGTTAATAGTTATTAAATAAGGTTTTATCTTAATGAAATAAATTCTTTGTTATTGTTTAAAATTAAGCCTCTTCATTTTAATTACTGGTATTATGTATTTCTTTATTTACTCCACTTTACGAGATCGGTCTATATAGCGTCAATACCTGACGTGTGAGGAATCACATATCACTATATTACTTATTTCTATTGGTATTAATATTAATAATTGCCAGTTTAACTTTGCGCGAAATATAAGTCAACAGTTACATCAAAATAGTTTTACATATTGTCATTCGAAAAAGATGTCAAATGTCCAATTTAACGTTAAAAATATTGTGCTGTAGGTCAATCTTGTACATCGTGTATTTAACACTTTACAACACAGTTGAAAAGTGTTTATGACTTTTTCATTCGGTCTGTCTGTCTGTCCGTTCACACGATAACTGCCGTAAAAATGATTTTATCAAAATGAAATTTTAGTATGTTGTTCAGACGGTCAGTGGGACATATGGGAATATAAATGAATAATATCACCCAATTAGTTTTGGATTGAACTCTAGTTGAAAAAATGAAATACATTGAACCCTATGGGACCTAATTTTTCAAACATTTTTTAAGCGAAGTTAAAATTCATAAATTGCTTCGGAAGTTTTATGAAATATTCAAATTATCCCACAAAAAATATGAAAAGAATTTCAGCAAAATATATTCGGTATTTTTTAAAATAAAAATTTAAATAAATAATTACACCCATATTATATGAAGAGATTACGTGACCCACTTCAAAATAAAATGTGGCATCCATCTTATGTCAAAATTGTGATTTTTAAAGTTCTTGATTTATATTTAGTCTTTGATTTATATTTAGTGTTGTATCCGTCTTAAAACTGCTTTATTATTGCTTAATTTCTGTGCATCTATATTCTGAAACAACACAATTACAATATATTTGAGTTTAAATGATCATCAAACTTTGATTATTTCTACAACGAAGCCTAATTTTCTGATGGAGAATGTAAACACATCAAGCTGTAAAATGAGTTGTATAAGAATTGTTGAATATCTTTAACGCAAAATTATTTAGCTCTGGAGTCTGCAATATAGCTGATATGAATGAGACATTCATTGATTTTAAATAGAGAAGCAGACGATTTTGTAAGCAGACTTTTACGATGAAGTTTTAAGCATAGAATTAAATTACTTTTACCTCCATGGTTTTAAGTTTTTAAGTAAAATAAATTATTGTAGTATTTGGATGAATGAAAGGAATGGAATAAAAGTGCATGAATGAAATATTTACTGCTTTTACATAGAGATCCAGGCGATTTATATTTCAATGACGTCATTTGAATAAAGTTCATTTTCTTTTCGGTGATGTTTTAAGTTTTCAAATATAATAAATTATTGTAGCATTGCGATAATTTCAAAAATAGCACCGCTGAATGTATCGCATTTTAGAGATGTTTAAATAAAATTGCATTGCAGCTGGAAAGTGTTTTATAATCAATGCTTTATGCATGATTGATCTTTTTTTTTTCCTTTTTATTTTGTGCAAAAAAAGTAAATTCAATTCATTATGTATCGAAAATTCGAAAGTCAAGTGCTGCCCACATCAAATTTATACTTTGTGAGGTCTGAATAACCTTTCGATTATTATTTCCCTTAGTTTGCATTACAATTTATGTTTACTTAAACTAACAGTTCTACTTGGTTCGGTTAATAGGCCATCATCGAGCAAATCAGCATTTTCTATGTTCCTAAGGTAGAAAGGAATAAGTTTCGGATCGTGAGAGTTTCAGTGGGTTCTTAAGTAGAAGGGTTCTTGAGCAGAAGGGTTCTTGAGTAGAAGGGTTCTTGAGCAGAAGGCTTCTTTGAGAGTTTCAGATGAAGGAAAGAGGAAGGATAGGTTGAAGGTTGAATGATTCGAGTAAGGATTTGATTTGGAGGCGTTCAGAATGTGACCGACAGCCCAGTGGAAGGAAATCCAGTTAGATACCACGATGACTGAGGAAGAGAAGATTCTAGTATCCGGGGTTTGGCCGCAGTACGAAGCGAGGTAAAAGAAAGCCCGTGGTGAGCATAAAAGATTTTAGAATCGTTTCCCTTTAGGAGTTTTCACCAGACAAATGATTTATAGTATCTTGTACATTTCTAATGTATTCTGAATGTGTGCAATAATAAGCATGGTCTATGTTATCAATTGCTTTAAACAGCTGGCTGCTGTAACTTCTGTGAAGATCACAATAAATTGAGTTTGATTTAAAACAGTGCCGTCCTGTGTTTTTGCCTTTGGATTGAAAGGTTTGAATATAGAAGATTTATTCCCGAGAACGACCTCTAAGGAGGATAAAAAGATATCTGGTCTTTACAACTTTCCCTATATATATAGTATAATGTATAAGGAAAGTATTGTGATGGTGTCGAAAATTCGAATTCGAGTTTCCGACGGGAGAGTACGTTTCAAGCATCTCTGAACACGAATCGAACGTTTTTGAGATATGTGTGTGCGCGTCTGTGACGACGATATCTCACGAACGTATGGAGAGATTCGAACGAAATTTGGTACAAAAATTACAATCCGTGAACACTGGAACTCAATTGTTTTTAAACACAATCGAATGTTCAGAACACCCTAAATTTTCGCATCAAATTTTGAGAAAATCGTCAAACAATCAAAACCTTCAATAAAGTTACGTAAATAATCATTTATTATGTAATATTATACTATAAAACGATTGACATAAAAATTAAAACGCTAGTATGATCTGTTCTCGAGATATTACACATTTTCCAAATAAATTTATTAAAAAAAAATCATATAAAATTAAAAGAAAAATTAACTATTGTAAAATATGCTCACTTTCCATATGTAAAATTCTGCGATAAATTTGTTAACACCATTCTCGTGGATTTAGCAAGTTTCATTCACGAGAGAAAATACTTCGGGTACTAGTTTTTATTTGGACGCCAATAGTTATTTACCTACTATAAGAATAACCTATTTATCATCCCTAACTCTTAGCGAAACTTTAGCGACAAATTTGGCGAAATATCGCCAACTTAGTGACTTTTTTAAAATGTTGCCAAAGTGACTACAATGTCGCCAAATTGGTAAAAATGACATTAATCAATAAAAATGACGAATGATTGATAAAAATTCAATATCTTGTAAAGAACGTAAGAATCGACTAAAAGAATAACCCATTTATACATCCGAATCGCTAGTCGAAAAACTTGTCAGCATGTCGCCAACTTGGCGACTTTTTTAAATGTTGGCAAAGTGAGGAAATTGTCACCACCAGAAAAAAAACGACGCTTTATTATCAGTATTAACTTTAAATTTTTCTTTTATAGCTAACATTTAAGCTAACAAATGTTCAAAGTGGTTGGTCTCTACTATTTTCTGCGAATGTTGAAAACAGAATATTACGTTTTTTGCCGTTGCTCGTAGTATGTTAAACGGAATGTTACGACCATGTTAGTTCATAGCACCTTTAAGTTCCGATCAATTTGTAATTCTATCAACGTGAACGGTGCTTTTAAAATATCCTTAAATCCAAAAATCGCATGAATTTAGGTCTAGTGATCGAGGTAGCCACTATACAGGAAACTGTCGACCCTGTAATTCGTAAAATATTGTAGAAATAAACGCTTAACACATGGCCCTATATCATTGAGCCCTATATTATTGGGCGCTATATCATAGGGCCCTATATTATGAGCCCCATATCATTGTCCAGAGCCTTAGTGAGTTTCTGGGATAGTGAATAGCAAGTACTGTATTAGAATGTGACCTGCGTAAAGCGCCTTTTAGTCCCCTAGTGGTGGCTTTACGAACTAATAACTTTTATTGAAGAAACCGAAACCCCATGGTTTTCTTTATTATGTTATCAAGTTTGGAAGCTCCACATCTGGTGATTTTCTGTTTAGAGGGGTTTAAAATGTGAACTTTATTAAGATCAATAACGAACGTGTTCACAACGTAAGGTGCAACGCAAATTAAAAAAAAAATGATGTGAGAAACACATGGCTTTCCATACAGACTTCAATTTATTTTTTCTTTCTTTCTTTTATAATTTTTAAATTGAGTTTAATAGCACAAAATGAGACAGGTAATTATTTGCAGTTTTAATTCAGTTTTCTTTTCCATTTGGCGTCTGGACGCATTTTCAAAGGTGACGTGATAAAAATGTAAAAAACTAAAACATCTCGAGAACGGTTTATCCTAAATTAATGGGGTTGGTTTCATTTTCTTTCGTCGTCAAAAGTTACGTATAAAACAAACATTTAATTAATACATTTGAGCACACGTAGTCTTTTATTTTAGATTTTAGAAATTTTTGCTGACCATTTTGCAAAAAAAGCCAAGGTCTTCCTTCTCGAATTGTACCAAAATCTAATTAGAACCAAAATATCCCATAGGTGATTTATCTAACAAATTTTGTGAAATTTGATTAACTTTTTGCTTACGGGTGGGACAGCGTCAATCTCAAAAAGGAAGTACCTCTCAAAAAGACAGGTACTTAACAAGTCCTATCCCAAACATTTCGATCCACCTTTGCAGGCATTGGCGCCCATGGACGCCAATGTCTGCAAATGGAGTAAGACAGGTTTAGGCAGGTTTATCTTATCCAGATCTTACCAAACTCTAATCAGCACCAGGGTAACCCACAAGTGAGTTATCTACCAAAGTGTGTAAAATTTAGTCAATTGGCTTTTTGGCTAGAGTGAATAAATATATTGAATAGACAGACACATAGAAACACAGACGCCACGATAAAAATAGTTTTTTGGCTTCTAGAGTGCTCGAAAAGTGTACATCAGTTGAAAACTCGAGTTGCGATTCTCTGCACGATTCCAATACTTTCCCTATACATTACCATGTAAGTAAATTAATAAATGAACAGACATATGTTTGGAAAATCATTTAAATTTATGTCTTCATTGCAACGAGTTTTGGCCTGCATTTTAATTTGCGATCAGCTGTGAGGTCTAAATAATCTTTCAATTATTACTTCCCTCAGTTTTCATTATAAGTTATTTTTTTCTTTAAATTAGCCATTCTGATTGGTTCAGTTAGATAGACCAATCACCGAGCTAATTAACTTTTCTGCCTTCCTGATACAAAACAGGATAAAGTTTCGAAGCGCGAATAAGATGGGGATTCTAGTAAGATTTCGATATGATTGAGAAGTGGCGGAGAATTCAAGAGGACAGATTTGAAGGAGTACGGAAGTCAGACAGCCGTCCAGTTAAAGGAAACCCACTGAGATACGACCATAACTGAAAGGTTCTAGTATCTTGGGTTGGCCGCAATACCGTGCAAGGTAGCTAGCGAACACTATTTTTTTTTAGCATTTACTATTTTTTAGCATTCACATCTTAAATTGATAAAATTTTGACCTACAGAATCGAAAATAAAGATACATACGCAGATAGGTGAGTTCCAGTACAAAATTTAATTAATTGTCTATTCATTCATTTGCTTTTTGCTAAGCCTTTAATTCGGGCAAATGGAATTTAAGCACATTTCCTATTAAACAAACTCTTTAAAGCAAATTAATCAGAAAAAGGCCGGCTGAGTCTTTTATTTATAAGAATCATATAATTTTTGGTTACATTATTAATTGTAATGATACACACATATATTTAAATTTTCAAACATATAAGTGAAAATCAAAAAATTAAGAATTTACAATTCATTCTGTCAGTTTCGAATTAACAGCTGCTTTGCGCTCTAAAATTCGCACGAAATTTTCGTGACAGCAGCGGCCCCGCGCTGCCGTCGATTGACCATACTGGGAACCTGTTGTTGTTGAGACCCAGACCGTCCGACCTACGAAAAAGGTGTAAGGTAACTGTTTGGACGGCCGGAAAGTGCCACCCAATTTAGACCGGAACGCAGTGGGGGAGGCATCCACAGGGACCGTACCCTCCTTCCCCTACCACTAACCTCTCGAAAGGATTTACGGACCCACATGTTTAAAGTGATCGTAGTCCGTATGAACACGGCGGCCGTTGTGGCAGCCTGTATCCGAATTATAAGTTCGGGCCGGGAGATAGCTTGTGGCCGAACCTTATAGTGTTGGTCTTGTAAGCTCATAATCTTGGGTTCAGGCTGGGGCGAATCTTGTAGTTTAATGTCAAATAGCATGCATTAATTTTTTTTTAATTTTCGTATGATATACGGTCATCTCAAGATCTGCAGCTCCCATTCAAGACAAACCGCTACTTTTTACCCCAAAATTTGCGTCTTAAATCACCAGACATAGTTGTAGACGGTTGTTTTGCAAGCAATTAAAATTCATTAATTTTGTTTTAATTTTTTAATGTTCTATGGCTATTTCAAGATCGGCATTTAAGACAGAATACTACTTTCTGCGCCGATATGTCACGTTTTAAAACGCCAAATATACATACATACACACTAACAGTATAGGATACAGTTTAATAATATAGATTAAGGCATTAAAGAAAAAATAAATAAAGAAAACAAAAAAAAAGATGAATGAAATTTTTGCTTCTGCAGTGTTCTATGTTCCGATGATTTTGTTTAGATTTCTATTATCAGAGAATGATGCTATGAAAGTTTTTAGAGCTGCTTTTTTAAGTAAATAAATTAATTGAATAATAACAAAGTAACGTTATATGGTAGGTAAAGAAATGTTTCATTAATTCACACCTTCTAATTAATTAGTTAAACTTTTTGAATTAAAAGCAATAAACAAGCGACATGGCTCTTAATAATTTAGTTCAATGCATACGGCTTGAGAGAAAAAATTCATTTGTAAGAAAAAATATATCTTGCACGCTGCTAATTAAATGAACTCGCGTATAAAATATATTTTCTGTTCAGTTAGAAAATACATCCAAAATTGTATCATTTTATTAAAAATCAATGTTGAAATATTCATTACATAATACAGGCGAGATTTTTCTTAGTCTGAAAATTTTACAATATTATTTTAGAACTTTTGTTGAGAAATAAAATAAGTAAACTATCCTTCTATTACAGATTTATCATTTTCTGATGCATCTATAATTAATTAAGATTTTTATCGAAATGAGTTTGTTAAGCAAATGAAATTGTAGAGGAAATTTCTGGGTAAAAATATAGAAATGAGAGCTAAAAAGTTGAAAGATTGCCAATCAGTTTAATTAGAACTTCTGCTATTTTTCACTTAATCGTATGGAGGAAACGGAGCATTGTCTTTTAACAAATTATGAGTTTTTCCATACTTTAATTATCTTAAAGAAAGTATTAAATATTACTTACCAAAGTTACTAATTTTTCTTTGTTACAAAAACAAAACTGCTGTTTGTGAGAATAACGCATTCAATACTTCCATAAAAAAGCAGGCATATGAAAATTAGGTGATTATTGTATGCTATTTAACTTCAGTTGCATAAAGTTAGCTTATATAGTTTCCGATATCGGTTATCTCCTTAATTTTTTACTCAGATTCTTTTTATTTCTAGTATCTTTCTGTGGTATTTGTTATTCAGTTTGGTTGTATGTTATTTGAATATTGTAGTTAATGCAGTTTAGTTGTTTTTCCTTGCTTTTGTTATTTCTTTAATTGCTGTTGTCTGTTTATTTTTTAGTTCTTTAACTTATTTAGTTTTTTAGTAAATTTAGTTTTTTAACATAATGTTAAAATATCACTGTAAATATATATAGAAACTAAATAGTTTAGTCAATACAAATATAATTTAATTGCCTTAAGGAATAATTATAGATCTGATGAACCAGAATCTAACGTCAGTTCAGGATCAATTTATAACAAGAAAGATCAATCGTGCATAAAGCATTGATTATGAAACACTTTCCAACTTCAAAGCAATTTTATACAAACATCTCTCAAATGCGATACATTCCTCGGTAATATTTTTAAAATTATCATAACAGTACAATAATTTATTATATTTGAAAACTTCATCGAAAACAAATAAACTTTATTCAAATGACGTCATCGAAATATAAATCGCCTCTATATAAAAGTAGCATTTCATTTATAATCATTTTTTCAATCGTGTAATTTATCACAGTACTATAATAATTTATTTTATTTAAAAATTTGAAAAATTGTTATCTACCATATTTATTTTAAAATGTGAAACCTTTCTCATATATAAAATAATTAAACTCTTGGAAAGATATTTATTATACAATATATCTCTTTTTTCTTTCTGGAGGATATAAAGAGAGTCAGAATTTAATTGAATTTGTTTTTCTCCCTATATTAAATAAGTTTTATTTAAAAGACTACCTAATATATTTTACTGAAATTTTTTTTTATATTTTATGGGATAATTTGAATATTTCCTAAAATTTTCGAAGCAATTTGTGAATTTTAAATTCGCTTAAAAATGTTTGAAACATTAGGTCCCATAGGATTCAATGTATTTATTTTTTCAATCCGAGTTCAATAAAAAACTAATTGGATGATATTATTCATTTATATACCCATAGGTTCCGCAGACCGTCTGAAAAACATACTAAAATTTCATTTTGATAAAGCCATTTTTATGCCAGTTATCATGCTAACGGACAGACAGACAGACAGACAGGCAGAATGAACAAAGTCATAAACACTTTCAACTATGTTGCAAAGTGTTAATTAATAAAAAAAGCTTAGAAGAACTTAGCGAGTGGGTGAGGGGGTGATGTATCAAAATTATCGAATACTTCCCTTATAGCTAGAATTTTGGTTTTGGTGTCATTCAATTTGTCTCAGCTTTGAGTTTGAAAATCTAAGATTTCAAAAATTCGAATTAAGGATGACGGCTCAAAGGAATAATTAAATCTCTCAAAACGTCTTTTCTTCATTATCGAGCACTTCCCCTCTCGTTAGAATCTTGAATTTGTTTGGTCTCATTCCATCCGTCTCAGCTTCCTGGTCAACAAAAAATATCTAATATTTCAAAAATTCAACTGAGTGGCGATGATGCAAAGGAATAATTAAAAAATTCAAAACAACTTTTCAAAATAATCGAACACTTTTACTCGAGCCAGAATCTCAGTTTTGATCTCATTCGATCCGTCTCAACTTCCAAATTGACGAAGAAAATAAAAAATTCGAATTAAGGGGGGGGGGGGAGGCGATACAAAGTTATTTTTAAAACGTACAGCACTTTGCTTCTCAAAAGTAATACTCAATTTGATATCCACCCGTTGGGTGTCACATTTAATGACCGCTAGCCAGTGAGAAGGCGCGAAGCGCGTATGAATCGTTATATATGAACAATTATTGTAAGGAAATTCCTGTTGGACCGATCAATACAGATATTATGTGTCAAATAACTTCCAATATGTGTAAGAATTTGCACCACTTCCTTGTATAAAGCAATGTCCCTTAAATATGTCAGTTACATGAATACAATTTTGACTAAGTTTTGTGCAATGTTTTGGTGTTTTAATGCAATGATATCGGGGGTCCGAAAGTGGTGTTAGTGCGACTAGCGCGGATTCAATAGGCTCTGGGAAATTGAGCACCGATTTCCAATAACCACGTAGGAAGATAACCTAGAGGATAAAAATACCATCAGGACATAAATCTGGGGGTAAAATTAGATGGAGGTGGTCAGTCAGATTGTCAAGTTGCACGTCGATCTGACAGAACAGAATAAAGAATTGTAACAATAAGAGATTGCAATTCCTTCCCAGTTGCTCAAATAGAAACACGCCGACTGACCAATACCAAGATTCGCGGTTCGAGCCTCGACTGGGGCAAGGTTCTTTACAAGGACCATACATTTTTAACAAAATAAAACTTATTAAAAAACGTCGCAAATGAATTTTTAAAGAGTGTTAGTTTTCATGAATTTCAAAGGCCTAATAATGCTAATTAAATATAATTGAACTTGTTTACTCTTGTAATTTGATTTTTTCATTCTAGCGGGCATTTAAAAAAAGGACCAGCTCTATTTATTCTAATTGCACCAAAATTAAGTCATTACCAAAATAGTGTATAACTGATTTAACTACCAAGTTAAAGGGAATTGTTCGGATAGCTGACTACCCGCATTTGTATGCATACATACATACATATGCACAGACCTCAAAAAGTATTTTTTTAGTGTTCTAGAGCGCCTAAAACGTGTAAATAAATCGAAAACTCGAATCGAAAATTCGAATTTTTGAACCTATTCTAATACTTGTATATATATGCATTGTAATGAACCTAGAAAATTGGTCGATTAATCAAAACGGAGTAGTTATGTGGTTGGAAAAAAACCGGGGTTAATCATACTTCCTCTAACTAATTAGCCAGAATTTAAAGGGCTAAAACGAAAACAAGGCATTATTTTGCTGGATGTGAATGACGTGAAAGGTGAGATTGATTCGCAAGAGAAATAGTTGTAAGCATGCTATCAATTAAGTGAAACCGTTTAGGATATTTTTTGTTCTGTTCGAAACATACTTTTAGAATTGATGAATTTATTTTAAATTGATGCTGAAACACTCATTATATATAATGCCAGCAGATTAGTTTCACAGAATGAGTTAGAAAGTATACTGCTCAATTTTGCAGATATATGCTGTAATAAAAAGTAATTTTTTCTGTTATTACAGATTTATTATTTTCTGATACGTCCACATTGGACTAAGAGTTCATTGAAATTGTTGGTTTTCATGTAGTTTTAAAGGAAATCGCTGCCCCAAAATTTAATAGTATGAGTTAAACATATAAAGTTTGTTAATCATTTTAATTAAAATTTGATTTATTCTCTCTACATCAATTCTTACTAACTTCGCACCTCTTTCTCTGTATTTCGTTCAACTTCTTTGACGGGCTCGTTATCGGCTCCCAGGAGAAACAGAGAGCTTAGAATCGGTATACAGTTTTTTCTTGCGGAACATTTCCATCTATCAAATTTCACGTCATTATGTTGCGTCGTTACGTCATTTACGAACGTCATGACTAATGTTTTGCCCTTTACATTCATTTTCGTTGTGAATTACTGTTCAGTGCCTTCAGATGAAATGTCCTCCTGTCGATCTATGTATAATACTACATAGGTTGGTACGTCAATTACGGCAAAGATAAAAGAAACAAAACAAAACAAAATAAAATTTAAAAAGTTGAAACTAAGTTATGAGAGAAAACAAATTCTCCAATGTCCTCTCTTACGTAGCAGTGGCGCATGAAAAAGTAGAAAATAATTTTAAACGCACACGAAATTAAACCAAATTGAGGATGTAGGAAGATTCAATTAAAAAAATACCCCTTCTCTTATCATCATCTAAAATTGATATTATGCAAAATAGTTGAATTTTTTTTTATATACCTATATTCTACATCCCAATTTGCCATATGAATTTATCTACACTCTCAATTTGGTTCAATTTCGTATATGATTAGAACTTATTTTCTATTTTTCTCTGGGCCACTCTTGTGTAGGGGAGATCATTGAAGAAAATAATGTTTTTCCATAATTTTTAATTTCCCTACATACATAGTGTAATGTATAGGTATTGTGACGGGGTCGAAAATTCGAATTCGAGTTTTCGACGGAAGAGCATGTTTCAAGCATTCCTGAACTTGAATCAAACGTTTATGAATTTCGATTCAAAGGATCAAAAGACCCCCACATTTTCGAATGAATTTTTAAAAATATAAAAACCAGAACATTTAATAATATTAAATAAATAATAAGTTTGTACGAATTTTTTTATTCTAAAACGAATGACGCAAACTATAGAACGCTAGTTTGAACAACCGTTCTCGAGATATTGCCCGGTTTTAAATAAATAAATCTGAAAAGTACATAAGAATAAACAGTAGTATCATCAAATATGTAACGCTTGGAGAAAGAGTTAGCTACATTGGTGACTAATTTGGTGAAATAGCTCCAACTTGACGACTTTGTATAGTTGGTCCAAATTTTCAAAAATGTCGCCAAATTGATGAGATTATTATTAACATATTTTAATATAAGAGTATATTGTTTAATAGATGTTAGCAATATTGCCAATAGTCAACTTAGATTTGCGCGAAATATAAGTCAATTAAGTACTTTAATATAATTTTACATGTTGCCATCCAAAAAGGCACCAAATGTCAGTGTACATTTCAACGTTAAAAATGTTGTGCTGTAGAACTTGTCCAACATTATTTCGCACTGAAAGAAATAAAATACGTGCATCATGTAGTGAAAGTCATGTGCTGACAACATCAGAATTTTTATTTAGTAATATAGAGAAAAAATCTCAGTTGAATTCAATCAAATTATGAATTCTTCACAGTTCCAAAATGAAGTCTTCACTTTTATTCCAAAATTACTGTCTTTTAACCTTTTCAAAGGAACGAATACAACAACACTACACTTTATTATAGTAACCGAGGCAATGACACTAAACTGTTTTTAAACCACTATCATAAACATATAACAACGTATAATATATAACAACATACTTTAGAAAGGTATGATAAAGTTAATTGATAAACCATTATATAACATGAACAATTTTCAGTATGGAGCAATTGCTAGTATCAGCAATTAGCAGTTGTGGAAGCTTCTAAAAATTTGTTCTAATTGTCAAAAATATAAATCAGGCAAGAATGAAATATTACTATTGTGAAATTCTATTGAAGTCGCTTAACCAGATATTGTGAGTCACATTATCTACAATTTAATTACTTCCACAAGCATAAAGTATGCATATAATTAAACACTTTTCAAATAAGAGATTCAGTACTAAAATTTAATAATTTAGTACAATTACTCTTTCAAATTCACTCATTGTTAGAAACCCAGGATTCCCAGATTCTCCAGTTATAATTTACGTCGCTCTTATTAGAACATATTTCCCCCAAAATAGAATTTGTTTAATTTGCCTCTGCTATCTTTATGCTCCCATAATTTTTGTTTACGCTTCTAATCATTTTTAGAGAATTCTGCTGTAAGTGTTTAGTGCTACTTCTTCTCAGCGTAACTAAATGAATCAATTAATCAAAACGAAATGGTTATGTGGAAGAAGCGAAAACGCAGACACCAATTACCCAGAATTTTAATAATATATGTTATATATTTTAAAAACATATGCATATATTTTAATATATAAATATATATATGTATATATATATATATACAAACTGGCTTTCAAAAGTTAAGCACGAATGGTAAAATAAACAAAAATGGAAAAGTAAAGCTTTGATTAACTCAAAATTTTACGTGAAGGTAGAAAATGTGTTTATGCATTAAAGAAAATAGGAATCATGTACAAAGATGAAAAAAAAAATATTTACTTTTCGTAAATTATATGGTGACATTACATTTAGGTCATTAACAAAATGATGTTTAAAGGCAAACAAACCAAGCAAAACACATTAATATGGTATGTGACCACACCGAACCATCACACAAACTTTACAGCGATTTTTCATGCTTTTAATGAGGTGATAAACCATCGCAGATGCGAGCAATAGCCATTCCTCCAATAGGGTAGTTTCCAACTCTCTGAGACTGGCTGGAGGAGGTAAACATGCAGAGACAGCACGTCCGAGGGCATCCCAAAGGTTTTCAATGGGATTAAGGTCGGGGGAATACGCCGGACACTCCATACGAGAAATGCCCTCACTTTCCAGGTATTCGTCAACTATGTTAGCTCGATGGGAACGGGCATTATAGTCCATAAGGAGGAAATCAGGACCAACTGCTGCAGCGTAGAGTATCGCAATGGGGTCTAGGACTTCATCCCGATACCGCGCAGCCGTCACAGAACCGCCTTTAAAAATGTGCAGCTCTGTGCGATATCTCATTGAAATTCCAGTCCACACCATGACGCTGCCATCTCTGAATGCGTGATGTTTGATGATGCTCCTGGCTTGATTGTGTGTGTGCCTCGTTCTCTCCAGACCGTTGCACACTTATCATCTGATTCCAGGGCAAAAATCTAGACTTGTCAGTGACATTGCACCATTGGACATTGCACCAATCTGAGACAGTTCAATTGATATGTTGATGACACCACTTTAATCTTGCCCCTCTGGCTTGGATGGTAAGTGGAACAGAAAAACGTGGTACTCGGGCGTACAGTCCCTTCACGTGGAGCCTTCAGCGCACAGTACTGACAGATATTGTCTTACCAAGTGTCACTTCAACCATGGATGTAACAGTTGTGGAGGTCACTCGTCAATTCCACTTGGCTACTATAGCAATATACGGATCATCAGGGATAGTAACCCTTGGACGACCGGGCACAGGTCTCCGGAAAACTATTTGATTTGTTTGGAATTGTTTCCATAATCGAAAAATCGTCGAATGATCAACGTTAAAGAAAATAGCGACATCTTTGATTGACTGTCCTGCTTCAATGCGTCCGACAGCACACAAGCGCTCAGTGTCATTCGTCTTTTTTCACCATAGAAACACGAATTTCATCAAAAATAATCCTACAAAAGTTATAAACACTTCGTATTAGCATTTAAATGCACCTCCTCAAACCCTACAGAATGCTGGCATCTTTAATGTCTGCCTAATTAGCATATATCCGGACAGTCAATCGGGATTGGCTATAACATACGATATTTGCATACTGTCATCTACATCCGCAGCGATTTTCAGCCTCTCAAATTCAAATACGCTTTCAAAAAATGAAAATTTGCATTGCGTGCTTAACTTTTGGAAGTGAGTGTACATGAATGAAAAATTCTCGTTTTGATGCCAATATATTTCTTACAATACCCTGAACACGTTTTGACTATTTTTGGAGTGATACCATATTTCGCCGAAAATAAGACCTAATCGGAAAATAAGCAAGATTTTTCAGGATGCTCGTAATATAAACCCTTCCCCAAAGTAAGACCCAGTTAAGATATTAAGCCAGACGGATGCCAGATGTGCCCACTTGATAACGCACGGACGTGGTTATGATTAATTAGAATCCTCATAATTCAATATGTCGTGTGTTGCAACAGACGCACTTAATGCACTCGTGTGAAATACAAGAAGGAATCGCGTAGGATTCCCGGGTCAATAAGCTTACAGCTTTCTGCTAAGAAAAGAAGTTGGATCTCCGAATGGTTCGAAAATGGCGATCGAAGTACTATAACCACAGTCAACAAGTACATGAGGGAAATGTTAAGAAGTGCAAGTGTGGATCAGGTCGTCAACCATTATTTCCTGAGTTGGACGATATCATCTTTGAATAGATCGTTGACAGAAGAGCAAAGATTTTGGCTATTCGTAGGGTTGATATGCTAGCATTTGCCTTTGCAATGGCGAAACAGTTAGACATATTCACAGAAGAATCCAAAGCATCACAACGCTGGATGGATGACTTCTTTCAGGGATATGAACTGTCTCTAAGAAGATCGACAACTCTGTTCAAGCTAGAATACACTGAAGTTATTAAACGTGCACTTGCATTCAAGTCTTTTGTTGATGACATCGACTTTTCTAAATACCAACTTTCCAACATGATTACTATGGATAAAACTGCAGTATTAATGGGTCAAGGATCTCAAGCGACAATTGATCAGAGGGGTGCCTCGTGAATCTACATTCCCTCCACTGGCTATGAGTGCACGTGTTACCTGCATTTTGGCAATTCGTCTGGATGGAAAGAAATCCCCGCCTCTAATCATCCTTAAGGGCAAGAAAGATAAGATTGAACGTGTTTCAGGCATTTATGTTCTTGAAACCGAAAAAGCCTGGCGCACACAAGCAGCTATAAGAAAGTAGGTCGATTTAATGCTAACACTTGTTTTGTGAGGTGGCCAAAGAGGTCTGCTAGTCTGGGATTCATCCAGCACTCACCACACTAAAGACATGAAGAACTTCCTTGCAGAAAGAAGAATGGTTCAAATAATAATTTACCCAGGAATGACTGCCTATCTCCAGACTCTTGATACTGCAATAAACAAGCAGTTCAAGGACCATTTGCGCATGGAAATCAATGAGAACATTGAAAATAGAATGGAGAGAAATCAGGTTGTAAACTTTGTGAAGCCTAGCCTGCAAAAGGTCGTGACTTGGGTGAAGAATTCATGGGATTAAATCACTGACAACTGTGTTGCCAATGCACTACGAGCAGGTTACATGGACAAGAAGTGCTCATTTAAGGAGAGCTCTATTGTTAGACATGAGAGATTATGGTTCTACAGGAAATGGTGTCGCAAGAAATTCGGGCCAGAATTCAGGGTTTGGAGCTTTATGATGATGTTCCAGAAGAAGATGACATGACTGTACTTGATTAATTGTAAATTTTTGTAGATGAATATATATGAATAAATGTAAATTGTTGTAAATGAATAAATTTAGAGTGTTGTAAATGAATAAATGTAAATTGTTTTGCATGAAAAAATAAGACATTTCCTGAAAATAAGCCCTAATGCGTCTTTTGGAGCAAAAGGTAATATAAGACCCGGTCTTATTTTCGGGGAAACACGGTATCAATCCGTCTGTCTGTCTTATATGTCTGTCTTTGATTTTTTGTGTACACGATAGGTGAGACAAATATTAATGGATTTTCACGAAACATTACATCCGACTTTGTAACGAAAAATCTAGAACTAGATAGAATTTTTTGAAATAGGAGCGAAAACGTCAAAATTTATTCGAAATTTTTATTTTCTTAACATGGCAGTATATAGGACAAAATGACATAGTTATGCTTGAGAAGGGCAATCTTTAGCTAAATGATCACAAAACTCAACAGTTTTAACCATTGTAGTGAAAAATAGCCGCGGTGCACATTTTGTGTTCGTGACATTATTAACCGCCCTCGGGGTACATTGCCAAACTTGGTACTAATCGAAATATTTTTTCAAGTTCTTTCAAATGAAGGATAATATGTTGTAATCAGGATCATTTGAACCAACAATACATATTTTTAAAAAAATTTCTTTTAAAATTTGCAAGAAAAAATATCGCAAGCTACTGGCTCACAATGTAGAGTTCAGTCACGCTCTAGTTAATTTTTATTACATTAATGATGGTTAAATACAATGCTATGACATTAAAAATACCCCTTTAAAATACCAATGGATAAATACGTGCAAGATTATTAAATTTTCATAACCGAAAATATTGGGTTGGAGGGAAAGTTCTGTCGTATTTTAAAGAAAATATTTGAATTCATTTATAAAAATATGTGTTTAATATTAATCAATTATATATGCTCCGTTATTTGTTACAACCTGTTGCCATCTTTCAGGTAACCTGTGAATTCCTGTTTTGTAGAAGTTCTCATCCTTGGAGTTAAAATAGTCAGCAACTGCCTTAGAAACACTTTCAAAAGACGTGAATCTTTTTCCCGTTAGATAATTTTGCAGAGATCTGAACAGGTAATAATCAGATGGTGCAATGTCAGGTGAATACGGTGGGTGACTAAGGACTTCCCATCCTAACGCATTCAGTTTTTGTTGTGTCACCATTGCAGTATGCGGGCGAGCATTATCTGGACGCTTTTCTGGACGCTAATGCTGGCCTTTTTTATTTGATAGCTGCATTCAATTTATCCAGCTGATTGCAGTACAGATCCGCGTTGATGGTTTTCCCCTGTTTCAGCAACTCGTAGTACACTGGACCTTTCCTGTCCCACCACAAACAAAGCAGTACTTTTCGTTGATGGATACTTGGTTTTGGAACTGTTGCTGATGATGTTCCTGGTTTGCAGTAAGATTTTTTTCTCTTAATATTCTCGTAAAGAATCCACTTTTCATCTCCAGTAACCAGCCTGTCCAAAAACGGCTCCACATTGTATCTAATCAGATGTGATGAACACATTCTTACACGATCAGACAAATTCTTTTCCGTTAATTCATGTGGAACCTAAAAACTTTGCTTTAACACAAACCCAAGAGATTTAATGTGATCTCAACAGTTGTATGATGAATGCCAAACTCTTCTGCAATTTCTCGACTTGTTACAGATGTTCTTTTTATTTACAAGAAAAATCACCTGCCTATTTAAAATACGACATAACTTTCCCTTCAACCCAATATATTTTAAATGAGCAAAGTGAGAACAATTGACCCTAGTGCTAAAGACTGTTTTCATTTCTTGAATCTTTCACTAGTCTATGAGCATCTTGCAATGGTGAAATCTTCTTTTAAACTTAAGCTTGTTTCAGTTGTGATGACAATGAATCTAGAAAGCATAACATTTTATGTATTTCGTATTCGGGCCCTTTTATTTCAGTTTTTGTCCCACATTATTATTATTAATTTTAAATTTCAACTGAAAATTATATACTTTTTTTTAGTGCATAATTTTCAACATCCACAAATCACCCTTTTTCCCTTCCAAATTATTATGGCTTCCACGCCGTTTTCTTTTCAGCCCAAACTGGAAAGAAGCGAGCCACTAAAAAGATTTGAAAAACTGAATGAGGTCTATGTATAATCGTTTGCGTTGAAAAGAAAATGACGTGTAAAAGATAAGACCATAAGGTGGCCTTGACGTGACAGGAGCTACATTGGACTGTGATTTCTGTAGCTGCTATTTGTGAAATTACTTTCGTCAACATTCTGTGAACAATATCAGTTATTTTGTGAAATTCGTGGAGCATTTAAGTGTTGTTTGAATGTTTATCGTTCCTGTTTACTTTGTGCTTGTGAACAAATGTAAGTTATACAGAAACTTGGACTCGTTATTGTATCCTGCGTGTGCACTCACGACTCTAGAGGATACGTTTCGTAACAGTATGCTGCATTTTCGACGAATATTTTATATTACTGATGAAATTAATTGTTCTTCTTACCCTGCATGCAGCTGAGTCAAACTTTAATAATATAAATAAATAACTTATGGGAATGGGGCCCTCCAATTTATCGCAAATTGGTTAAAATTTTTAAAACTAACCATAAACATTTTTGATGTAAGAGAATGACACTGAAACCAACGAAAAGGGTCGATCGAAACTTTTGCATCTTGACGATTGACAGCGATCTGGAGAAAATTAGTACCTGGAATTTGAAATTAAAATATTTCATGAATACCAGTATAAACAATTGATTTAAAGTATTATCAAAATTTCAATACTTTAATTTCAACTATTTATGAGTAAAGTGTTTATTTTTGGATTGGGTCAAACGGGATCGGTTTGAGGGAATTTTGATACGAGAATAATATTATTTTTGAAGATTTGATTTGTATATATCCAAAACAAAGGATAGTGATATTAGTGTGTGAGTCCTCTGGTATTTTTTGCACGTAAAGTTTAGGAAATATAGTTTTTCTTAAAACTTTACGTGCAAAAATACGAAAGTGCCCGGTAAAAATATAGATGTTACCAAGAATTTAATTTTGAATTTTTACATCATTTTTTAGATTAAACAAATGCAAAAATGCGTCTCACAAATATAGAACTTTTATCTGAAACAATTAAACACAAACAAATTCATTCTTTTGTCGAAATAATTGCGCAAGTAATATATTTAGGATAACAAAAGATGCTAATTTCTGTTCTTTTTTACATTGAATTTAAATTAATTTTCTTTTAATTGGGAACGAAGAAAGAAATGCTTTTGTTTAACAAGTTGCAAGTTTTGAGTAGATAATTTTCCAATTCTTAAACGATCTTAGTAAACTAACAAGGCTTTTATTTCCGAATCTGGCAATATTCGAAATTTGAATTTTTCTAAAAGTAAAGCTCACGCTATATACTACTATATACGTTGTATTTGTGACGTTATATACTCAACTATTGAAGCTATGTGGCGAACACAGTACTTTCTATACGAGTTAAAATGTTCTTGTGATTAAAATATATTTATATGATATATGCATATTAGTTTTATTTCTTAAAATGATATTTAAAACTAAAACTTATTTAAATTAGTCCTTTTATAGTTAATTTCATTTTTTCTTGGTGATTCTTCATATTTTTAATTGACGCCAATATACCAAAATTAAAAATTTGATGTGGGTAAATTTTGCCTACGAAATGCAATGATTTTATTTCTTTCAAGCGAAATAATGGGATGTTTTTGGTATTGAAATAACGCCACTTAAGTTGAAATTTGGAGCTTTTGTCAACTTATAAACCCAAATAAAAATACTTATTTATACTCAAGTGTTATTTATACTCAACAAAACGCAAATGATACTTAATTAATATTAAGCGAAATAAATGACTTCTGGGAGAAATTTTGGGCGTTAAAATATAAAACTATTACAAACGTATCTTCTCTCGTGAATGAAACAAACTATTGCACATGGAAAGTGGATGATAATTACTACTTTTTCAACTCTATGTAATTTTTTTGATAAATTTATTTGATAAACGTGCAACATCTCCAAAACAGTTTATGCTAGCGTTCTAAAGATTATATAATTTATTTTATAATAAAAAATCACGTATGAAATAATTACTTTTTAAGAGTATTGAAGGTGTTAATTTTTAATAATTAATTTTTCTAAACTTCATAAATCATTATATAGTTTGCAAATGGTTCATACTAGTTTTAAATTTGTATCATTCGTTTTTCAACAAAAGATCACGTCTGAAACGATGACTATTTATTTATTAATAAGTAAAAGTCCTGATTTTTTAATGATTGTTTTAAAAATCATTCAAAACTTGGGATGGGGTCTTCCGAACGATTGTATTTAAAATCAATATAGTTCCAATATTCGCAGATTGCAATAATCTTATCAAATTCTCTAAAAACTTCATCCGTTGGCGAGATATCGCGTCCACAGACATCACCTCAAAAACGTATGATTCGAATGTAGGAATGTTTGAAGCATGCGCTCTTCCATCAAAACTCGAATCCTAATTTTCAACCCCGCCACATTACTTTCAATGCACATTAGGGTTGAACTATCCTAATTGTCTTAGTTTTTACATTTCAATTTTTCACATTTTTCTTATAAACAGAAATCAAACTTTCTCTTCATTTTTGCATTTTTCATCATATGGCAAATTAAAGAAAAAGTGAGGAAAATGTATTTGAGTATCAAATGATTAAATTCGAGCTTTTAAAGACACTAAATAGTATGTGAAAATTTGCACCTGCTGTTACAACTGTTTAAGCTAGTTGCTCAATCTATTTCTTGTGGGGCTTTCATACCATTATTACTTTCCCTGCAATGCATGGTAATGCATTGGAATCATGCCGAAAATCGCAACTCGACTTTTTGACGGATCTACGCGTTTCGAGACCTCAAGAATACGAAAAAATTATTTTTAGCGTGACGTCTGTGTGTGTGTTTGTGTGTTTGTCTGTGTGTCTGTGCAATGTATGTATCCACTCTAACTCAAAAACTAACGGGTAGAATTTCATAAAATTTGGTAGGTAAGACCCTTGGGTGTGACCCTGGTGCTGATTAGTTTTTGGTACAATTCGGAAAAAAGAAACCCACCTTTTTTTGCGAAATGGCCCTCAAAAATTTCATGTACTCACTCTAGCTGAAATACAAATTGACCAAATTTCACAAAATTTGGTAAATAAATCACACGTGGGACACTCTGGTGCTCATTCGATTTTGGAACGATTCGGAAAAGAACAACCTCCCTTTTTTACGAAATGGCCGTAAAAATCGCCAATATCTAAAAAAAGACTACGTATGTTCAAATGTATCAATTAAATGCTTGTTTCATACGTAATTTTTGACGAGGAAAAGAATAAGAACAACTCTATTACTCTAGGACTAACCGTTCTCGAGATATTTGAGATTCTTCGCATTTTTTATGCCGCCTTTAGAAAAACGTCTAGTTACCAAACAAAAGCAGAAATTGAATTAAAAATGCAAATTTAGTGTCATTTTGTGCAATTAAACTCAATTTATTGAGTTCTTAAAGAAATAAAGAAAAAATGAATTTGAGTCTGCAGGGAAAGTCATGTGCTGCCCACATCAGATTTTTTATTTTGTATACGTTTTATTTGCTTCACGAGTGAATTTTGAAAGTTGTTGAAGTAGGCACTAAATCGAGATTTATTCCATTATCAGTAAATTTTAATAAAATGAGAAAAATGTATATTACATGAAAATCAATATTACATTTAAAAATACAAATCAACTTGTGCCTTAAAAGTTATATTCACCTACTATAGTTGTGAATACTAATGACTTATCACTGTCAAAGTTGATTTATACCTGGAGTGCAATTTTCATGACCGCCAACCATTACACTGTCGGCACACGATAAATACTTCTCACCTATTTTATTTCCACACACAAACATTTGAACACGTTTCTGCGTTTAAATTAAACTAGAGATGCTAAAAAGTCTGTCTTAAAAACGGCTGACGTTGTTGTTATCAAATTCCTCAAAGCTAATTATTTCAAGCGATGATATAGCCTGTTATATTGTTCCAGTCGCTGAAAATATTTTCATTGGGAGGAAGCAAACTTTCAGCTAGGTAATGTCGAATTTTCTTTTTATGGAATATCTAAGTTTTTATTCCACAACCGACAATTCATTATGGCACGATATTCGAATATCTTTGATTAACGCCATATTCGAGATCTCAAATTTCGAATACTTTCAAGTATTCCATATATTCGAATACTTGCTGATTATGCTCGTACGTCGCTAGAACTTTCTTCTCTAAATGGGGAAGTTTCAAACGTTTCCATGTATTTAAAGAATAACTTTCTGAAAAGAAATGAAAGTGCCTCCATGCAATATTATCGAAACATGGAAAATTCTGGGAAATGCATTTATCTGACGTGCAAGACGTTCTATGGAAGATAATCTGGCAGCACCACTCCTCGAAGACTTCCAACGCCGACAACAAGGTTTGTTAATGAAATTTACAGTAAAAAAGGAATCTTACTTTACTGCTTCAGATCAAAATTTTCCAAATTAATACTGTGCCTATGATAAGACATGTAACTATTCTGCAGATACAGGTTATAGGGAAGGGAAAAAATAAATCTCAAACTTTCTTGAGGGCTTTAAAATATTCTGAGAGAAAATCGATAGAAGTTTTCCGGAGAAATATTTAGTTAAGAAATATTTTGTTTCATTTCTGGAAAGTGTTTCCAAGTTTTTCCGTTTGCAGAAATTTTAAAATTCGAAACCATGAAAATATTCGAGAAAGAAAATACGTACTTGTGTATATTTAATTTGATTAGTTATTCCAATTTATTGCAATAATTTATTTCAATACTTAACATACTGACATATCAGTAATTAAAATATACTTTGTTCAAAGGATAAGAAAACTTTAAACAACGTATATAAGCACAAATAACACAATGCAGCATACAGCTATTTCGAGGATACGCAAGTTCGCCTTCGTCAGTGCAAGAGAGCCAACAAACCTGAAGTCCAAAAGAGGAATGAATTATTCCTTTGGACCCTACTATCCGTCTCAGAATGGAGTTACGGACGTACAAATATATCGTGCTTGAACTCTGCATAGACATGAGTGCTGCGTGGAATTCCCACACGTCCGGTATGGACGCGAAGAGTAGCCGTGATCACAAAAAATACAATTTAAGTCAAATAAAAGTTTTTAAGAAAACACTCGAAATGAGAACAAGTAATTAAAATAAATACTAACCCATTTATTTCAAACATTTCATGCATTACGGTTATCTCATTCAATATTATTTACATATAATTAACACTTTACAACAAAGTTGAAAAGTGTTTATGACTTTGTTCATTCTGTCTGTCTGTCTGTCTGTCCGTTAGCACGATAACTGCCGTAAAAATGACTTAATCAAAATGAAATTTTAGTATGTTGTTCAGACGGTCTGTAGGACCTATGGGAATATAAATAAATAATATCACCCAATTAGTTTTGGATTGAACCCGGGTTGAAAAAATGAAATACATTGAACCCAATGGGACCAAATTTTTCAAACATTTTTTAAGCGGATTTAAAATTCACAAATTGCTTCGAAAATTTTAGGTAATATTCAAATTGTTCCATAAAATATATAAAAAAAAATTCAGCGAAATATATTCCGTAGTTTTTTAAATAAAAATTAAAATAATAATTACACCTCTTACATGAAGCGATCACGTGACCATGATATGAAACGATCACGTGACCAACTTCAAAATATAATACGGCATCCATCTTTTCTCAAAATCGTCATTTTTAAAGTTCTTTTTAATTCATATTGAGTGTTGTATTCGTCGTAAAACCTCTTTATTTTCGCTTAAATTCTGTGCATCTACATACTGAAACAACGCAATGACAATATATTTGAGTTTAAATGAGCATCCAACTTTGATTATTTCTCTAACGAAGCCTATTTTTCACTTATGTGAAATGTAAACAGCAAAATATGTAGGATGAGTTGTATAGAAATTGCTGTATTTTTTTAATGCAAAAGAATTTAGCTCATGGAGTCTGCATAGCTGATATGAAAGAAATATTCATTGACTTTACCGAGAGAAGGACGATTTTTTGCGATGAAGTTTTAAGCATGGAGTTAAATTACTTATAGCTCCATGGTCTTAATTTTTAAATAAAATAAATTATTATAGTATTGTGATGAATGACATGAATGGGAAATTATTTATGAATGAAATGCTGCTTTTTTAGAGAGAGCCAGGCGTGTTATTTTTTCTATGACGTCATTTGAATGAATTTCAGTTGTTTTCGATGAAGTTTTTAAATATAATAAATTATCGTGGTATTATGATAATTCTAAAATTGTTACCGAGTAATATATCACATTTTAGAGATGTTTAAACCAGGCAATTTATATTTCAATGCCGTCATTTGAATGAAGTTCATTTTTTTGGATGAATGTTTAAGTTTTCAACTATAATAAATCAATGTAGTATTGTGAGAAGTTTTAAAATATTACCGAGGAATGTATTGCATTTTAGACATGTTTAAATAAAATTGCATTGAAGTTGGAAAGTGTTTCTTAATCAATGCTTTAAGCATGATTGATCTTTCTTGTTATAATTAAACTCCTTAACGACATAAGTCACAATGCACTAGATTTTCACGAAAGACCAAAGACAATTCTTGTACATCAGTTCCACATGGTTAAATCTACGCCTTCTATAGCCCTATATTTACCTTTAAATTGGCCCCTCTTTTGTATGAGGCAAAAATGAGTAAAAAGGCGAGAGAGTGCTACGATAACCCTCGTAGAGATATACATATAATAATATAAAACACACATAGATTGAAGAATGAACTTACTACGGAATTTTTAGCGTCCTAATCGGACGTGTGGCAAGATCCACGCTACAACGAGATAGTTTTGGGTAGCATCGGGGGGGGGGGGGTCGAACAAGGGTCTTCCAGATAATAACTTTCTGCTATAATCAGTCTATTCTGGCACGACCCTTTCAATTCTCATTTGTTCGTTAAAATAAAATTACAAATTAGTTTCTAATTCAATCTGTATATTACAACCTCAAACATTTTCTCAAGATTCACGAATATTGACGCCGCCGATCTGATACAGTATCAATAAGAACGGTATTGGTACGATATCGATGCATAGCTAAAAGATATATATTAATACACCTCTTTAGCTTCATCACTGTGCTATGCGTGCAACCTCATAATGGTTTAAAGTGTACTTTGACCTGTAGATCGTAGTGAAATCCTTTGAGTTTAAAAGGCTGAAAATTGACGGAATCTGCACTTAAATAATCCTTTAGATCAGGGATCGGCAATCTCTTTTTAGAGTGCAAGCTATTTATGAAATTACAATTACATTTGCTAAGAAAATATTTTTGGGGCCGCACACAGGGGCGAATATGGAGGGCGAATGTGCAGATGATACTTGGAATAATATTTTACTTCTGATGCATTAAATTTTGAAACTAAACAGATATTGTAATTAACCTATTTAGTCATTCCTTTTACAGTAACGTGTTATAATACTTGTAAAACACAGAGGTATGACATGTCACACGGCATGATATGATATTTTCTAACTACAAATAGCATAAAAGTTTTTACTGCTATAATTACAAAATGTTTGTATAAAATCAAATACCATATGTCTGTAGCAGATGTTTGTAATTTAAGATATCATTTCAATATGACTTTTGCTGTTAAATTTCTTCAGAGAGTTTGTCAATATGCTGTGAATACGCCTTGATTTTCATTTTCAAGCATGACGAAAAACTCACATTGTTTAGTTGGTTTCTCAATTTACTTTGAATGAAATTCATATTAAAAAACATTCAGTTTTAAGGATTCTAATTTAATAAACCGCATTGCTAAAAAAGTAAAGTGTTTAACGGCGAAAAGAGCGGTAATTATTCGTTCAAAGAGTCTCAGCTTGGTGACTGCTGTTTTAGATAAAGGTCACATTTCCTTATAGAAACATTTACATTTTCGATGACTCAAACCGTACAAACATAAGGTTGTTGTTCATTCATTGTTCACAAAACTTAAGATGGTTATGAATGATATAGAATGATAAACTCTAAAATATAGCAAAAACAATTCCGAGGAGAATATTGAATTTTTTCTCCGATAAAAAATCCCCACTGAGAAAAAAAAGGATACATGTTGCTAACTATCGATTTCTACCGGAAGATAGTAATAAGTATTTGCTAGGGTATATTCTAGATTTATTTGGTTGGGCATCATGTTAAGAAATATTATGTTTCATAAGGAAAGTTTATTAGTGACGGATATTTTTCTGCATTAGAAGTAATTTTTCAGTTTTATCCGTAATTCTAATAGATAGAAATACTAAACACGATCGCGCTAACAACTAAAATGTATTTGAGACAAAAGTTTCCATTATTTTACCTACAATACATGGCAATGTATAGGGTAAGTATTGGAATCGTGTCGAAAATCGCAATTCGAGTTTTCAACGAATCTACACGTTTCGAGCACTATAGAACCCCAAAACCAGTGGCGGCTCGCGTATTGGCACTGTGGCACTGCGGGAGCGACAGTGCTCTCTCTCCCTCTCAGCCTCGCGTGCATCTTTCTCTGTGCGCATGCGCACAACAGTCAAACACCACGCTTCACAGTTCCAACACCACGCTTTACAGTTCCAGCGGCATAGTGTTTGACTGTTGTGCGCAACTGTTGTGCGCATGCGCACACAGGAAGGTGCACGCGAGGCTGCGAGGGAGAGAGAGCACTGTCGCTCCCGCAGTGCCACAGTGCCTATACGAGAGCCACCACTGCCCAAAACACAATTTTAACATGACGTCTGTGTGTGTGTGCGCGTGCAATGTATGTATCCACTCTAGCTGAAAAACAAGTGGATCAAAATTTACAAAATTTGGTAGGTAAGTCACTTTTGGTTGACCCTCTTGCTGAACAGATTTTGGTACGATTAGGAAAAAAGAACCTGCATCTCTTTTTCAAAATGTCATGCAAAAATTCTGTGCATCCACTCTAGCTGAAAAACTAATGGACCAAATTTCAAAAAATGTGGTGAATAAGTCCCTTTCGAGTCATCTTGGTGCAGATTAGATTTAAGTACGATTTTGTAAAAAAATAACCTGCATTTTTGGGAAATGACCTCCAAAAAACGTCAAAATCTAAAATAAAAGATTACATATGCTCAAATGTATCAATTAAATTTTTGTTTTATACGCAGTTTTTGACGAAAAAGGGATTAAGATCAACCTCATAACTCTAGAAGTAACCGTTTTTGAATTTAACTCTGCCATATTAACTGCAACTGTCCATAATCAAAAGTATATTTGAGCGCGTAGGTGAGAAATTGTTAAACACCTGTGAAAGTGAATTGGGCAGTATGGAACTATTTGACTTTTTATTTCCGCCTGCTCAAGTACAGCTGCAGAACGGAGTGTGTCGAAAACCCAGGCTACTCGACCCGCCCTAAGGCATGAGTAGCAGTTTGAGTGTGTTGAGTGTTGAAAACCCAGACCACACGACCAACCCGAAGGCTTATGGTAGCAAGATGTGTGGCCGGGAACTTTATTTTTAGATTCAATAGATTACAGAACATATATTAAAATGAATCACATCACAGGAACACAACAGTTTGAGTGTGTGTATGTGCAATCAGTTTCACTTTCGAACATCTTATAAACTCTATTTTAAACTGAGAGTCGGTCAAGTTATAGTGAATTTAACAGAATTTACAGGAGTGAACCTTGTTTTTGAATGGTCAAAGCTAAAAATGACCCTGATAAAAATTTTAAGCAAGCTACTTACTTAAAATTAATTGAGAAAATGAAGCTTATCAATCCATCAGCTGACCGCGAAAGAGTGGTGAAAAAATATCAATGTGCGAACGAACAATAGGAAAGAATTAAAATGTCATTGCTTTTAAAAAACCTGCGGAGTTTGATGATGTATATTTTGTGTGCTCTGTTCTTAGTGTCTTGTTTTTTATATCAAAGAAGTAACCAATTATAACACCTTCAAATATCTCTTAGTCTATAAGCAAGCCGTTATACCAATCTTTAGGCAATGTTTTCAACCCTTTTAATAAGTTAAAATGATAATAAACTTTTCTCTTAAGCAGCTATTTACTACACCATTTCCCAGGGCCGTCTTGACTAAAGACAAAGTAGGCAAATGCTGGGGGGATACGAAGCTTTAGAGGTCCATCTTCAGTGCTCATACCTCTTTTAGTATAAAAGTTTTATAGGCAGAGGGTCAAGATAAATTTTCTTAAGGACCCGGCAAGGGTTAAGGTGGCCCTGGACCTCTTTCTATCACATATGGAACCATTGCTGCTTTCTGCCATTTTAGCCACAACTATAGTCACAAATGCCATATCCTCCTCTTCTGAAGAAACTATTTCCTCTGAAAAGTTCACAACTGAGGTAAACTTATAGCAATATACTTACAAACTTACAACAAATGTGCAAGTCATCTAGAGATGACTTGCACAATTCTTAGACTGAGAGGTAGATATGTTCAGTTAAACGTTACGTCTAGGACTGCGCCAAGAACACCGTTTGTTTAAGCCAGCTCTTCTGGATAAGTAACAATGTTCTGTGTAAATTTTTAAAACTCCATTATTTAGTATTTTATACGCAAAAAGTCAGTGCACTAAAATGTTCGCTATAAAATATTTTTTAAAAATACATGTGTGTCCTTTACTATGCGAGGTCCCTAAGTTGTAACTTATTTAGTTTATATGTACATAAATACATTCTCAGTGTCGATCTGTCGATGGTGGTAGCTGCACTGCGAGTATTATTCTAAAGTATTTTATATCGATTACGATGCTTCGATAGCAAGACTCTACGTCGTACTGTATTTAATATGTTATTTCTATTTGAACTAAATTTTATCCTTTGTTAAATTTTTTCCATGAAAGATGATTTCATGAAAAAAATCTGGTATGTGGTACTAGAAGTATTTTCGCAACTCGTTACGTATGAAAAGTGACAGACAGATAAATATTTCACAACAAGATTTGAATAAAATAAAAGACGGAAATAAATACAATCTTTATGAAGTACTAAGTGAAAAAATCTGATGTGGGCAGCACATGACTTTCCTTATATAATGCAATGAATTTACTACTTTTACAGTAAAGAAAAAATAGATTATTTTTATAGTAGTTATTTATATTCTGTCCAAGATATTGAATTTTCGTCAATGAGTCGTCATTTTCTATGTCGCCATCATCAATGAGCCGCCATTGATTTAGCGTCATTTTTATCCATTTGGCGAGTTTTTCGCTAATTTAGCAACATTTAAAAAGTCACCAAGTTGGCGAGATTCCACCAAATTCGTCGCCAAAATCTTGCCAAGCGTTGTGGACGAAGAAATAAGCTATTCTTACAGCAAATAAATGACTATTGGCGTTCAAATACAAAAGTATTACTCAAAGTATCTTTTTTCATGAATGGAACGAGCTATATCCACGAGAATGATGTCACCCAATTCATCGCATGGTATTACATATGAAAAGTGAACATGTTTCTCAATAGAAACATTTTTTTTAATTTTATATGACTTTTTGATAATGTTCTTGAAAAATGTGCAATATCTCAAGAACGGTTCATGTTAGCGTTCTAAAATTTATGTCAATCGTTTTCTAATGAAAAATTACGTAACAAATGTTTATTTGCATAACTTTATTAGCGGTTTTGATTTTTTGACGATTTTTTCCAAATTTCACTCGAAAATTTAGGGGGACTCTGAACATTCGATTACGTATAAAAACAATAGGCTTCCAGTGTTTACGGATTGCGATTTTTGTACCAAATTTCGTTAGAATCGGTCCATTCGTTCGTCAGTTATCGTCTCCACTGACTCACTGACACACACACACATACTTTCTCCCCCCCACACACACTTTCACACACACACATACTTTCGCACACACACACACACACACACACACACACACAGACATCACTTCAAAAATGTTTGATTCGTGATCAGGGATGCTTGAAACGTGCTCTCCCGTCGAAAACTCGAATTCGAATTTTCGACCCCGTCACAATACTTTCCTTATAAATTATGTATATAAGGAAAGTAAAAAGAATCTAAAGTACAGATGAGGCAGATCCCTTATTCACCTTGATACCAATATTCTTCCCATTTGATTTTTATGCTATAGACCCTTATTGGATGTTTTGAGTTAATTCTAGACGTTGTTAAGTCTCTGCTAATGTTGAATGGTAATTTACTTTGCCGTGGAAGCCCATTTCTTCAGTACAACTGGAGTGTTGATGGAGTAAGGGGCAGCCGTGTCAGAGCTGCACTCGTCATAAGGTCTGAGCATCCGGTCCTCCTCGTCCGACGATGCCGTGATAAAGACGTTGTCTCCACCCCTCATATTGAGCGTCTGAGTAGAACCTGAAATACAAACTCGAAATGACTCAAAGAAATCTGGGTTTCATACTTGTCAGTTAATCAGGTATGCATGATTAGTTGTTACGCCCACCACATAATGGGTGTACATGATTATCAAGTACAGTCAAGTTTGAGTGAATGACCAGTGCTTTTTATTAGTTTTCTTATTAATTTAATTTGCGAAAACAGAAAGAATTTCAGTTTACGATGTCTTCCTGGAAGCTTATCGTTTATGTTCACTAATATTTAGCATAATGAAACACTCAGCCACTAATTACTCATTGGTAGTAATAACTGCTTAGATATTGTTGTTGAGACCCAGACTGTCCGACCTACCAGAAAGGTGGAAGGTAACCATTTGGACGGTCGGGAAGTGCCACCCAATTTAGACCGGAACCCAGGGGGGAGGCATTCACAGGGACCGTACCCTCCTTCCCCTAGCACCAACCTCTCGGAAGGACTTACGGACCCACATGTTTAACGTGATCGTACTCCGCATGAACACGGCGGCAGTTGTGGCAGCGTGCAAATGTAGCGCGCAAACCACCGGGCTACCGCGCCCGAGAAGTGCACGCGGTGTTCCCAGGTGGTCACCTACTCAAGTACTAACCGCGCCCGATGCTGCTTGACTTCGGTGATCTAACGAGAACTGGTGTTTTCAACAAGGTAGGGCCGTTGGCTAACTATTTTGATGTTGTTGTTGTTGAAACCCAGACCGTCCGACCTACCAGAAAGGTGTAAGGTAACTGTTTGGACGGTCGGGAAGTGCCACCCAATTTAGACCGGAACCTAGTGGGGGAGGCATCCACAGGGACCGTACCCTCCTTCCCCTACCACCAACCTCTCGGAAGGACTTTCGGACCCACATGTTTAACGTGATCGTACTCCGCATGAACACGGCGGCAGTTTTGGCAGTGGCTGGAATCGAACCCGGGCCTACCGAGTGCAACTCCAGCGCGCTAACCAATGGGCTACCGCGCCCCTAACTATTTTGATGTGAATAATGTCTATGGTTGGGATATTTCTGGCGGGAAAAAGGAGCGTTGCGAAAAATGTAAAATCTTTGAATGCTTATATCTCCGAATCAAATAGATAAAAATGTAAATAATTTTTCTTGTTTTGTCGGATATAAGGTCCAGATTATGAATATATAAAATAATTTTAATATTTTGAATCTTTTTCTAAAAAAACTTAAAAATTAGCTCACAGAGAGAGTGTATTTCTTTTCATTTCTCAAATTTACACTCAAAATATATAATATATATATAAATATATATATATATATATACAGGGTAGGATCGAAAAGTTCGGAGACTGTACTAATATCTCTAAACCTGATTGGAGGAGGGGGGAACTATTTCACCGTGGCGTAGAGGCACATGTGACGCGAGATGTGAAAAGGAAGAAGCAGGTACTCAGTGCAGGGTCTTTACAGACAATGTGTGTCAGTGAACGGTAGTTGTTCGTGTTCGTCGAATACGGAAATGGCGTTTGAGGAAATCGCCGACAGAAACATTGCACCTGCTGCAACAGGTTCAATGTTTCTGTCGGCGAATTCCCCAAATGCTGGCAGAATTTGATGTTCGCATGTTGTTCTCCAAACGCCATTTCCGTATTCGACAAACGCGAACGACTACAGTTCACTGACACACACTATCTGGAAAAACACCTGCTTCTTTTCACATCTCGAGTCCCATGTACCTCCACGGCACGGTAAAATATTTCCCTCTTCTCCAATTACGGTTGGAGATATCAGCACAGTCTCCGAAATTTTTGATCCTACCTTGTATATATATATATATATATATATATATATATATATATATATATATATATATATATATATATATATATATATATATATATATATATATATATATATATATATATACATATATATATATATATATATATATATATATATATATATATATATATAACTATGGAAGATAGATACAAATATAACTATAGAAAATAAATATAGAAATATAACTATAGAAACAACAACTATAAAAATATAACTATAAAATACAGATTTAAATAGTAAACGGCAATAATGTGTACTAGAAAATTCAGTTCTAAAAGAAAGATATAGAAATATAACTATATAAATATAACTATAAAATATAGATGTAAACAGTGAACGACAAAAATGTGTACTAGAAAATTCAGTATTAAAATCTCGATTTATTTTTTTAAAAATCTCTCATATTTTTTGAGTAATCATCCTGTCAAGTTGAAGAAGAATGAAATTAACGGAAATGAATGTTGAACGGAAATGAATTTCCGTTGAACAAATTTGTAATACCTATTTCTCAAAATTGAAAGAGCTAGCTTTGAAGAATAAGCAAGAATTGGTAGCTCTTTGACAGCTCCAAAATCTGAGTTTAAATAATTAGATTTTGGTATTTTTAACATTTTACAACACAGTTGAAAAGTGTTTATGTCATTATTCATTCTGTCTGTCTGTTTGTCTGTCTACCCGATATTAACACTTTACAACATAGTTGAAAAGTGTTTATGACTTTGTTCATTCATTCATTCTGTCTGTCTGTCCGTTAGCACGATAAGTGTCGTAAAAATGACTTTATCAAAATGAAATTTTTGTATGTTGTTCAGACGGTCTGTGGGACCTATGGAAATATAAATGAATAATATCACTCAATTAGTTTTGGATTGAATCCGGGTTGAAAAAATGAAATACATTGGACTCTATGGGACCTAATGTTTCAAACATTTTTTAAGCGAATTTAAAATTCACAAATTGCTTCGAAAGTATTAGAAAATATTCAAATTATCCTATAAAGTATATAAAAAATTTCAGAAAAATATATTCATTAGTTTTTTAAATAAAATTTAAAATAATAATAACACCCATTATATGAAGAGATCACGTGACGCACTTCAAACTAATATATAGAATCCATTTTGTGTCAAAATTGTGATTTTAAAATTCTTTTTAATTTATATTTATTGCTGAATCCGTCCTAAAACCGCATTATTTTCGCTTAATTTCTCTGCATCTATATTCTAAAACAGAGCAATTACAATATATTTGAGTTTGAATGATCAATGCTATCCATCTTGTGTCAAAATCGTGATTTTTAAAGTTCTTTTTAATTTATATTTAGTGTTGTGGCCGTCCTAAAATCGCTTTATTTTTGCTTAAATTCTGTGCATCTACATACTGAAACAACGTAATTACAATATATTTGAGTTTAGATGATCACACAACTTTGATTATTTCTACAACGAAGCCTAAGTTTCACTTATGGAGAATGTAAACACCAAAGGATGTAGAATGAGTTTTATAAGAATTGTTGCATTTCTTTAACACAAAATTATTTAGCTCATGGAGTCTGCAAATAGCTGATATGAATGAAATATTCATTGATTTTACACAGAGAACCAGACGATTTTTTCGATGAAGTTTTAAGCATAGAGTTAAATTACATTTACTTCCATGGTTTTAAGTCTTTTAAATAAAATAAATTATTATAGTATTGTGATGAATGAAAGGAATGGAATAAAAGTTAATGAATGAAATATTTACATCTTTTACATAAAGAGCCAGGCGATTTATATTTCAATGACATCATTTGAATAAAGTTAATTTTTTTTTCGATAAAAGTTTAAGTGTTCAAATATAATAAATTATTGTAGTATTGTGATAATTTTAAAAATATTACCGGTGAATGTATCGTGTTTTAGAGATGTTTAAACCAGGCAATTTATATTTCAATGACGTCATTTGAGTAAAGTTCATTTTTTTATGAAGTTTTAAGTTTTCAAATATAATAAATTAATGTAGCATTGTAATAATCTTAAAAATATTACCTCTGAATGTATCGCATTTTAGAGATGTTTAAATAAAATTGCATAGCAGTTGGAAAGTGTTTCATAATCAATGCATTATGCATGAATGAACTTTCTTGTTTATACTTTCAGACGAAATATTTTCGAAACTATAAAAGATGGACATCAATAGTAAGCGACAAAAATATGTATAAGGAAATTTAGTTTCTAAATTTAAATTTATTTTTAGAATAATCTCTTATAATTTTCGAGTAATAGTCTTGTCAAGTTGGAGAAATATGAAAATTTTACGTTTTCAAGTTTGTAATATTTATATCTTAAACACTAAAAGTGATAGCTATAAATAATAAACAAGAATTAGTAGCCCTTGAAAGCCCTATAAGCTTATATAATCAGATTTATGATCGAATTGTTTTGTTTTTCGATATTACAAAAGTTGAGTTTTTTTACAAACTGTTGTTATTCGCGCAAAACTATTTTGGCTCCATCGGCCTGGAGCCACCGCCGACTTTTTTCATTAATTAGCGTTATATTGACCAATGAAATTAGACTAAAGCTAGTACAACTTCTCTTGTGAGACAGAATATACATTATACATACCCTGGATTATAAATTTACGAATTACATAACTTTAGTGTAATACACAGATTAAAATGTAATACATCGCTCAGAATTTCTATTAATAATTGAAACACGCACGACATTGTTTCGCAATATACGCAGGTTGTCCTATAAGCTATTTCAAGTTTTGAATAAAATGTGTGTGTTGATTTCCACTTTTGTGATCCGGGTGAAATTAAACAACATTCCAAACAGTCAGACAACTTACATTGATATTTAATTGCAGATTTATTAAAAGCGTTGCAATTAAACACGTGATTAAATGTGCTAAGTTAGACACTATGGAATTTGGCTAAATGTATGTATAGATGTGTTTTCCATATGAGAATTACCACACATATTGCGCTGTGATTAAATACACTATCCGATCATGTATGCGTCCGACCGTGTATGCATGCATGTCACTTCAGGGGTTAAAAGTGGAAATTCTCGGCCAAGAAAGTCATGGTTTGTTTCAAACTGGAGGTACCGATCTTGAGGTGTGCATATACCTTTCGTAAAATTTTAAAATTGATGTGTTTCAAATTATTTTTAATTAACCGGCAACATTTCTCTAGACTGTGTAGACTCTGTAGACTTTGTCGACATTTCTCTGAACAACATTTCTCTACCATTTGTTTAAAAATTCGAATTTTTGGCTTATTAAACGTACCTGATACATTCCACAAAATGACAGACGGAGAATCTAATTCAGGAATTTCATCTAATTAAGTGGATTTTGAAAAACTGTTGAACAAAATAATTGGCAGAAAAAGTCAAAATTCTAAATCGCTCAATCTTTTGGCTATGTTTAAAACTCTAAATATATTCCATGTCTAAAAATCCTGACTCTGATAAAAAAAATATACTGTGATATGATTTTTCTAAGATAGAATATATTTTTTTAGCACTATAAGAAGTTCTGATAGGAAATATAATTTTTAAACGTAGGAAAGTATCTAACAAACCAGGGCACCACTATTTAAGGCTAAAATAGTCCTGCCATCTGATGAGGGCTCTGTAAAACCTATTGTATAAAGGTTTAGTACTTTTAGTGACCCAGACATTACCGCAACAACATTGCTACAAGGTCACACTGTAACTTGCGAGGGTTATTTTCAACCCATGATGTTACAGCAATGAAAACTGCCCTTTTTTTGTCACGGCATGCCGTGATGACACACCACAAACTGTGATATCTCCATAACGCGTGAAGAAAGAAAACATTATGATGTGACAAAAATAACGATACTGTGACATCAAAAAGTAATAATACTGTGAAATGATGGATATCTAAAGTTGCAACAAAACTATAAAAGCGAAGACACTGTAGCACAATCAATATGTGTGAAATAGTATGTAACGTTGTAACAACGCTGCAAAAAGGACGTAACAGATGGTAACAAAATTCCGAATTAGTGACGTTGCAGCATAGGGTCACTAAACGTGACGTTGCACCACAAGTTCACAAAGTGGTCATTAATGCGAAATTATGTAAATGTAAATATGTAAGACTGCTGTAATGTTTATCACTCATGTGTGCAATATATATATTGAAGACGAGTGTAGGAAGGGAGTGAAATAAAGTAATAAAGATTATTAATAGAATTGAAAATAATTCTAAGTCTAAATATAATTTATAGGAGATATGGACTATAATCTTATTACCTTAGTCCTCTTTTAGACCCTGCCTTTTCCCCTCTACTCTCATAGACTTAGCATTAGGACAAGGAGGATCCCCCTCTCCAAGCTCCCCAGAGGGCTCTTCTTCGGCCACAGGGAACGTCCCTGTGGCTGAAGAGGGTATGGACATAGCGTAACCATTTGTTTGTAGCGATTCAGTGAAAGATTTTTCACAAAAGGTATGGTATTTACCTTAAGTTGGAAGAGATGCTTCAATAAATTTAACTACAAAGAAACACTTGTTAAGCATGGAACTGTATTTTTTATTTAATCTATAAATTAAATGTATGGTTAAACTTTCAAGTGGATTATTGACTCAACGACGTCATGCTTTTTTGAAATTGAAGCTGGATCATATAGAATACTTCTCTTTTTCCGGTTATGAACCTTATAGTCCCTGAAATTCTGTGCGTAAAATACCACACCTGGGCTCACCTAATTTGCAGCGATGACTTGGATTTTATTTGTTAATTGTGAACTATTTATTGATGGCAAAAAATTCGCTATCTGTATTTTAGCATCAAATTCCGGAGGAGGGCAAGTAATTCATTGAGGAAAATTTGCTTTCGGTTCTGAAGGTGTCACTTCTGGTGGATTTTTCGAAAATTTGTCTGATTTTGTGAACTAGTTGAAAGGAGTGAGCAAAAGTGTGTAAAATGTTCAACAGTCATCCAAAATAGAATGTACACACTGCATTTTGCTTTACTAAAACTTCATAAAATTATTATTATAAATTTAATGTCCACCTAAATTTAATGTTATTATTCCTTGTGAGAGTTTTCTCAAGTATAAATAATAAGGACACCGTCAACCGTACGTCCTACTATTAACAAAAGTCAAACTCACCATACTCAAGCTGGTCAGAATCCTTGAGAGATTTCCGCTCGTCTTCTTCCGGGGGTGGCCTTTGCTTCCCCAGCTTTATCATGCTAGCTAAGCTGCGCATAGTGGCCGGAAGAGATCTACAGTTTAGGAAAAAGAATAGGACAGATGAGGAAAAATAAATATTAATTAGGCGAAGGGATTTAGTATTATCAGACAGGAAAAATACTTTCTGTAATTTCTACAACTCTTAAATAAATATTGTTAAAATATTAACTACCCGATGGGGGAGTTTGAAGTTATGTAAAAACCCTTTCATACGGTGGCCTGAAGCACTTTCACGCCTAATATTCTGGACTAATGCGAAATACACACACACACACACCTCTGACTTCAGATATGTCACAAAATGTAGATAAACACTCATTTTACTCCTAAAACAATTTTTTGTCATTTTTTTAGAATGTAATTCCCTATTTAGTGACAGATATAAACTATTTACTCATTTAACATAATATGCATTTTTATGTTCCTTTTATTTTATATCAAAAATTAAAACATTTTGAATGTTAGGAATTACAGGAAGAAAGCTAGAATGAATTTTGATACCTCCGCATATTTTCCTATTTTATTTAGTCATTTCGCGTATAGAATGTAGTTATTTAGGTTAAAAAGTGAATGTATTAATTAATCTGCGGAAATGAGAATGAAGTTTCATTTACTCATTAGCGGCTTTTCACAGGACATTGTTAAATATATCTGCAATTAATATATCTGCATCCTAGAAAGTTGGTGTCATATATGCACACACACACATATATATGTTCATATATATCTATATATATACATGTATATATATATGTGTGTATATATATTGATACACACACATATATATATATATATATATATATTATATATATATATATACACCCAAATCTCTTTTTACACGATAGATACATTCCTCAGAAATTCGTGTAAAAAAAACCGTGTAAAAAAGATGTTAAGTTTTCTATAGTAAAATTGGAGATACGTTCCATGTTATCCGAAAACCGTGTAAGATGAAATAAAGAACTATATTTAGTTTAAAAACCGTGTAAAAAAATGCTGAAAACTTTAAAGGTTCTGATATGCATATGAATGATATATACATACATATGCAATTTTACTGAGCAATAAAACTTAAAAAAAAAAATTCATAGGTAAAAATAAGTAGCGCAAGCAAAAAAAAAGGAATCTGTTAATCCAAAATTAGGAATAGAAAACTTAAAATTAAAAATAGAGATAAAGAAATAATATTTAGTTACATAATTATTCGTCGCTATTTGATAATAAGCGCAATTGTTTGTGACGAACTGGACCAAAGTCGTTATCATCACTAGAGATAGATATCCACATCCGTCAAGCTCTTTAATGGAGACTTTCGTCCGGTAATACTGTTCTGAACTGCCGAACTACTTTCCGAAAGTTGAACTTTTGGTTGTTTAAGTTCTTTATACAACTCTTGATACCCAGCTAAACAATTCTTCATATCTTGTTCGAATTTTAGGGCAAGTTCCATGTTTGGATCAATTTTTAAAAAAATGATTCACTATACTTTTCCCAAATGTTAAACCCTCGCCAATTAAACTAGCAGTTAGTTGACATATTTCGGCCTCTTTCTCGTTATCGCTATTATGATCCTTAGTACTATTACCGCCATCTGTTATTAAATCAATCAGATCATCTACATCTAGAGGTTCATCTATCATTAATTCGTCGATGTCTTCAATTTGCAGGTTCTGAAATCCTTCTCCTCCAATTTCGTGTGCCAAGACTATAATTTTAGAAGACTTCATCGTTGTTTGGGGCACTGAGTTACCACTCTTGACGCATTCTGGCCAAAGTGCTTTCCAGCAAGCATTTAATGTTGATACCCTTAACTTCTCTTTGGTCAATGAAGCATATGTAATGCAATCCATAATCGAATTTTTTTTCCATGCATCAACGATTGTGAGGTTGTCCTTCTCTACTGCATCTAAAATATGTTGGAATGCTCGTTGAGTATAATACAACTTAAAGGTAGCTATTATACCCTGGTCTAATGGTTGAATCAAGGAAGTGGTATTAGGTGGCAAAAAGATTACTTGAACATTTGGATGCTTTAATACCGGATGACTGGGCGAATTATCTACGACCAAAAGTACTTTAAAATCAAGACGTCGTTGTTCCATATATCTTTTGACTTCAGGAACAAAGCATTCTTCAAACCATTCCGTAAATAGACTTGCTGTCATCCAAGCCTTTTTATTCGCCCTCCAATGAATCGGCAACTGGTGATTATTTTTTCCTCTTAAAGCACGTAGCCTTAATGATCGGTTGATTAAAAGAGGCTTTAAAATTTTGTCACCAGAAGCGTTGCTACACAATAAAAAAGTCACCCGATCTTTAGCAACTTTAAACCCACTAGCAATTTTTTCAGATTTTGCTATAAAAGTTATGGCAGGCATTTTTTTCCCAGAATAGACCCGTTTCATCGGCAATGAAAATTTGGTCGGGAACATACCCCCCCATCTTCGATTGTTTTGGCTAATTTTGCTGGAAAATTTTTAGCAGCCTCTTCATCTGCTGATGTAATTTCTCCTTTAATTTTTAAATTATGAAATACATTTCTTTTAATAAATCCTGTTAGCCATCCATCACTAGCCGAAAATTCTTTTCTCTTATCTTGACGACTTATTGATGGCTCCGATATCTGCACTTGCTTATAAATTCGTACTGCCTTCTGCTTTATAATATTTCCATCTACAGGTATTCACTTTTGAAATAAATCCTCCATCCAAAGCACTGCACATTTTTCCATTTTTACTAACACTTCATCTCTAATGTATGACGATGCTTTGAAACTAAGTTTTGATGCGCAGATGGCAGATTTTCGTATGGCATTCTCATTTTTATTAATGGTTCTGATAGTAGCCTCGTTCAAGCCAAAATCCTTGTCCACAGATATTGCACCTTTACTCCTCGCAAGACAGTCCAAGATTTATAATTTAACTTCTAAAGAAACGGCTTTCCTTTTACGAAACTTTCGACATTTTGTTAAATGTTATGTAGGGTAAAAATTTTATCTAGATAAAAATACCTTTTTTCACTTAATAAGATCAGAAATGTTCAAATACACAATTGATAGCACTATGTATGGCTGATAACACGAACAATTGATTAAATATTGTGAGCTAATAAACTTAAACAATTTAATGATGCAATATGTTATGCAAATGTCATACGAAATGGGTAAGACTTATCGAATAAGGGGATTCCCCAGAAGTTACTGGAGAACCCCTTAATAAGGGGAGATCCCTTCGAATAAGGGGAGATCCCTTCGAATAAGGGGAGATCCCTTCGAATAGGGGGAGATCCCTTCGAATAAGGCAGTGCTCAGTGCTGCCTAATTTTTGAAGTGCGGTAAAAACGTGAATTTTTTTTATACATTGGTACCAAAGACTGCAATTTATATTAGATCTATCATGGTCACGTATATAAGACAATGACTTTGAAATTGTGTTAGATCAAATAAATTTTTCAAAACAGGAAGACTTTCAATTCGAAAACTTCAAATTCGTATGAAAAAAAGCATGTAAAAAAGAGTTAAATGCATATAATAAACACATTATATGAAATTCCAATGAAAGATTAGAGATAAATTGAAACACATACGAGTACAATAACCATGGCTTAAAATAAAAGTTAGCCACGTATAAAGTCAAATTTAACTACTGACCAAATGAGTTATAAATAGGGAAAAATAAAACAGTGTATATTTGCTAAATTACACAACTGTGTTGATTTGCTGTTGCCAAATGGTGCTAACTCCAGTAAAAATTGTTTGATTTAGATTTTTTTAAATAACAGTTACTTTACACATTGACTACTGATTATAAATCAAATTCCATAAAAATTGTATACGCCGTTCTAAAGTGATGCTCTTTTCAAACATTTTGACATTGAAGTGACTCAAGAAGGGAGCTTCGACTCAAGAAGGGAGCTCGAAAAAATAGTATGCTATGGAAATCTATTCCCACGCTACATCTAAAAGTATTCTCCCTTTAATTTTGTATTTGTGCGTCGCGGAATAGCATAGGGCACAAGTGCACAGTAAAAAGCACATAGCAACACCATTGACAAACAGTGAGATTACACGGAATTCTGCGTGCCTTGTATTGGTGACGCACCTCTTCCTTTCCGGCGACCTCGGGGATGTCAGGCTCATTTGTGAGCCACTGGTTTTTACAGGCAGGTGGTAATCAATATCAGGAACCCCTTGCTGTTGCTGCTGTCGGTTGCTGATAGACCTCTCTAAGTTGGCTATGTTGTGTTCAATGACGATGAGGGCCTGCCTATCGTCTTCGAAACTTTCACCCTGCATGCTCGTGGTGTTCCACTCGCCAACTGAGCCGTCTGGTGCATTATAACGAACATCGAACAGAAGAACGATCTGTTAGACAAAAGAACAAATAGTACATGAAATACATGTAACTGAGTAATAATACAAATCCTAAACACAAAGTTATATGAGTAAATAACCCGCTCAATTTACTAACTAATTAATCTGAAAATAAAATGTTTCATTAGTAGCAGCATAAGACAAATGTTTAAAGGTATCAACCGATTTCATATGCAAAAAAGATGAATGAAACTTTTGCTTTACTCCGAAAGCGGTTGATACCATTAACCCATGTCTTTTACTGTTACTAATTTTTTATTATTTTTACTAATTATTATTGGCTTATTGTTACTAATTTAAACTGAACTATAATTAGTACAGTCTAACCATCAAGATTGCCCATTTAATCCGTTTGACCGCCTGGGATCAAATGCTGAACTTACTGACTGGTCCACGGCTGTTCATTTGGTTCACAGTTGACGTTCTCAGTGCTGGATTACCCAATAGGCACACTAAGCACGTGCTTCGTACACCAGCAAATTAGGCTGCAGCAATCAAAATTCCTTTTTTTGTAACTTGCTATTTAATAGAGATAAAATTCACCCTTTTCTGCTGAAAATTAGAAATACGAAAGAAATATTATTCTTTAATCTACAGCATGCGTTTTGCCTTTCATAATATTATTATTCTTAAAGCCACTATAAAGAGTAATATATAAAGTCATCCGTTTCTGCGCAGAGCATGGTACAAGCACAGAACTTTATTCTATATTCCTAGAATTCTTTAGTCTTGCTATCTCTTTTTATCTCTCTCGACACTATTTTCCCTTTCTCTTGACTTATAAAGCAATAAAAGGGGAACAGAGGTTTCTGAATTTCAGATGAACAATACAGAGAGGTCTTCACTTCTTTGCGAGTTGGGCTGGTTTTGGTGACGCGTTTTACGAATTTTGCGAGTTGGGATGGACTACTGGTAGAGGTGACACTATCTAGCAGAGTAGAAACCTTGAAAGTTCCGAGGGCTGGAATAAGACGTTAACTAGGGTTGTGAATTTTCCAACATCGACTCCACTGAACTTTGGGAGGACTCCGGGCAGTCTAAAGTTTTTCTAGCGCTGATTGAAGAGTAGATATTGAAGTTCTAGATATTGAAGAGGGGAAACCAGTGTGGTTTCCACTCTTCAATATCGACAAATCGACGATATTTTCGATAGATCATAACATAGTCAAGATCATAACATATCAATCATATTCATCATCAATCAGATCAGATTATATGCGATAGATCATACCATATCAATAGATCAGTAACATAGCCAAGGCAATAGGTAGAGAAAAAGAAGGGTCCGTGTTTTTACGTTCAAGCGAGATATTGAAAATTTTTGACTATGACACACGCTTAAAATAATAAATATTCTAAAACAGACGATTTTAAAATATAATCTACCTTTCCACCAAATTTAAAGTCCCTAGCTCGATAAATCTGGAATTTAGTGCTCATTTGGCCTTTCGAACATTTTAGTCTATGAAACAACTTTCTGCCTATGATACCCCTTTTAAATAATTATATATTTGAAAGTAGCACTTATACAGGTTGATCTTATCATATGATCCACCGTTGTATTGACTACTTCAAGTCTTTAACTCAATAAACCTGAAGTTTTATGCTCACTCGACAATTGACAGACAGAAGCTGTTTTTTTTTCAATCTTTTTAAATATAAATTTAAATCTGCTAACACCACTCAAAGGAAAAAATAAGAAGAAACGGAAAAACACGATTAACGTTTAAGCAAAAATTTAATTAGCTAAGAAAAGCGGTTTTTGATATGAACACTGAATTCAAGCAGCAGTGAAGGGGTAAAGTCGATGGGTCATCGGAAAATTTAGTGTGCAAGTGGAGGGGGGGGGGGGTTATGAAAATGCTGATGGTCTGGGTTAGTATCTATCTAATTTGAAATGTTTGTCCGTGATTGAAACACGTTTGGCAACAATTTGCAGCAGCATTACCCAGAGATAGAGAGAGATAAACAAACAGATACATCAAGGTGTTTATATTATCAATAGTAACATTATCAAGTGAAGTTTTTGTAACAATTTACGACAGATAATATATAGAATACGAGTTTTGTGTTTACCGTTACAAGCTGCTATTAAAAACGTTCTGAACTTACTTCAGTTGGCATGTTATTGACATCCACCAGGGAGTCGGCGACGCGAAGTTGCCCATCTTCTATCAGCTGTTGTAAAACCAAGCCGTAGCTGCCCACTATCCTGAAGAAGAAAATGAAAATGAATTTAAGGCAACTGTGATAATGCATTTAATGCATTTAAGGCTCCGGCGATTAGTCAATCGCCAGAGATAATTACTATATAACTGTCTAGCACGTCTAACGTGTTTTTGCATTTTCAGATACTCCAGAGATTATTACATTATGGGTGAGTAGTAAACGAAAAGACTGAATATTTTCACACTTATAGTATGGACTACAGTACCAAACCTAAAATGGTCTGATTTTCGGTTCCCCTCTGGACGATTTTAATGACGTTTCAGAATCTTAAATAGACCCACAGTTGCTCAGAAGGTTGAATCTTCACACACTTATAGAATCAACTACTGTACTGGACCTAATGGGGCTGAATTTCATTTCTGATTTTTCTCCCATAGTGGACAAAATAGGGGGGGGGGTAAGTATTTTAGAACCATCCCGGACCACCCACCGCGGACATAAAAGACAGAAACTCGAACACGGGACAGAATCTTGTAACTTTTAACACTTTACAACATAGTTGAAAATTGTTTATGCCTTTGTCCATTCTGTCTGTCTGTCTGTATGTCTGTCTATCTGTCTGTCTGTCTGTCTGTCTGTCTGTCTGTGAGTTAGCACGATAACTGCCGTGAAAATGACTTTATCAAAATGAAATTTTAGTATGTTGTTCAGACGCTCTGTGGGACCTATGGGAATATAAATGAATACATAATATCACCCAATCAGTTTTGGATTGAACCCGGGTTGAAAAAATGAAATACATTGAACCCTATGGAACCAAATTTTTTAAACATATTTTAAGCGAATTTAATATTCACAAATTGCTTCGAAAGTTTTAGGAAATATTCAAATTATCCTATAAAATATATATAAAAAAATCAGTAAAATATGTTAGGAAGTTTTTTAAATAAAAATTATTTAATATAGGGAGAAAAACAAATTCAATTAAATTCTGACTCTTGCTATATCCTCCAGAAAGAAGAAAACGATATATTTTATAATAAATATCTTTCCAAGAGTTTAATTGTCAGTTTAATTGATAAGAGTTTAAGTGAGAATCATACGATTTATATTTCGATGAAGTTTTAAATATTTAAGTATAATAAATTACTGTAGTACTGTGATAATGTAAAAGAAATCACCACTGAATGTATCACATTTTAGAGATTTTTAAATGAAATTGCATTTCAGTTGGAAAGTGTTTCATAATCAATGCTTATGCATGATTGATCTTTCTTGTTTATTAAATAACAGTCTTTATAAGGTAATTTTTATGCATAGGAAAAAATGTACAAAATATTAGCCTTTATAGGGTAATTTTATGCAGAGGATAGAATGTAAATATTAAATAATAGCCTTTATAAGGCATTTCAGGGATAGGATAGAAAGTATTAAATATTAGATTTTATAGGGCATTTTTATGAATAGGGTAGAATGTATTAAATATTAGCCTTTATAGGACATTTTAATGCATAGGATAGAATGTATTGAATTAGCCTTTTGAATTTGTGCTCATTTGACAACTTATTTGTTCTAACAGAAGTGCAAAATCTATTAATAACAGGATAGAATGCATTAAATATTAGATTTTATAGGGCATTTTCATGCATAGGATAGAATGTATTGAATAATAACCTTTTGAAATTGTGCTGTTTTGGTAACTTATTTGCCTTAACAGAAGTGCAAAATCTTCTTCAAAATGCAATTGCCATTTAATTAATATCCCGTCAATGATTAGGGGCGAAGTCTTTGGCATCAAAATATAAAACTATTATAAAAGTGTTTTCTATGTGACTGGAACAAATTACATCCACGAGAATGGGGTTCGAACGATGTTAAAAATTAAACCGATGTTAAACCACGAACGATGTTAAAAATTAAATTTATTGCATAATATTTTATATGAAAAGTAAACATATTTGACAAAACTTAACTATTTTTTTAATTTCATGAAATTTTTTGATGAATTTATTTGAAAAACGTGCAATATCTATGAACGATTCATAATAGAGTTTTAAAAATTACGTCATTTGTTTCTTAATAAAAATTATGTATGAAATGATTACTTATTTATCATTATTGGTGATTTTTATTTTTTTAATGATTATTTCAAAAATTCGTTCAAAAATTGGGGCCGGGGAGGGGTGTCTTCCAAACGTTCATTTGCATTTAAATTCATAGGGTTCCAGTATTCAGTGATTGTAATAATTGTTTAATTACGTTTGAAAATTACAAATTATTTTTGAAACGCTTTATTCGTTCGTGAAATATCGCCTCCACAGTCTGACGGACATACACTAAAGAGACATAATCTCAATAACGTTTGATTCGAATGCTGAATTTTTTACCTGTTACACGTTTTTCCTTATACATTTTACTATGTATGTAGGGAAAGTTGTAAGATTATTGTTTATTTAAAATAAGTGGTTCTTTTATATATGTTTTAAAATAAAATTTCGAATAATGTGGAACTAAAAATGAATATTGTTCTGTTACACTAATTACATTAATAGCACAAATTTATTTTCGTCTGCTCCCTTCATTCTCGAAACGTGCTGCGTCCAGCTGACCAACTTGCGCAACTTTAAAATCTTTCTATTCATATTGGCTGTTTAAAAATTGTATTTCCATAAAATCTGAAATCTCGGCCCCGCCACTTTTACATGTAAAGAAAGTAATATTTAAAACACGGAAGCAGAATATCATGTTCTGCTTCCTGCTTTTCAAATTTCGCAAGAAAATAGTTACTTGCAGGCATTTTCTCGGAAATTGCTACTTGGTGAATTCATCTATGCAAAATATCATATTCAGAAGCTGCAGAAATGTGTCTGGCTAAGAAAAGATAGCAGCTCGGTTATTTTTTTTTTTACTTTCTTTGCGTATACAATCCTTTCGATAGAAGCTTTATTTAAAAACTTTCCATGTCTGAAAAAACATGCCGCATTCAACTCAAGTTGTCTTCAAAGAGTGTTTCACATGTGCGAAGTATTTTATATTGACATCCAGTGAAAAAATTCCAGGTTAGGTTTAAAATGTTCGTATGGAATTGTGTAATAAATTATAAATATATGGTGGCCTACACGTTACTACTTACACAGTAAATGAAGATATTTGTCTGTATGTTTATATGTATCGTCTGTAAAGGGAAATCTAAGCTTCGGAATTCGGTATCAGGGGAGCTGAGCTCCCGGTACGACATACCTCGGCGAGATATTTTTAAAATTCGAGTTGGTTTTATACGTTAAAGCACGATTTTGAGCTATATTCATACAAATCGGTTCCTTAGGGATTTTCTCAGTATATACACTTAAATGAATCCACAATCAGTTCCCGATTTCCTTTTTACAACAAAGTTTAATTGAATTTGAAGTTTGTTTAATTTTTTTGCGCTAAGCCTAACTCTCGAAAAAAATTCACTAAAAATCACCTATTCAACACAGAAATCTACTTTTTTTCAGGAATAAAAGAAATATTTATTTTCTATTTGATGTATATTTTTCATACAAATCTGAATACAAAATACTCGTTAGCTGCTCCTATTCTTTTATCCGAAATAAACGAATATTTTCACTGCCTCTAAACCACCCCCCCCCCCCAAAAAAAAATACTCTCTTATATTCCTATGATTCACCAACGAAATCATTATGTCGAAATCTAAACGAGAAGCGGAACTCAAATATAAAATAGCTGATGCTATGAGAAGTGCTCTATTTTTTTATATTACAAAACCATGTTTCAAAACTCCAAATGGAGAAATGATTAATTGGATCCTCCGTATGCCAAGGTCAAGTATCTGCAAAATACATTGAAGTTGTTTCCATGGACATTTAACGCCATCTAGTAGACAAATAAATTCAAATAAAAACGTTTCACATAGAAACACGCGTACGTGCCACTCGCCGTTTAGGGTAAAGTTTTCTCCGTCACGAGTGCGTGCCGTCCGTCCTTGAATGCAAGTTCGCAGCCGACACGCGGGCGTGACAACCGTCGCGAAAGGATAAGTTAATAAATTCAAAGCTGCAATTTTTTTTCGCAGAAATAAAATAAGGGAAATCTTGAAAATGCAACTATCCAATATTTACAGGCCTTAGTGGATTTCTTTGAGCTATGAATGCAGGCGTGATAAATATTAGAGTTCATATAATTATTGGAGTTCATATTTCATATTTACTTAAATACGCTTTTTAGCATTGTCAAACACATTTAACGTATGGTTTCTGAGATAATGTGCAGAAAGTAATAACATCAAGTTAGGACTTAATATGCGATGTTTGATAATGATCTAATTGGAACATTTTTCAGCTTACCGAATTCCTAACATAATTAAGATGTAATATATAGTTTATATGATAATTTGATATTTTTATGCTTTATTGAAGAGCTTCCGATTTGCTATGTCTTTTTTTATTAAGTTGAAAGTCATACGATATTTTCTCTCATCTTCTAACATATCAACTGAAATAATAAGTAATATATATTTCAGGAACAGTTACTATAAGTTAATATTTATAATTCATATAAATCTTTACTAGAAATTAAGATTTATTAATTCAGTTGAGTATACATTTTGAGTTCAAATACTACTGTTTAGAGAACATATTAATTTCTAAAAAAAAATTAAATTCCAGATTTTGATCAAAAACTCCTGAACATATGCTGATTACTTTAAAAAATACATTCGTCTGTGTTTGGGTTTGTATGTCTGTTAGATGTGGACATGACAACTTAAGGAAAACACATACCGCTATGGTATTGTATGTGTAGATACATTAGGTAAAAAATGAAGCTAAATAGAATTTTTTATTTTTATCATTTAATTTGTCTGTTGGTAAGTATGTAGTTATATCCAGATAAAATCTCGAATTACCGACTTCTGAATATCTAAAGCAGTACTCTAGCTCGGAACAGAACATACCAGTTTGGCAAAGAGTATATGATCTGCAATAGTATCTTATATGATAGCATTTTGATGTCTTTCCGTCCGCAATCATTTTTGACCTTGAAGGACTCAAAGAATAAACATTCTTTTCATTCTATTCCTTTTGAAAAATATTTGATTTATCTGTAAAATGTAGAAAATGCATTGCAGAATCGCCATGGCCTGCAGAAATTTTCGCTTGCCTCGTCACAGTGTCATAAAGATAATTAGCTGGAGTGTATCACATCTCGACATTCTCATACCAGAATCCGTTTTTAATTAGCTTGGGATGTTTTTATATTGCAAATTTTGCAAAAATTTTCTTTTGAAAAATTTGTATCGTTGGCTCAAATGATTACAATTACAGCATGTCACCATTCATTTTAAAGAGCTTGAAAAAATATTTTGATTGATACAAAATCTGACGATGTACCCCCTCGAGGAGAAAGTAACTTTCTCCACCCCCCTTCCCCTGGAGCTAATGATCTCAAGAACACAAAAAGTGTAACGCAGCTTTTTTTCACCACAATGATTAAAACTGTTAAGTTTCGTCGTCATTGAGCCATAAATAATCTCAGTTTATGCATAATTATGTCAAATTTTGTCCTATGTTATCATGTTAAGCAAATATAAAATTTAGATGTTTTCGTTCGAATTTCAAAAAAATTCAATTTAGTATTTGATTTTTCTTTAATATAGCTGGACAAAAAGCTTCATGAAAATCAATTAATATTTATCGCAGCTACCGTGTATACAAGAAATCGATCAGAGACAGACGACAGACAGCCGGACATATTTGTAAAACTAGTCAAAATGTGTTCAAGAGGTCCTAAAGCATATATTACATCAAAATGTAGAAATCGAAAATGTTCGTAAAACAATACTTTCTCTATACTATATTCTATACTACGAGAAAGTAAAAGTACGCAATTCTATACTACGAGAAAGTAAAAGTACGCAATTCTATACTAAGAGAAAGTAAAAGTACACAATTCTATACTACGAGAAAGTAAAAGTACGCAATTCTATACTACGAGAAAGTAAAAGTACGCAATTCTATACTAAGAGAAAGTAAAAGTACACAATTCTATACTACGAGAAATTAAAAGTACGCAATTCTATACTAAGAGAAAGTAAAAGTACGCAATTCTATACTAAGAGAAAGTAAAAGTACACAATTCTATACTACGAGAAAGTAAAAGTACGCAATTCTATACTACGATAAAGTAAAAGTACGCAATTCTACTCTAAATGCAATGGGAGATTTTTATACGGTTACATTAGATCTCGGCGAGGATGGAACGGCGTGAAGAAAACTGCAACCGGCAACCAGACCTACAGCTGCGACAGCGAAAGTTACCAACTCTGCAACCTGACTCGAACCCGAAGTGTGTGACCCCAATGCCTGCCTGACCCGCAACGCATAATAAAATTCGTTTTCAAAGTTCTATTCAGTCGGTTTTAAATTTCTAACGCATCTGCACAATTTTCTGCTGTTTCCAGTTTGTAACTCAACTCCGTTCACGTTTTTATCCAGTCACTCTTCTAAGTAAAATGTGATGAGGTATAGTCCTTAAAAATATTTTCTCGGGTAGACCTGTAACCCGATTAGCAGCTTGAAAATAAAAACAAACACGATTCGAAACTTGAAAAATAAAGAAAACTCGACCCAAATTCGACATTCAAAGTAGGTAACTGACGAATAACTGCGTGTACCTGACTTCATACAGAACTTTAGACTACATGTTAGCAAGCCAATGGAACTACTACCAGTGATGCAGCACACTTTATTTGAAACAATGATTTATTAACAGTTTACAATATAGTTGAAAAGTGTTTATGATTTTGTTCATTCTGTCTGTCCGTCTGTCCGTTCGCACGATAACTGCCGTAAAAAAGACTTTTATCAAAATGAAATTTTAGTTTGTTGTTGAGACGGTCTATGGGACATATGGGAATGCAAATGAATAACATCACCCAAGTAGTTTTGATTGAACCCGGATTGAAAAAGCGAAATACATTGAACCCTATGGGATCTAATTTTTCAAACATTTTTTAAGCGAAATTAAAATTCATAAATTGCTTCGACAATTTTAATAAATATTCAAATTATCCCATAAATATATATAAAAAAAAATTCAACAAAATATGTTGGGTAGTTTTTTAAATAAAAACTAAAATAATAGTTACACCCATATTATATGGGGAGATCACGTGATCCACTTCAAACTAAAATATGGCATCCATCTTTTTTTCCCAGTGTAAAAGTCGATATTTTTAAAGTTCTTTTAAATTTATATTTAGTGTTGCATCTGTCCTAAAGCCGCTTTATTTTTGCGTATTTTCTGTGCATCTATATTCGGTGCCAACGCAATTACAATATTGAGTTTAAATGATCATCAAAGATCATTTCTACAACGAAGCCTAATTTCAACGGGTCTAGAATATAAACACGTGATTTTAATATGAGTTGTATAAGAATTGCTGAATTTTTTTCACGCAAAATTATTTAACTCTGGAGTCTGGAATAAAAGTGTATGAATGAAATATTCACTGTTTTTACATAGAGAACCAGACGATTTAAAATTGGATGACGTCATTTGACGTTCATCAGTTCATTTTTCGATGAAGTTTGAAGTTTTTAAGTAAAATAAATTAATGTAGTTCTGTGATAATTAAAAAAACATCACCACTGGATGTATCGCATTTTAGAGATGTTTAAATACAATTGCATTCCAGTTGGAATGTGTTTCATAATCAATGCTTTATGCATGATCGATCTTTTTTGTTTTAAGTTAGCAACTTTAAAGCACCAACATTATCACCAAAATGTTTTTGATCTCTACAAAGGAAAGCTAATAAATGAAATGTAATTTAACTACGACCGATTAAGGTAATAATATTGTAATATAGCAAATATTATCCACAGTTTGCCAATGCTGCACTCACAATCTTTTTCATTACACATTATATCTGTCATGGTGATTTGAAATCATCTGCTTTTCAACCATTATTGCCATTTAGATACTATGAAAATATCACCCTTACTGAAGTTGATGTATATAATAAAGCAGTGAGGTTGAAATAAATGACACCCAGCTAAAGGGTTGGGTTGTGACGAAATAATCGCTGCATGTACACTATTGGGTATTAAATAAAGATTTATCACTCGATGTATTCAATTTAATATTCCTCCTTAGAATGCAAAGATATTAAATTTAGTGTCTACTGACATCAAATGTAACAGCAGAAGTAATGAAATTCTTTTTCAGGTTAAACTGACATTTGGGACGAACTGTAGCTGGAAGGTGAAAAGTATAAATATGGTTTTGACAAAATGGAATGTTCGTTTGACTTTGAAGTTTCGCATGTACTTGTTCTTTATCTTTGTAGCATTGAACTACTTTTATTTGAAGAAATACTGGTCGGCACAATTTCTAAACTAGTTAATTTTAAGTTAGAATAGAAAGCTTCGAAACAATTCGATAAAAGTCTTCGAAATATTTCGATAAAAGTCTTAAGCTAGAATAGAAAGTTTTGAAGTTACGTCCTGCGGGCTGGATATGGTCCACGGAATTAATTTGTGTAGCTATTGAACGTAATGAACAATTTTTTTAATCATCCTGACAAAATTGTCTTATTACCAAATGCCCTAAATGTGCGTATTGGTATTAGTATTTATAAAAATGAAAAATTCATTATTTTTTTCGAAAACAATGCGATGCTGTAGCTTAAATACAAATATGCAGCTGAAATTAATAGATTTGCAACCAGATACCATGTTGAAATAATTATTTAAACTAGAAAATTCAGTTTTATTCTATGTTTTAAGAAAGTATCTATAACAATGCAAAGAATTTTGTAAGAGAAATAAATTTCATATTTGAAAGCAGTCATATCTGCGGGAAATTTTTCTCTAGAATGAAGCATATTGAACCAAAAAATTGTTCAAGCTTAACTCATGATCACTTGAAAATGTGTGGTTTGTATTTGACACCAGATATTAAAAACATCATTCAGATATCATCAAAGCAGGCGCATTGCTCTCATTAACTGATTTTTAGTGTTGATGCAATCGATCAATATCCAGCTTTTTCGGTGTTTCATTGTTTCGTAACGAAATAAAATCTTAAATTTATTAATTAATTGTTGTATATTTTTACCTAACTTGTTTAACCCCCAATTTTCCCCCTGAGAAAATATTCCCCTATTTTTAGGGGGGTAAGGTGTTATCTCTAGTCCTGTTAGAGATAGGAGAAAACGTCAAAGTTGTAGAGCATTGAAAAATTAGTATTAAGCATTTTTGATCAACATCAAAAGATGGAAATACGAACTTTAAATACCGGTGTATACAATCTAACTTCGCTCAATAAACAACCAAACATTCAGAATAAGGAAATAATAGCATCAATTTTTAATTCAAAATACTCACTGTTAGTAAAGATGTAGGATGACATGTGTAATAAGATGTCTCCTTGCTTTCCAATGACTCCACCATGGAGGTAAAAGTGAGGAGTTAAAAGTCCAAATTATGAAAACGCCAATATCGTTTGAGACAGTAATTCAGGTGGCGCTGGGATAAGATAAGTAGGCGAAAGACTTACAATATTTATTTAAACTGACCATTTTGTAAAAATAAATTATTAGCTCAATGCAAAGTAGAATTGAAACAATAAAGAACATTCCTACGTATTGAAAGTTATTTGTCTTTTAATTAATTTTTATCTCCTTATATTCTGTATTTTATCCTACAACTATGAAAAAATATTGGTTAATTATACTTATAATTGGGGAACGCTTAATTTAAAAATAAACAGGAATACAAATACTAAGTATTACGCCTTCCTGTTGTGTCAACTAACAATAGCAGCTTCTTTATTAACACTACCTACATCTAGATATAATTCTCAAAGCATTGTGCCACTTTTAAGCTTTTTATCCATGAGTTTTATCTCCTTTCTAACTTCATGGTCTCCACGTTTACACTTTCACGTACAGGTTAATAAAATATTCTCGTTATTTAGAGTTTTTTTTTAGCTTTTGGCATGGGATAAAAATGTTTAGTACTAATTTTGCTACATTCTTACAACTTTGCAATAATATTTTCTCCTAGCTCTAACAGGTAGCTAAATAAGCCCTTTACCCTCTAAAAACCGGGATAGCTCCCCTCCCCTCCCATAAATTTGCCTCATCGTGTAGCGTCGTCAGGTTTTCTTATACACCTGTATAAAAATATTTTTTTTTTATTTCTAGCAGCAACACTTGATACAAATCATTCACTGGTGTACTAATACACAACACCCAAAATACAGGAGAAAAACTATTACAAGAAACAAGAAACATGAACAAGCAACAATAACAACAATATAACAAATATGGGAAATACATGGACGGTAGCCAAAAACACAAATTCAAAACAGTCAGACAGCTTGAAGGGATTGCATCCTCTCCCTTGCACTCCAATACCTTTTGTACATGTCACCAGAGAGTCCTGGACATTTTATTTGATGATCAGCGTCCATAGCTGCGTTAGCACCACACACTACACAGTTTGGGCTTGATATTAGATTAAATCTATGAAGATATTTAGCTAAATAGTCGTGGCCAGTTTCCAAACGAAACGCTGCAACTGCATGAGATATCGGGAAACTGGGGATCTTTTAAAGAGTGGACTTCCAAGTCTTGTTTTCGATTAGCCTCGACTGTACAGATTCAAAATTATTTTTCATAGTATGCTTAATGATTCTTGTCATAGTTGTATAAGAGATTGAGCTATTTGGGGATTGAACAATTCTTGTTCCTTCCTTCGCCAGCAAATCGGCCCTCTCATTACCAAACATTCCACAATGAGAAAGGATCCATTGAAGCACAATGATCTTTAGTTTGGTTTTCAAAATGTTCAGATTCAGAATGCAGTCTTTAACTCTTGAAGAATCCACGCAATTGAAATTGGTAACCTCTTGAATTGCAGCCTTTGAGTCGGACAAAATCACTGCATTAATGAAAACCTCTGTATTCAACAATAGATGTTGCGTGGCTATTCTGTAAAAATATGTTGTACCCATAATACTTCTCGTATTATTAGTCTGGTCCTTGAATTTCCTTGACACACTATATGCATTAATAAATTTGTATGTTTGTTTTATATCCAGTCTGCCTAGCACTTTTAATATATTTTCATGTGGCCCTCCATTTAATTAGTTTGGAGATTTCTGATCTAGAGGGTACGAATATTAATTATTACAAACTAATGTTTTATACCCCGATTGTAGTTTGTTTGAATGCAAAGGAAAAGCCTTAGAGCGAAAGTACGATTATAGGGAACATGTTTCTATGCATAAGATAGTATCATTCATTTCCGAAAATTTTGATTAAGAGAACATTTGCATTTTATTTTATATCGTCTGCTTTTGTACAGATCAATTCTTATGCTTGCCCCCAGAAGTTCGCAATTTTTCTTACAAAATGATTAATGTTTGTGATTTTCAGAAATATAGCAGAAATGATTTATTTGCGATGGAATTCTCAAAGAGCGAAGTGTATGTTGATTCATTTGAATTATTGATGCGTCAAGCAATAGTAAATATGAGAGTATGACAACGGAGTAAACTGAAATATTTTTATCAATTCATATCCTTTACTGCAATAAAAATGAGTTACAAGATGAAAACGAAATAAGAAAAATGTTATAAATAACATAGAAATAAATATTCATGCAAATAAAAATCGAGAATAAAATACGTTGTTTCTGTGTTTTTTAGAGTTTCATGGAAACAGTGGTGTGTATGTGAAGATTCTACTCGTTATACGCATAAGACCCTTCGTTTTGGATTGGTATATAAACGTTCTAAAATCAGGAATTGGTTCTTTTCACACACACTGATCCCTAAAGCCAAATCTCTAAAGCCAAAAATCGCACGGATTCAGATCTGGTGATTAAGGAGAAAACTGTCGACACATAATCCTGTTGGAAACTGTTGACACATGATTCTGTTGCCCTTAAAATGTTTGTCTTAAACGCTTAACACCTATTACCATATGTGGTGAAAGACTGTTCATAAGTCTTATATCATTGCCCAGTCCAATTCACGGATTGCTAATGCACTGTATAAGAAAAGGGTCATTCTGAGCTTTGTGTAAATTTTCTTTGAGTTACTTGGTGATGATCACTGGTTAATAATTGTTATTGCGGTAACTGAAGTCCAGTGATCTTTATTTTGTTACCAATGTTAAAAGCTCTACATTTAGTGTTTTTCTTGTTCGATGGGTTTTGAATGTGGACTTGGTTTGTGATCCTTGTATTTCAATTTACTGAAGAAAAAAAAAACTAGGAGGGAGCAGACTACATAGAAATATTACATATATACAATTCAAATATATGCGCAAAAATTATTGTAAATAGAAGGTTAAAAATTATGTAGTATGCGACAAAAACGAAAAATAAAGCTGTATTTTTTACTGTCCTTTATTACTCTTTTTAAACATAATGTATAAGAAAAGTTTTGTGACGGGGTCGAAAATTCGAATTCGAGTTTTCGATGGGAGAACACGTTTCAAGCATCCCTGATCACGAATCAAACATTTTTGAAGTGATGTCTGTGTGTGTGTGAACGTATGTGTGTGTGTGTGAAAGTATGTGTGTGTGTGTGTGTGTGTGTCAGTGAGTCTGTGGAGACGAACGAATGGACCGATTCGAACAAAATTTGGTACAAAAAATCACAATCCATAAACACTGGAAGCCTATTGTTTCCATACACAATCGAATGTTTAGAACACCCCTAAATTTTCGAGTAAAATTTTGAAAATATCATCAAAAAATAAAAAATCGCTAATAAAGTTACGCAAATAGATATTTTTTATGTAATTTTTCATTGGGAAACGATTGACATAAATTTTAGAACGCTAACATGAACCGTTCTCGAGATATTGCACATTTTTCAAAAAAATTATCAAAAAGTCATATAAAATAAAAAAAAATATTTCCTATTCAGAAACATGTTCACTTTTCATATGTAATACCTTGCGATAAATTTAGTGACATCGAATTGTCGAAAATTCAATATCTTGGAAAGAGTATAAGTATCTAACTATAAGAAAAACCTATTTTTTTACTGTAAAAGTAGTAAATTTATTGCATTATATAAGGAAAGTTGTGTGTTGTCCACATCAGATTTTTTCAGATAGGTTTACAATGTGAACTTTTATATTTCAAGCGATGACTGTTTTGAAACAGAAGCATAAGAGACCGATAATGTTATTATTGCTACAGTTGTCGATAATATGTCAGATGGATTCGAATCCGAAGAAACATAATTTGATTTAAAGAGCGGGGATAAAATAAAATATTGCCGTGGGAAGCTTTTAAAACTTGTGTGGCTATTTAGAAGCTCACAGCGTTAACTACAGTATTAATTTCAACACAATAGAAAAGTGCTAAACGCTTAAATTACATAAGCTTAAATTAAAAAATCTGTATTTAGAAATATATTATTTTTTTTTAAATTTTCGATTATGTTTTGTAATTGCCTCCGTATTTTGTTGCCGAAAAAGAAAAGGCGAGATTCTAGAGCAAGAATTAGAGTGATTTTAATCGCACTGAAAACTGTTCAATTTTAGCGGGTTTTTTTTTTCACATTTTTGTGGACTTTTTTAGGCTAATATGGTCAAGGGGTGGGTCCCGACTATGTGGTTGGGGGGTTGCTGTGGTTTTGGCCCTTATACCTCTTCATGTTTATTTTGTCCATTGTGTACCCGGTTATGCTCCCTGCTTAGAGCGCTGGTGATTGTCAGGTGGATGGTATTTTTCGTCTAGGGTATATGCCGGGGCGTTCGCTTTGTTGTCGCTCCGACGAATCATCATTCCGTATTCCATAGGGCGGGGCGGAGATTTTATAATGTACATTTTTATAAATAATTAAAATTCAATTATATTTTTTGAATTTTAAGATGCTTCAGGTACATCACCAGATAATTATTTCACTTAAGAAAACGAGTTTTTAGGCCACATATTAACATTATAAATTATGGTATATACTTACAATCAGATGTAAAAGCATAGTCAGACGGAAATTAATAGTATAGATAGACATAAAATAAGAAATATACGAATTTCAGTCTGTAGGGAAAGTCATGTGCTGTTCACATGAGATTTTTTCCATTAAATTCAGCTTTGAATGAAATAGGTTTCTACACAATAAAAATAAAATGCGTAAAATTAATTTTTTTCTCAGTTATCTATAATAAATAAACCACAAAAGCGATCTTACTTACACGTTCCAAACATTGCTTCCCAAATTTCATATACTCTTTGATATATTTCATATTCTCTTTGATACATGATTCTTTATTACAGGGTTTATCATTTTAAAATACTACAATGATAATCATTTGAAACTCATGATAGCACTGGGAATTATTTCTTGAATAGGCTTTATGGTTTTAAATTGGCTTTACGTGAACAGTGAAATATGAAAGTCAACCAGATTCTGCACTGAAAGATTTGTGTTATTGGGATATTTTAATGATAGTGACATCTTGGGAGAATAGAGAGATCCCCTTGTTGGGATTAAATTCCCAAGAGAAATTTTCTAGGCAGTTGTAAAGTAGGTTCCGAAATTTACAAAACACGCATGAAAATTTCGAAAAGCAAAGCAAAGTACAACGCGATTCATTACCTTTTTTATAACGAGAATTATAATGTAGTTTACAGTATGCAGAATCTATTCCGACGATAAGAACTTGCAATTTGGCCCTAGTAGCTCAACGGTAGAGCGTCGGAAGGCCAGTTCGGAGACCTAGCATTCGATTCCAGGTTGGGGTAGCAAAGCTCTTTACAATGGCACCCGAGCAAATCAACATTGTGGGTTAGTGCAAAGATGTTGTAGGTCTGAATGTGACCCTAGTATGACTAGTACGGATTCAGTGGATTCTGGAAGATTGAGTGCCGCTTTCAAATTGAGAAGATAACGACCACGCAGGATACTAACGTGAGTAAAAATAATAGTAGCATGATGCTAACTTAAGGTAAAAATAGCAGGAGGCGGAAATTCAGATTGTCAGATATCCGTCAATCTGATATTAGAAAGTGGAGAATGCAGAGTCCAGATCGACGATAAGAACTAGCAATTTCGTCCCGGAAGTTCAGTAGTAGAGCATCGGCTGGCCAGTTCGGTGATCCAGGGTTCGATTCCCGGTTGGGACAGCAAGGTTCTTTATAAGTACGTTTACCAAAATGGTGCAAAATATACAGAGTATTGTTCATTTATATGCTTACGCTGAGCTATGCATGCCACAGAATTATTAGTTTCTGAGAATAGTTAATTTTTATGAAACTTTAATGTAAAAAATGTGAATCATTTCCTTGAGATTTTTTACAAAGAAATGAAAAGTGTGTTGTTCAATAATGATTTTCGAGCAAAGAAAACTCTTAATAGATTTCCAAAAGACTTAAACACAGATATTCATCTCATAGAGGACACTTTCCACGAGCTATAAGGCCTGCCTGTGGCAAAACTGTTAATTCTCTGGTTGTTGTTGTTGTTTCTGATGACCTCCTGTTTCGACGGAGCCGATTCAGGACCAGTGACGCAGGAAGCAACGAAGAAAGACACAAGACGAGAGAACAAAGTTTATTACAAGAACGCATCACTGACGAAGGTCGGAGGGGGTGCAGCTTTACATTTAGACGAGGACCTAGAAGGCGGAAGACTGACTTTATCCCAGAGAAACATCCATGCCTTATTCGGGATTCGAACCCGAGCCCACAAGATAGCAGCTGAAGACGCTATCCACTTCACCGCCTCATTCTCTGGTTCTCAGATCTATCGGATCCGGGGTTAAATTCCGAATGGATAGCTCTGTATACCATACTAAGCTCGGTACAGTGTTCAAAATTACAGCAAGCATTTACATTGAAAGGTGTGGGTATAAGCTATACCAACATTTTGTGATGTAAATTCTCACATGATATAAAATTTTTGCACCTGCTGTATTTTTATAATGCTTTGAGTTGATTGAATGTTTTTTCAAAGCGATGTAGTTTTTATTAGAAACATGTGGCTGAACACAGCAAACATGCTGTAAACGCAATTAAGCGAGTATGGTCATTCTTCAGCGCATGAGTAATTAGCAGGCTTTCACTGAAGCCATCTTACAATACAGCACATGATCTTATGATATAGCATATGGTATTATAAGCACATCCGTTACATCAGAGGTGATGTTAAATGTACAACCTTTTGTGCTGTAAAAATACCGTAATTATACAACAATTTTTTGCAGTGCATGCTTAAATGCCCCTGGTGGCTCCTTAATATACAGTGAGCGAAATATTCTGGTCAAAATAATCCCAATGTACATAAAACGAGCAGTAGCGAGCTAAAATTGTCCAAAAAAATCTGAGAGTTGCAAGCATTGGCGGAAGATTGCTTTCTTTTTAATTCTTTATGAAATATGAAAGCTTTTCGATTCCTACCAGGTAGCTAGATTTCTTATTCCTACCCCAAAAGACTTGGGATGGCAAATTGATGTATCTTGGAAAATCACCATTCTGAGATAAGAGGTGTTAAAACTTTTTCAAGCACTATCTTCTTTAAAATTCGTATTAAAAATATCATATCATTAGACGATTACAAGGAAATCAATCAACCTCGTAAAGGCAAAAAGGCGTATCCAGAGATACGTACTTCTACCTTTATAAGGCTGCAGACAGCTAGATATCTGATCATCCCGAGCAGATGGATTTGATTTCTACAGAACAGCTGAGTGTATGTATATATTTTACAGGGTAGTGTTCAGATCTGCATGCATTGTAATTTACCATTTAATGGAAAATTTTGACATGCAATTAATTATTAAATAAGCGATTGTTGTATTGGCGGTAATAAATCCATTACTGTTGAATTCATGTATTTGAATTAAACAGCAACAGTGTTAGTGGCACGGTAAGCTTCCGTTGAATTTGTAGAATGGAGCACAAACTCACAAAACAAGATCTAGACCAGCTTCATATTTTGAAACCTATTGCGATACAGCGTATTCTCAAAATATATTTCTATATACTTTTAACTTATTAAGAACATTCATACACGCAATCTGATTTTCTAAAAGAATTGTGTTCACAGACTATTATCTTACCGTTTTGCTTCCAAAATCCATTTACTCATATAATGGAATATGTCGGTAAATCTTTCCATTGACAGATGTGACATATTTTTCATTTTAAGGGCGTGATCTTTATGAAAAAAGTACGTTCATGAATGGTGTTGACGGGGAAATATCGAAATTTCTTTTCTTGTCACGACCTTTTAAAGTTACTGACATTTAGGGGGAGATTTGGGAAAATCCGAGTTGGGACTCTGTCCCAGGAGAAATTGTGAAGAGAGATTTTAAGTTTTTTTTTAAATGCAGGCAATATACTTCTAGTAAAGATGTTTCATGCATCAGGAAATAAAGAAAAAAAATAAATTCGCGATTGCTTTTTATGACAATACTCTACAGTTTACCAAAATCACCAATTGATGCAGACAATGTTAGTATAATGTCATTTAATACATAACGAAAAGCTATCCTGTATGATAAAAAAATCCAGCAGCGCTCACGAAAAAGAACGTTGTCTTGTTAAATAAATAATTAAATATGAAAACTAACTTCGGCTTATGCTTGCAGCTATCTAATTGAACTGAATTGGATTTTTTTAGAGCTGTAATTTTATAGAACAAAAGTTACTTTGACCGAGACTACAGTTTTAATTTAGTTTCGGTAATGTTAGTAATGAAGCCATTATGAGCATATATATTCATGCATAGAGCAATGCCTATATACCTATTATTTCAATTCAGCTTGCATAGAGAGAACGCACAAATAACTTTTTCAGCTCATGTAAATAATTCTATGGGTTATTTGTCCGGATTTATAGTCCGGATTTATAGACATTAAAATTGTCGACATAGGTAAGCAAAATAGTCACTAAATAAGTAAAGAAGGCACTAGAAAATAAAAAATGCACTAAAAAGTAAAAAAGGCAAAATAAATCGCTAAAAAGGCAAAAAGACACTTAAGGTTAAAAAACACTTAAAATAAGCCGTAAAAAAGCACTAAAAAGGTAAAAAAAATAACTTAAAATAAGCGGTAAAAAGGTAAATAAGGCACTAAAAGGGTAAATAAGGCGCTTAAAATAAGCGATGAAAAGGTAAAAGAGTCACTTAAAATAAGCAGTAAAAGGTAAAAAAGGCACTTAAAATAGGCGCTCAAAAGATAAAATATGGATTTAAAATAGGCACTAAAAAGGTAAAATAAGCACTAAAGAGTATTGAAATAGACACTAAAAAGTGAAAACCGACTCAAAAATAGTCTAATCACAGGCTAAAAATTATTGTTCATCACGTCATATCATTTTGTTAAACATGACGACTAAACAGCTTACCTATAAATCTGGAAATTGACATACAGTCTTTACTGTAATTTATATTTTTATACTTTCTTGCATCGTCATTCTTGCAATCATATGAATTTTCAGACAAAGCGGAGAGACATCTTCAGAACCGGATATTGGAATCCTTAACCTCTTCCAGAATTTGATGTTGAATCCATATCAGTTAGCATCAAAGTTCTATATAGAGCTAGTCTCGAGAAATAGGCGTTTTAAGTAAAATGAAAATTTTGAAACGGCAGTGGGAAAAGAGCCGGAAGTAAAAATCCTTAGTGAACCCCCTTTCTCTTTCAGAATTTAATGCTGAATCCATATCAATCATTATCTAAGCTCTATCTATAACAAATACTGACATAGATACTTTGAAAATATTTTATTAAAAATAAAAGTAGGGCAAAGATTTTACTCCCAACAGAAGCAGGGAAAATAAATAAAAAATAGGTTAAATTCTTAAAATAGGCATATACAGGCACTAATCCTAATAAACATTTATAGACATTAACCCTCAAAATAGGTATTTATAGGTATCATAAAATTTGAATAGTGAACCCCATAGAGCCATAAATGGATATATATTAAAATCCTGTGATTCTACAACCAGGAGAAAAATGAACAAATAGACAAAATCGGAGTACTAATTATTTGTATTTTGCGTTTATATAAAATCCTTTTTTTAATAGTTTCTTGGCTCGGAGAAAGCTTGTTTTCTATAAAAAGCAACTGACTATTCCCTTTTTCTTTCAGTAAAGAAATTACAATAAAATATTTACGAAGGATCATTTATATGATGGCAAACGGTGTGTACATTTCGTCTTTGACGCAAATATTAATAATTGTAATAATTTTTTTCCATACTTATTTCGCTCATCAGTTATACGAATTTTCGGGACAAACTGGAGTGCCATCTCCAGAACTGGAAATGAAAATTTTCAATGAACCCAACCTGCCACCTCCGGAATTCTATGCTGAATCCAAATCAGTTATAATTTAAGCTCCATCTATAGTCAATCGTGGTTCAATGAAACATTTTAAACCGTAAGTGAGAAACATCTGGAAATTGAAATCTTTATCGAACACTCCCCCTCCCCCCAACCTCTTCCGGAATTTGATGCTGAATGTATAACAGACACCATCTAAGCTATCTCTGTAGCAGATTCTGAGAAATAGTTGTTTAAAAGAAAATGGAAAATTTTGAATCGGAAGTGACACTGCCATAACTGGAAGTGGAAATCCTTAATGAGTCTCTTTAACCCCTTCAGAGTTTAATGCTGAATCCAGTTTAGGCCTTGTCTAAGCTAAATCTATAATCAAGCCAACGAAAGATATTTTTCAAGGTAAATTTTTGAATCGGAAGTAGAAAGAAACCAGAAGTGAAAATGTTTAGTGAACTACCCAACCTCCTCTATAATTTTATGCTGAATCCATATCAGTTGTCATCTAAGTTTTATCTATAACTAATTTTAAGATATAGGTATTTCAAGCAAAATAAAAAATTGAACTGGAGATGGAAAAATAATTATAAGTGCATATAACTTTTGTTCTAAACTACTTTATCGAGCTATGTAATACATCAATTTATTGAAGTATACAGTGAAAAATTTTCGCAACTCAATATCAATTTTATAAAAAATATTTACATTAAAAAATCAACTTCATTCAATACAATGATAATTAAAAAGGCGAAATAAAAATTTTTGCCTAAGGAAAGGTAAAAACACAACCGGTTTTATTTCTAAAAATATCCAATTTATTTGAGTGAAGTTTTATTTTATTTTAGTTCTATCCAGTTATTCTATACAATTTTTATCTATTTCTAGCCAACTATTGTATCAAATTATTATATCCAATTATAATCTAGTTCTATCCCAGTATTTCACACCATTATTTTGAATGAAGTATTATTTTATATTGTTTTATTTTAATAAATTCTTTTATATTATTTTGAGTGAAGTTTCATTTTATTTATTAGTTTTCAATATTTCTATTTGCCATTTATTAGTTTTATTTATTATTTTTTTGTTAATTGGGTGTGAAGTTTTATTTGCAGTTTAGTGGCTATAGCAAGTGCAAATACTTTTTGTTCTAAATTATATTATTAACTATTTGAAGCATCAATTTATCGGATTATGTAAAGAAAATATTTTCTAGGCTCAACATCGATTTTGTAGAAATTATTTACTTGCAAAAGTTGATTCAATTTGATGAAAGCTGAGACAAATGTTTTTGTCCGCAAGGAAAAGTGAAAACGTACTTAGTTTTATTTCTACAAATATCCAATTATTTCGAGTGAAGCTTTATTGTGTTCCAGTTTTTTCCAATTGTTCAAGGCAATTATTTTTTAACTCTATCCAATTATAATCTAAACCTATCTAATTACAGTCTAAAAGTATTATATACAAATATTTTGAGTAACGTTTTATGTTATATTGCTTTATTTTATCAAATTCTTCTATGCTATTTTGAGGGAAGTTTTATTCCATATTTCTGATGTTTTATTTATTTTATTTGATGCAAAGTTTCATTTTGAGGGAGGTTTTATTTGAAATTTAGTAGCTTGTAAATGCATATATTTTTTATTTTAATTTACTTTATTTACTATTTAAAACATCAATGTAGATAACCATTTTAAACATCAATGTGGAGTTTGTAGAGAACATTTTGCACAGTTCAACGTAAATTTTATAAAAAAAACATTTACTTGCAGAAAGTTTATTCCATTCTATGAAATGATAATTTATAGAAGATGAAACAAATGATTTTGTCCAAATACAAAATCAAAAGTGCAGCAGGTTTTATTTCTTAAAAATATCCAGTTATTTTAAATGAAATTTTATTTTATTCTAACTATATTAAAATGTTCCATCCAAGTACATAGTTCTATCTTACTATTCTATAAAATTATAAGTTTTATCTAATTATTCTACCTATCTAATCTATAATAGTTCTATCTAATTATTCTAGTTCTCTGAAGTTTTATTTTAATTAGGTTAAAACAAATGAGGTCACATGTCCACACGTCAAAACAAAACCACGATCAAACAAAACGTTTCGTTCTATGAAAAGGATGATATGTAATTAAAATTGAATAGTGTAAAAAAAAAAAAAAAAAAAAAAAAGCGGCTCATGCTAACTGCTAATGAATCATCTTAAGAGGCTTTTAGAAAATATGTCACAAAAATCTGCCCCCTTATAATATTTTATGCATAAATACTTAAACTTACAAGCAAACAATAAAACTACTCTTAAATAAACAGAAAAAATGAAAATAAAACTTATTTGAGAACAGCAAATAATTTTTAAAGGGTATCAACCGACTTCGGAGACAAAAAACAGCCCCTCTTCCGTCAGAATTAAAAGACAGAGCAACCACTTTTATTTAAGCAAGAGAGGCTTCTATCTGTCTAGAGTTACACATGTGACTCAAGTGGTATGCATTTTCATCCAGAAAATTAGTTGGGACAGATTCCACTTCCACGATAAGAGCTTGCAATTCCTTCTCAGTAGCAGAACGGTAAAGCGTCATCTGGCCAGTATAAAGGTCCATAGCTGGTTGGAGGAGTAAGGTTCTTTACAAAGGCACTCAAACACATCAACCCTGTAGGTAAGTGAAAATATATCGGAGGTCTGAAAGTGATCCTAGAACGACTAGTACGGATTCAGTGGACTCTGGTATATGAGTTTCGATTTAGAAATTATGAGGTCAAAGACCACGCAGGAACCTAACCTGGAGGGTAAAAATAGCAGCAAGAGGCTAACTTCAGGTATAAAAAAGACAGGAGGTGGTCAGTCAGATTGTCCATTGTATGCCAGTTTGGCATTAAAGGGTCGAGAACACAGAGTTCACTTCGACGGAAGGAGTTGGCATTTCCGTCTCAGTAGCTCAACGGTAGAGCATCGGCTTGCTAGTTCAAAGACCTGTAGTTCGATTTTCGATTGGAACAGCGAGGTTCTTTACAACGCGTGTTTCTCTCTTTCGACATTAAGCCTCTCTTGCTTTAACTGAGGTAGTTACCCCGTCTTTATATCTTGTGAAGAAAGGTTATCTTACCTACGAAGCCGGTTGAAACTTTCTAGAAATTATTTGTAGTACATCGTGAAGTTTTATTTTTCAGCTTTTTGTTATTTATTTGTTTCAAATGTGGTACTTTACATAAAGGACTGTCGAAAGCCCAGGCCGACCAACTCATCTTTGGACATAGAGCAGTTTAATGGGTGGCCGGGAAAACATAAAGGACTGTGTAGTATCTTGTCAAAACTGTGTAAGATCTTGTAAACACTCACTACCAGCATTCCAGAATTAATATTACAGTCGAAATCTGTTATAACATTCTAGAAACAACATGGCTACTACGTCAAAAGTTTGAAGCCCCCCTAGAGAACGTTACTTTATCTCGGTTATAATGCCATATAATTTCCAGATAACTCGGATATTACGTCAAAGTAAGTCGTCAGTGTGTATTCTAATATGGGGTCATTTTACACTTCTGTATATGTTTCTTGGAATTTCTTCTACTCTAATAAAATGACAAATTGTCCATTTTTTTCAGCCCTCTGTTCTTGCAAAGTTATTTCTCCCTCACCGGAGTTCTGCCATTTATTCTGGATGACCTTCCAAATTTTGTGAAGAAACCAGGAATCTCGACAACGATCTCCAGTATTTTCTAGATTTCTCAAAGGAATTTGCGCATGCGTGCAAAGAAACATTTCCGAATTTTGATGACTTCGTCGATGTCGATGTTGCCCTATCCCATAACGAGTGAGTCCCTTACAGACAGTGATACAGTGGGAAATGTCAAATCATCTCTGGATACTGCTGACGAAGAAGTTGATGCTGAAAAGGAAGATGATTCTAAAGAAGAAGTTGCCGAAAATGATCGAGTAGGAAAAGTACTGAACATAAAAGATGCCTTCGAAGCCATTTTTATAATAAAAACAGCTGATGTAAGCAGCACATCACTTTAATTATATAATGCAATGAATTTACTACTTTTATAGTAAAAAAAAGCAGGTTATTCTTATAGTAGATACTTATATTCTTTCCAAGATATTGAATTTTCATCAATTAGTCGCCATTTTTATCCATTTGGCGAGATACTCGTTACTTTGGCAATATTTAAAAAAGCTGCCAAGTTGGCGACATTCCGCCAAGTTCGTCGCCAAAATCTCGCCAAGCGCTATGGACGGAGAAATAAGTTATTCTTATAGCATATAAATGACTATTGGCGTTCAAATACAAAAGTATTACTCAAAGTATCTTTTCTCGTGAATAGAATGAGCTAGATCCACAAGAATGATGTCACCAAATTTATCGCATGATATTACATATGAAAAGTGAACATGTTTCTCAACAGTTAATCTTTTTTTTAATTTATGGGATTTTTTGATAAATGTATTTGAAAAATGTGCAATATCTTAAGAACGGCTCATTCTAGCATTCAAAAGTTTATGTCAATCTTTTTCTAAGGGACAAATAAGAAATGTCTATTTGCGTAACTTTATTAAAGGTTTTGATTTTTTGATGATTTTTCAAAATTTTACTCGAAAATTTAGGGAGCTTCTGAACATTCGATTGCGTTTAAAAACAATCGACTTCCAGTATACACGGATTGCAATTTTTGTACCAAATTTTATTCGAATTTGAATATCGAATTCGAATATTATTCACTCGAATATTCGAATACCCCGAACAGTTATTTCACATTGTCTGTAAATAATATTTACATTTGTTAAATATTATTCAGCAAATAAATTAATAGGTTAAAATCGAAAGTAAAAAAAAGATGTAATAAACCACATTAATTTATAAATTATAATTTTATTTTAAATTTTAAATTTTACAGTAGCTTTTTATTTTAGGTACTCTTAACTGTAATAATTAAATAATTATAAATGCTTCGCATCTACTGTGTATATATTTATTTAAGAAAACGAGGATTCAAGCACATTGATAATCTATTATGCTTCCTTTTTTTTGTTTCAAATTAAATCGGAAGCGCTGAAGGGTTACTTTGATAAAACTGTTGACTGCGCCGTGATTAAATACTTCAAAGATAATTCTTTCAAGCGAGGTTGCAAATTGTTCTTTCAACAGTAGTCGAAAATGTTTTCACTTGGCAAAATTGAAAGTCTTTTCTAGGTCCTCTTCTGAAGTATTCTGGCTTTTTATTCCAGAACCTTCTGATAGTCAGTCAAGGTGTTCGAATTTATTTTAGTATATTCAAGATCTCGAATTGTGAACATTTTCTAGTGTTCGAGTATACGCTTATAGTATTTGGCCAGTTTCAATTATAATAATCACATAAAATTAGTTTCGTCTGCTTAATTCTTTTTGGAAACATGTTTTTCCCAGGGGCCCTACTAGAGCAACTTTAAAAAATATCCGTATTCAAGGCTGCTTAAAAATTGTATATCCGTGAAATCTTGAAATCTCACATTCGTCGTAATAATTTTATTGTGAATGTAGAGAAAGTATATTTAAAGCATAAATTTATCGAAGTATCAATAAGTAAAACACACTTTGTGCGAAGGATAAGAAAAACTTGAGCAACGTATATATCCAAACATAACACAATAATACAGCATACAGCATATCCTCTTCGTTAGTGCAAAAGAACCAGCAAACCAGAAGCCCAAAAGAGGAACGGGTGCCAAAGGAGGAAACAGAGGGGGTGATATACCCAAGAACTGAATTATGATAAAGCCAACCAGAAAGCAGCATGACGAGCAGTCCAACCAATCCGAAACGAGTAGTAATACACGAGATTGGCTTTCGGCGAAACGCAACAGAAACATCCCAACAAGAAGACGCAAGTCCGAACAAGAATAATGAAGCCCAATAAGACAAAAAATAAGTTTAAACGACAAGATCATAGATCGACGTGCATTTGCACGTCGCAAAAGCACGTCGATCTTGCCTTCTTTGAAGTCTTTCATATGCAGAAAAATTCTAGTAATTTAGTTAATGACTTGTCCAGTACTCCATTTTTGTCCGCTCTCTGACGGAATGCCCTATACATTTTCCCACTTTTTAGTTCTATTCCTGTAGGGATCTTATGCGTTGTTTAAACTTATTTTTCGTCTTCTTGTGCCTCATTTATTCTTGTTCGGATTTATCGAGATATTGTCGAGATATTCCTGTTATGTTTTAGCGCCCTCTAATCTTGTGTATTACTTCTTGTTTCGGATTGGCTGAGGACTGTTCTTCGTACTGCATTTTGATTGGCTCATTCTTAATCCAGGTCTTGGGTACATAATCCCTTCTGTTTTTTACTCTTTTACACCCATTTCTCTTTTGGACTTTGAGTTTGTTGTTTTTCTTGTACTGACGAAGGGAATCCAGCGTATCCTCGAAACGGCTGTATGCTGCATTATTGTGTTATTTATGATTATAGTAAACGTTGCTCAAGTTTTTCTTATCGGAGAATGCTGGAAAATTCAGCCTCCTCTTTCTGCCTTTCAAATTTTGTTAAAAAATTGTTACTTACAGACGCTTACTTAACAAATCCAACTATTCAAAAAATCTCATCGAGCAGCTGCATAAATGTGTTTGTTCGAGAAAAGATAGAAACGCGGCTGTTTACTTTCTTCGAGTTCCTGCGATAGAATTCAAATCCTTTCGATAGAAGCTTTATTTAAGAACCTGCCATGTCTGGAAGATTTCAACTCAAGTTGACCTTAAAAAAAGTGTTTCATATGCGTGTCGTTTTTAGATTGACATTCGGAGGAAAGGTTACATTCGAGGTTATGTTTTGAATATTTGTTTGGGGGGTAAGAAATTGTAAATATAACGTGACCTACACGTCACTTACCCTGTAAACGAACAAATTAAGGGAAAATGTCAAATTTGAATCTTTTGACTCAATTTCGCATTTATAGAACACCAAAAGAACAGCAATTCACTACTGGATTTCCATAAGAATAAGATCATTGACCATGTATTGCAGACAGAGATTGACTTGAAAACAATTTTTTCCATTTCAGTGATTCTGTAAACAGGAAATTCGTCAAAAATTCAATATCGACTTTTCATAACCTTCTTACGATACTTTCCTACATACATGGTTCCCAGAAATGTCCTTGATCCCCCCGATAACTATATAGAGAAAAGTACATGAGTGCACCCTTTTTTTCTATCGTAAGGTGACCATGCCCGTTCGAATAAATGGGATTGCAGTGCCCCTAGCAGAGGATTTAAAAAGTTCGGATAACAAACTAGGTATCAAATCCAGATACTAAAAGAAAATCAATGATAAAGTTATTGAACATTGTCTAACGAGGAATCGACAATAAAACTGTTACAGAAAATATGTACACTGGCTTTCAAAAGTTAAGTACGGATAGTTAAATCAACAAAAATGGAGAAGCAAAGCTTTGAGTAACTCAAAATTGTACATGAAAGTAGCAAATGTGTTTATACATTTAAAAAAACAAGAATTATGTACAAAGATGAAAAAAATATTTATTTTTCGTAAGTTATATGATGACGTCACATTTGGTTCATTAGTAAAATGATGTTTAAAGGCAAACAAACCAAACAAAACTAACATAATTGGGGTATGTAACCATCCTAGACCTTCACACGAATTTTACAACGATATACCATGAGGCGATCAATCATCGCAGATGCGAACAATGACCATTTCTCCAATAGGACAGTTTCTAACTCTCTGAGACTGGCTGGAGGAGATAAACTTACAGAGACAGCAGGCCTGAGGACATTTGAAAGGTTTTCAATGAGATTAAGTTCGGGAGAATACGCCGGCCACTCCATACGAGAAGTGCCCCCACTTTCATGGTCAACGATGTTAGCTCGATAGAAAAGGGCATTACAGTCCATAAGGAGGAAATCAGGACCAACTTCTGCAACGTAGTCTCGCAATAGGGTCGAGGACTTCATCCCAATACCGCGCAGTCGTCACAGAATCGCCTTTAAAGATGTGCAGCTCTGTGCGATATCCCATTGGAATTCCAGCCCACACCATGACGCTGCCACTTCTGAATCCGTGATGTTCGATGATGTTCTTCACCTGATTGCGCGGGCCTCGTTCTTTCCAGACCCTTGCACGCTTATCATCTGATTCCAAGACAAATCTGGACATGTCTGTGAACAGGACGTCGCGCCAATCTGAGACTGTCCAAATGACATGTTGCGCCAATCTGAGTTGTCCAAATGACAACATTTTAACCTTGCCGTTCTGGCTTGGACGGTTACTGGAACACCAAAACGTGGTATTCGGGTGTATAGCCCCTTCACGTGGAGCCTTCGGCGAATAGAACTGGCATATATTGTCTTACCAAGTGCCGCTGCAACCATGGATGTAACAGTTTTGAAGGTCGCTCGTCGGTTCCGCTTGACTATTATAGCAATATACCGATCATCAGAGGGGGTGGTAACCCTTGGACAATCGAACACAGGCCTTCGGACAACTGTTTGACTTGTTTGGAATTTTTTCCATAATAGAGAAATTACCGAATGATTAACGCAAAAGAAAATAGCGACATCTTTGATTGACTGTCCTGCTTCAATACATCCGGCAGCACGCCAGCGCTCACTATCTGTCATTCGTCTTCTTTTAGCCATAGAAACACGAATATCATCAAAAGTAATCCTACAAAAGCTGTAAACACTTCGTATCAGCATTTAAATACACCTCCTCAAACTCTTCAGAATGCTGGCGTCTTCAACGGCTGCCCAATTAGCATATATCCGGACATTAAACCGTGATTGGCTGTAACATACGATATTTGCATACTGTCATCTACATCTGTAGCGATTCTCAGCCACTCAAATTCAAATACGCTTTCGAAAAATGAAACTTTGTATTGCGTGCTTAACTTTTGGAAGTAAGTGTATTTCATACATGGCGAATTCTGTGCTATTCACGAATTGCACAATAAACAGTAGTATGTCTCCATCAGAAAATAAATAAAGGAAAAATAAATTAACCAAAAAAATAGAAAAATGAAAATAGAAAGGATGCCTTTTCATGAGAGAATAGGTAGGTCTCAACGGAATTCGAGGAAAATTAATGTTTCGGCTTTGCCCATATTTTGGTCTATGCTCAAAATTAGAAGTAGAAAAAAAATTTTTGGCTTGACTGTTGGTCAATGACCGGCAGATATCAACAATGATCTTTATAGCCATGCGTTGATATCAGGTGTCTGAATTTGAAAAAGAATATTACTTCGTACATTGACAAACATTGAAGGCGTCACCGTTTTACAGTTTTTAATGATACGCTTTTTTGATAGGTATTTATTGCCTTCCATATGCACGTTTCCTCCGTTCCAGACGTTGATTTCTATTAACAAGATAATCCGCTACAACTTTGATATTGATATTTTTATTCTATCTTGTTATGTTGTTGATTTCGTTATTCTAAAGCTTTAAGTTCTCCAGTAAGAGCATTGAAATCACTTTTTTCGATCGTGTTTGTCCTTTTACTATAGACAGACCTATAATGTGTACACTTATGATTCTTTCTTTACAATGCTATGTTACTGGTGTTCTTGATGATATTTCTACTATACCATGGAAAAATAGAAATCGTCCATTTGATCACGGCACAGAAAATGTGTTGACTTTTAGTAAGGTCATTCTTTAAGACTGTGATATACTAATCTACTTTATTTTCTGACTTCTTTGAATTAAACTTAAAATTACCTAACGGCTAGAATTCTACAAAATAATTACGACTCTTGAAAGGACAAACTACTTTATTCACAGCTAATCTCTGGAAACCCAAAACATACATACTATATGACACAACTGTGGCGGGTGTGATTATGCTATAATTAGTTGACTCACCACAATGTTGAATTTAGACAATCTTGTCTGTTTATGAAGGTGGCGAATTGGCTCATTTCGTTACTGATGAAGGGCATAATAGTGCTTGAAGAGCTATGGCCGTGTGATTTTTAACGTCCTAAGCAGATTTTAATACAATAATTTAAGCCTAATTTTTGGTTGTCTTTGTTTTTAAAGTATTAATTAGTTGATGTGTTTCCATACTATTTTATTAAATACGTTTTTGCGATTTAAATAGGTTACTTTGATCTCATTGTTTTCCTGTATTCTAATGTGTTTAATTTAATAGTCAAACTCTAAAAACTTTTAGGCTCTTTTGTATTAGGATTCTGAAATATTGAATTCATTTTTTACTTTCCTTATATATATAATACATAAGGAAAGTATTGTGACGAGGTCGAAAATTCGAATTCGAGTTTTCGACGGGAAAGCACGTTTCAAGCATCCTTGATCACGATTCAAACATTTTTGAGGTGATGTCTGTGTGTGTGTGTGTGTGTCAGTGAGTCTGTGAAGACGATATCTCACGAACGAATGGAGCGATTCAAATGAAATTTGGTACCAAAATCACAATCCATGAATACTGGAAGCCTATTGTTTTAAAATACAATCGAATGTTCAGAACCCCCCAAAATTTTAGAGTGAAAATTTGAAAAAATCATCAAAAAATCAAAACCTTTAATAAAGTTACGCAAATAGACATTTCTTATGTAATTTTTCCTTAGAAAACGATTGACATAAACTTTAGAACGCTAGCATGAACCGTTCTCGAGACATCGTGCATTTTTCAAATAAATTTATCAAAAAATCCCATAAATGGAAAAAATATCAACTGCTAAGATATATGTTCACTTTTCATATGTAATATCATGCAATACATTTGGTGACATCATTCTCGTGGATCTAACTTGTTCCACTCATAAGAAAAGATATTTGAGTAATACTTTTGTATTTGAACGCCAATAGTTATTTATCTGCTGTAAGAATAACTTATGTCTCTATCCATAACGCTTGGCGAGATTTTGGCGATGAATTTATCGGAATGTCGCCAACTTGGCGACATTTTTAAATGTTGTCAAATTAACGAAAATCTCGCCAAATGGATAAAAATGACACTAAATCAATGAAAATGTCGACTAATTGAAAAAAATTCAATATCTTGGAACGAATATAAGTATCTACTATAAGAATAACATTTTTTTAACTGTAAAAATAGTAAATTCATTGCATTATATAAGGAAAATTATGTGCTGCCCACATCAGATTTTTATACTTCTAATTCCGTAATTATTAAATTTCATACCTATTAATTAAATTGTGCTTTGATTTGAAATATTTTGCAACTCGCATGCTTTATATGCGCGAGTTGATTTCAAAGATCGGTTTTAAGCCAGTTCTTTAGCTAATCACGTTGATAAATATTTCTGCAAAAAGTATTGAAATCTCACAAAACTACGGCTTCATGGTAACATAAACGCCCGCCAAATAGATGATACAAGAACCTCTGTCTAGAAAAGCTATAAAGTGTGTTAATTGTTATTTTGAAGTTAAAAAAGTTAAAGTTCAAAAAAGTTTTGAAGTTAAAAAAGTTTAGTTTTAAAGTTAATTGTTATTTTGAAGCAAAACCCTTGATCCAAAATCCATGTGTGTGTGTATGTGTGCGTCCCATTACTACGGGAGAACGGCTGCACCGAATTTTCTGAAATTTTGTGGGTAGCCTTGCAATAACCATACTTAAAATTTAGTCCTTGTTTCGAATTTCTAGGACCAGGGGGTTGCTGATATATCAATAAAAATTACCCAGCCAATCAGGATAACATTATGAAGACGATATTTTTTCTGTAAGTTTATTTGAAAGAAAAAGGATATCCTGCTGCTAAGCAACGGAATTAAACCTAATAAGTTTATTCAGCAGACGATTTTTATTAAATCCTTTCCGATTAAAATAATATATATATATATATATATATATATATATATATATATATATATATATATATATATATATATATATATATATATATATATATATATATATATATATATATATATATATATATATATATATATATATATATATATATATATATATAAATTTAATCAGAATTAAATTTTTGACTGGATTATTTCAATTACGACTTTCGGTTTGAAGGTAGCAGGGATTATTAATACTTTTAATTTCTTATGTCATCAGTTTTATTTTGGCAAAGCTTTTTCAAACTCATATATTAAGTTTCTTTAATTATTGAAATGTCATATTGAATTGTCATTTTGTCATACATTGATCAAATTTTATATTTTTTGTAAATTTATTTACAAAAGGGACAAGGATGTTAAATTCTTTAGATCTGCCTCTGAAGATATTTCGTATAGTGAGAACAGGGATTCTTATACTTCTTTTCAGGAGACTTAAATATTTTAATAGAATGTTTTGAATAACAATTTCATTTAGAATACTAGAAATTTCCATATACTTGTACATTTAAGGTTCTTTATATTACATATTCCGTAGGAAAAACGGGTATACTGCTTGTTATTAATATATTTACAGGGACCTTAATTTTGTAAAGGTGTGGTAATTAAATTTAAAGAATACTATTATTATTTAATATAATAGTTTTGTTAAATTGAACTTATTATACATGACCGTAAAATCGTACATAGTGAACTCCATTATTATTATAGTACATTGCGTTTTGTGTGCGCGCTAATAGTCCTCCAATTGTGTACCTTTCGCACGAGTCCTATAAAGGGATTATTATTAATATAGTACTAAATGGATTACACCATTTTAACTTTAACAATAAAACATTTATTAACAACTTAAAATACTTAATTATTTAATTACAACAATTATTCTTCTCATTATTTCGGCGGAGAGCCAGGTGAGACCAGTATTTAAATGCCTAAAATGTCTTGATGACCTGTAAATATTTGAGGAACACATACCTTTAATTCTGTCTTGGACTTTGTTAGCAGCACGTACTTGATGTCGTCCTTATTACTAGCATTAACGCGAGGGGTAATGCATCGACAGGCAAATTCGTCGATCATATTGTACTGCTGAGTCAAACACTCGCACTTATGTCATTTTTGTAGTCATATCTGTATTCGCCAAGTCATACGTATATATCTTTAACTGAATATCATCATTGTTATATCATCATGTCGCATCGTTATATCATCATTCTTATTATCAGAATCTCGAACTCTTATTCCACAAGTGTCGTTCTCAAGTCATAATGTCCAACTAGTATTGTCGTTCTTATTCACAGGTTGTGGCTCTTTTGCCTCGGGACTGTCACTCCCCCTTTTCTCTGATTTGCAGCATTCAGGGTGACGCAACAAGCCCTTTCTCCATTGGATAGCCTTTACGTCCAATGTCGTTACTTCACATTTTCTTAAGGGTTCGACCCCTCTTCTGTCTATACCCCTAAATTTATGATTTCCTGATCTTTGAGTTCACGTGTCGTAAACACTGGCGTCATTCAGACTGGAAGTATTGTTTGGCGCTTGAGATACAATCACCAAAGTGTTAGATCTATTTCTGGTCTCACAGATGGTTTTTCCTATTCATTATGCTAAATTAAGCTCAAAGTTTCTTATTCATCCTTTAATCCAAACGTATATCCATAAAACAAATAAAGAACCCAGATGACCGAAAACCAGAGCTTTATGGACGATAGTGAAGACACTTTGTTACGGGCTTTCTGTACGGAGTTTGTTTTCTTTTTATATAGAATGATTGCTTAGGGATATTTTCAGCAATGGATTACATCGGATGGCCTATTTTATTCCTGGATACCTTTTAGTTCTTGCGCATATGTGCGGAATATATACATAACATCTGATATAAAATATATAATAAAAAAACTTAAGCAAAGCAATTAAGCACAAATTAATAAATAATGCAGCACACAGCTATTTCAAGGATATATTGGATCTCCTTCAAGGCAATACAGATCAATAAACCCGAAATTAAAAAGATGAAATGGGCCTCAAGTGGAAAAATCTTATGTGGAAAGCATATGACTTTCATGAGGCTCAAAATTATATTTTTTATTTTTTATTTCATGCTGCATTAAAATAAATTAAATTGTACATAGAAAACAACATATATACTTTTCTGATATTATACTCATTTTGCATTTTTAATCCATCTCAGTTTCATTTGGCAGCTTAAACATGTTAAAACGCCTTCAACTTCTGAAAATTTAAATAATCTAAAATATCTTGAAAACGGATCATTCTACAGTCATAGGGTAAGTCTCGTTTGCCTCGTTGCTAAAAACTACATAATAAGCAAGTATTTGGTTAATATGTTTCAGAAATTTTAATCATTTATTTCAGATTTTGATGAATTCTGAAAGATATTTGGCGACAAAAAGGTCGATTCTATTTTTCTGAATCATGCTAAAATCTAATTAGCATCAGGATAATCCACGAGGGTCTTTACTACTAAATTTTAAGATACTTTATCAAACAAATTTTCAAGGACAGTGAAAAAATCCTTCACCTCTTCACAATTCCAAAAATAAACTTTAATATCTCTGTCGTTATCTATCTTAATCATTTATCTTAGAGTAATGAGATGGGTCTTATTTTTCTCATCGTCAAAAATTACGTATAAAACAAGAATTAATTTATACTTTTGAGCCTAATAAGTCTTTAGTTTTAGAATTTGAAAATATTTGCGGACTATTTCGCTAAAAAAGAAAGGTTCTTTCATTCCAATTCGTGCTAAGATCTGATCAGCTCCACAGTGACCCACCCACAAGTGACCAAATTTATCTACCAAATTTCGTGAAAATTGGTCAATTAGATATTCAGCTAGAGTGGATACATACATTACACAAACAGACACACAGACGCCACAGAAAATAGTTTTTTGAAGTTCTAGAGTGCTCGAAAAGCATAGATCGGCTGAAAACTCGAGCTGTGATTTTCGATACGATTTCAATTTGTCAATTTGGCAATATTTAAAACACTCGCCAAGTTTGCGACATGGAGAAATAGGTTATTCTTATAGTAGATTTTTATACTTTTTTCAAGATATTGAATTTTCAATAATTAGTCGTCATTTTTATTAATTTGGCTGCATTTTTATCAATTTGGCGACATTTTCGTCAATTTGCCAACATTTAAAAAATCTTGCTAAGTTGTCGATATTTCGCCAATTCTGACACCAAAATTTTGCTGACACCAAATTTTCTGACACCAAAATTCAATGATAATTACTGGTGACCATTCCTACATGACTGAAAATGGAAATAAAACATTTCTAGATTTCATGAACAAACATTTCGATGCGAATTTAATACAGACTACAGGGCCTCTTATAGAAATTGTGGACTCTCTGCAAACTACAAAGTTTTATTACTGCCCTTCCCCACTTCATATTTGATTTTCTAATTTTTCGTAAAATTTGCATGCTATGACCAGCCCAAAAGGAAAATATTGGCTGTCCGATCCCTCTCTGTAGAGTATGGGATTCTCCACTCTAGTAATGCCCCCCCCCCTCCTCCTTATGGGCGACCCTGTAAACTCTTCCAATGGTATTCAGCGGCTCGTGTTTAGATTTAGTGTTTATACTATACCTAGATGTTAAGTGTTTGCTCTTTGTAACATATTTCTCCTATCATAGACAACTGTCGGCAGTTTATAAAGATAAATGAAATTTGTATGTATACCGTAGTTTCATTTGCAAACACCCGTGTGATAAAACGTATTCGACGTTGAGGACATCCCTTGAGTTTTTTTTTTAATGAATATGATATTTTTTATTTGATATTTACACCACAAGCATATACCGTCTCATATGAACATTTTTTTTTTTTTTTTGCATTTTTCAAATAAAATTTGAGGTCATACAAATATGAAAGACATTTCCTCCGAAAGTCAAAAGTTTTCTTATTTTCTTAAAAAGCTGAAACAATAACACATTCTCCGCAGTAAGAAAAATATCCACATGAAATTGAAAGCAGGGATTTTCTCTTGTTAAAGGAAGAAATTGTTCAAAAAGAAGTGCGATTTAGTGACTTCCTTTGTGACGGGAAAACATGAATTCAATCACACTATTTCGATATTTCCTGAGCGCCTTAAAAGATTTAGAGAAGACCCTCTGGGGAATTCCATTTCAACATTTTAATCAAACCACGCCGTAAGTCGAATTTTATGATCTTTCAAGAATCATCAGTACAACCATGGGCGTAATCTGAACTATGTTTTATATTAGTACAGAGTTCCTGTTAAAGTCTTATTACAGAAACCTTGTAATAAGACTTACGTCCCCATTAAATTTGTAGTTACACGTTCCCATTAACGTTATAGTTTTACGTCCCCATAAACGTTGTAGTTTTACGTCCCTATTAACTTTGTAGTTTTACATCCCCATTAATTTTGTAGTTTTACGTTCCCACTAACTTTGTAGTTTTACATCCTGATTAACTTTGTATTACGTATTAAGCCCCCATTAATTTTGTAGTGATACGTTCCCATTAACTTTTTATAACGTATTACGTCTCCATTAACTTTGTAAGGAAAAGTCCATGGGTGTGCACGCTACGTATTACGTCCCCATTAATATTGTAATTTTACGTACCCATTAATTTTGTAATTTTTCGTCCCCATTAACCTTTCATTACGTATTACATCCCCATTAACTTTGTAAGGAAAAGTCCATGAGCGTGCACGTTACGTCCATCTGTAGTAAAGTGACCATGCCCGACCAAATGGAAGTGATTACAGCACACCTAGTAGAGAATTTAAAGAGTTAGGATAACGAGCTTGACAAGAAGACGAGAGGCAAAAGAAGCAAATAATAAATTGTATTGTCCGATGAAAAGGAATGGACAGCATGAACGAACGCAACGCGTATATGAAAGGCAAAAAATACCTGTTGTTGTTGTATTTTCCGACCTACCAGTAAGGTGTAAGGTAACAATAAATGCCTGTAAAAAAGTTGTATCATCAGGGACTTTAACACGGTGACACCTGCAGTACCTGTCAAAATATTCGGCAATATTCTTTTTGTGCATTGTCTCTGACAGATTCGAACATTCATACGTGCAATGTCTGTGATAGAGGGCGTTTTAAACATGCTTTAAACAAGATTGTTACTTTCTCATAGTATGGAACATAGTATAGAATTGTATGGAACATAGTATAGTATAGTACATCTCATGGTATAGAATGGAACATAGTATAGGATATAGTATTATATTCACGAAAATTTTCGATTTCGAGATTTTGTTGCCAGTATATGTTTTAGGATTTTCTGAACACTTTTTGTATATTTTTAGAATAATGCCGGTCTGTGGTTGATTTCTTGTGGACACTATAGCTGCCACAAACATTATTTGATTTCCACGAAACTTTATATCCGGCTTTTTTTATCAAAAATCTAGAACAAGACAGAATTCATGAAATTCGAACGAAAGCTTCGAAATTTTATATTATCTTAACATGACAGCATAGGACTAAATTTGGCTTAATTATGTATACATGGGGTTATTTACGACTGAATAATCATGAAACTTAACAATTGTAGTGAAAAATAGCCGCGATACAATTTTTGTGTTCGTAACACATTATCTACCTCAGGGGGATGGAGATGGTTGTCACATTTGATACATTTTCATTGTCATACATTGCTAAACTTGATATAAATCGAAAAATAAGAAAGTCCTTATAATTTTGATAATTTGGACCAATGATATTGATTTAAAAAAAAAACAGCTACTTAATTCTGGTAGAAGAAAGTTGAGTTGAGCCACTCTGCAGTTAATTGTTCATACGTCCTTTGTGAATACACGAATGTTGTTTATTGTATCCATTGAAGTGCGTATTGTATCCTTCATGAATAACACAGCAATTTTTCAATGAGTATATTGTGTCATATAATCATCTCCTTTCACAGTTTTATCGTCGATTTTCACTCACTAGACGATGTTCCACAACTTTGTAATTGTTTTTTTACTTTCACTGCAATACATGGTAATGTATAGGGAAAGTATTGGAATCATGCCGAAAATCGCAACACGAGCTTTCGACGGATCTACACGTTTCGAGACCTCTAGAATACGAAAAATTTATTTTTAGCGTGACGTCTGTGTGTGTGTGTGTCTGTGTGTCTGTTTGTCTGTGTGTCTGTGTGTCTGTTTGTCTGTGTGTCTGTTTGTCTGTGTGTCTGTTTGTCTGTGTGTCTACCTGTCTGTGCAATGTATGTATCCACTCTAACTCAAAAACAATTTACTAAATTTCATAACATTTGGTAGGTAAGTCACTTGGGGGTGACCCTGGTGCTGATTAGTTTTTAGTAAGATTCAGGACAAAATAACCCGCCTTTTTTAGCGAAATGGCCCGCAAAAATTGCCGGTATCCACTCTAGCTGAAAAACTAATGGACTGAATTTCACAAAATTCCGTAGAAAAGTTGCTTGTGGGTTACCCTGGTGCTGATTAGATTTTGGTATAATTCAGAAAAAAATAACCTGCTTTTTTTTGAAAAATGGCCCGCAAGAATCGTTAAAATCTAAAATAAAAAAACTACGCATGCTCAAATATATCATTCAATGCTTTTTTATACGTAATTTTTAACGGAAAAAAGGATAAGATCAACCCCATTACACTAGGACTAGCCGTTCTCGAGATATTTTAGTTTTTTCGTATTTTCTCTACGCCACCTTTGAAAAAAGTCCAGATACCAAATGAGAACGAAAATTGAATTAAAAGTGAATTAAATTAAATTAAAATAAAGAGAACGTGAGTATGAGTCTGTAGGGAAAGTCATGTGTTGCCCACATCAGATTTTTTTTTTATCTTATCTCGCTTTGCTGCCACGTTTGTTATCCTAACTTCTCAAATTATCCACTAGGGATACACGCTGCAATTCGATCGGGCATGTTTACTGTATTATGGCTAGATCTAACGTATATGCACATGGAGCATTTCTTACAAAGTTAGTGTGGTTCTTGTCAAATTTCTTCTGAGCCCTATATATTGCAGTAAAACTCTTGATGTGTCTTCCTTTACGAAGAAACTAATTTAAATATTCTGGTAGAACAAACAGTTGGAACTTTCTTGTGGATCCATCCCATTGAAATTGAAACACTTATTGTTAAAGATAAAAAAAACATACCAAATGTTATGGAAATAATATGATTTATTTTAAGGCATATTGCGTTCTCTGGGGAATAGTAATATTTATAATATTTCACAAACGTCTGGGGCAAGCATCTAAAAAAAAGATTTCTGAAAGAAAATATTTTTAAAGAAATTTGATTTTCTGTTAAAAATAGTTACAAGCTATCAATTCATTCGATAATAGTTATTACTTACCCCACAATATATGATAATGTATACTTTGTGTGTGTGTGTGTGTGTGTGTGTGTATGTGTGTGCGCGCGCGCGCTTGTATGTCTGTCTGTGCAAAGTATGTATCCACTCCAGCTCAAAAACCAATTCACCAAATTTCATAATTAAGTCCCTTGTGGGTTACCCTGGTGCTGATTAGAATTTGGCACTATTCGGGTTCAAAGTACCTGCCTTTTTTTGTGAAATGGCCCGAAAAATTCGTATGTACCTACCCTAGCTAACTGTCTAATTGACCAAATTTCACAAAATTTGGTAGATAAATCACTTGTGGGTTAGCTTTGTGCTGATTAGAATTTGGTACGATTCGGGGAAAATTAATCTGTTTTCTTGTTTTGCGAAATGGCTCATAAAAATTGTCAAAATTTGAAATAAAGAACTACGTATGCTCGAATGTATAAATTAAATATTTGTTTTATACGTAATTTTTGACGATGAAATGAATAAGACTAACCCCATTACTCTAGGGCTAAACGTTTTTAATACTTTACAACATTGTTGAAAAGTGTTTATGACTTTGTTCATTCTGTCTGTCTGTCTGTCTGTTCGTTAGCACGATAACTGTCGTAAAAATGACTTTATCAAAATAAAATTTCAGTATGTTTTTAAGACGGTCTGTAGGCCCTATAGGAATATAAATGAATAATATAACCCAATTAGTTTTGGATTGAATCTGGGCTGAAAAAATGAAATACATTGAACCCTATGGAACCTAATTCTTCAAACATTTTTTTAAGCGAATTTAAAATTCACAAATTGCTTCGAAAGTTTTAAGAAATTTTCAAATTATCCCATAAAATATATAAAAAATTTTTCAGCAAAATATATTCAGTAGTTTTTTAAATAAAAATTAAAATAATAATTACACCCTTTATATGAAGAGATCACGTGATCATTATATGAAGAGATCACGCGAACCACTTCAAAATAAAATATAGCTTCCATCTTGTGTCAAAATCGTGATTTTTAAAATTCTTTTTAATTTATATTTAGTGCTGTATCCGTCCTAAAACCGCTTTATTTTTACTTAATTTCTGTGCATCTGTATTCTGAAACAGAGCAATTACAATATATTTGAGTTTAAATGATCAGCAAACTTTGATTATTTCTGCAACGAAATCTAATTTTCACTTATAGAGAATGTAAACAGATTAGATTGTAAGTTGAGTTGATTAAGAATTTCTTTAACTCAAAATTATTTTGTTCTGGAGTCTGCAATATAGATGATATGAATGAAAGTTTTATGCATAGAGTTAAATTACTTTTATCTCCATCGTTTTAAGTTAAGTAGAATAAATAATTGTAGTACTGTAATGCATGAAATAAAAATGTATGAATGAAATATTTACTGCTTTTAGACAGAAAACCAGGCGATTTATATTTCGATGACGTCATTTGAATCAAGTTTGTTTTTTTCGATGAAGTCTTAAATTTACAAATATAATTAATTATTGCAGTATTGTGATAATTTAAAAAATATTACTACTGAATATATCGAATTTTAGAGATGTTTAAATAAAATTAGAGTTGGAATGTGTTTCATAATCAATGCTTTATGCATGATTGATCTTTCTTGTTAATATATAATATAGTTCTTTCGCATTTGCGCATCGCCGATTTTCAAAATACTAAATCAATCCTGTTACATAAAAGTCCAGTTACCAAAGGAAAACGAAAATTGAATTAAAAGTGGAAATTTAGTGTAATTTCAAATAATTGCGCGCGTTATTTTGTGCAATGAAACTCAATTTAACGGATTATTAAAGAAATAATGAGAAAATAAATTTGAGTCTGTCGTTTTTAAATAACAAATCACATACGTATAAAATAGTTATTTCCGTAACACATTTATCTTATTTAAAACGATTTTTGATTTTAAGGTATAGTCGTAAAAATTGTTTGAAAGAACGCATGAGCAGTATTATATTTTGCATTTAATTGACATAAAAATCTGATGTGGGCAGCACATGACTTTCTCTGCAGATTTAAATTCATATTTTCTTTATTTCTTTCATAATTCATTAGATTGAGTTTAATTGCACCAAATAATACTAAATTTGCATTTTCAATTCAATTTTTGTTTTTATTTGGTAATTGGACATTTTTCCTACATTTTTACGTAACAAAAATGCAATAAATGTCAAATATCGTGTGTCAAATATCTAGTCCTAAAGTATAATGGAGTGTGTTATATTCTTTTTCTCATCAAAAATTAAGTATAAAACAAGAATGTAATTGATATATTTCAGCATAAGTAGTCTTTTTGTTTTTTTTAGATTTTGTCGATTTTTGCTGGTCATTTTGCAAAAAAAGCCAGGTTGTTATTTTCCGAATCGTATCAAAATCTAATCAACACCATAGCATCCAACAAGTAACTTATCTACGAAATTTTGTGAAATTTGATAAATTAGTATTTTAGCTAGAGCGGATAAATGGAATTTTTACTGGCCATTTCGCGAAAAAATGCAGGTTCTGTTTTTATGAATCGTACCAAAAACTAATTAGCACCAGGGTCACATCCAAGTGACTTACCTACCAAACTTTATGAAATTAGGTCCATTAGTTTTTAAAGTGGATACATACATTGCACAGACACACAGACACATAGACAGACACACACACAGACGTCACGCTAAAAATAGTTTTTTCGTATTCTACAGATCTCGAAACGTGTAGATTCGTCGAAAACTCGAGTTGCGATTTTCGACATGATTCCAATACTTTCCTTATACATTACCATGTATTGCAGGGAAAGTAAAAATTGGATCAACTAATTATTGCCATTATTGGATTAACTAACGGTGAACAATAAATATTTCTTGAGGATCTAATCATTTACAAATGATACCTCATCTACTGTGTACATATTTCTTCTTTTACACGATATACTTGGCAGAAATGTTTTTTAAAAATTTTAATTTTCGTACAAAAACATTTAAATATTAAGTTCTGGTAAAATCAACCCTCGTTTGTCTGTTTTGGCTGTAGCTAAATATCCAGACAACGTACCACTTCGAAATTTGGTATAGGAATATGTTCAGATTTTTTATTTTATTTATTATCTTATTTATTTATTGTGGAAGCGAAATTCTAAGCAATTTTAACACTCATTGGTTCCTTACGGATCGAAAATATTATTACAGAGATTCAATTCACTATCGTTCGAATCGAAAAACGCTTTTTTAATGAGGTTTGGATCTAATCCGTAACAGGATTTCCTGATTTCTATCAATTTTACTTTTTAATTTATGTTTTTTTCCTATCGAAATCACCCTAATTTATTTCGAAATTTCAACATCGTCTAAGATATGCACCTCCTAATTATCAAATTTTATCAAGATAAAATGCAAAATTTTAATCTTTAAAAAAAGAGTTTGTCTCTTGGGATTTGGGTAGATTTAAAAATGCATAAAGGTATAAGTTGCATGCGTCTTTTTTTTTTACACTTTGCGAAATTTTTTCCAGGAAATATTTTGCATTTGTGTATCGTGCCGGAGAGGGTTGGCGGAAATAAGGCTTCTTTGTAGAGAGCTGGCACATCCGCCATTTTGCTTTCGACTTGTACATTGGTTTTCTATTGTGCAGTAACTCGATATCGGGCACTAAGGGTGGAACAGCTCAGTGGTTGGCGCGCTGGGATTGGACTCGGACCACCCGAGTTCGATTCCCGGCCTGGCCAAACTGTCCCCGTGTTCACGCGGAGTACTAACACGTTAACTATGTGTGTCCATAAGTCCTTCCGATAGACTGGTGGTAGGGGAAGGAGGGTACAGTTCATGTGGATGCCGCTCCCACTAGGTTCTGATCTAAATTAGGCGGCACTCTCCTGGCTGTTTAAACAGATACCTTACACCTTCGGGTAGGTCTGACGGTTTGGGTCGAAGAAGATATCATGGAGTAGTGGTATAAATTTGCAGTAAAATGGCAGAATATTTAGTCATAAATTGCTCTAATAATTCCCGAAAAGGAATACGAATGTGTAGGTTCCCGAAAGAACAAGAACGAAGAAAAAAATGGATAAATTGAAAAAAAAAGATGAATGCAAGAATATTAGTTTGGGGCTGTTACGGCCGATAAATGTGACACAACGGATGCGTTCCACTCAGGTCAGCAATGGTAATTTTGGAGGTCAGTGGTGCTGGTTCTCATGCATTGTCGAGGAGGAGTTTCTCACTATGATTCAACATGGCGACCACAGGTCAGCTTGTGCTATAGGAGCTGTAGGCTGAAACGTGACATCAATCATAGAATTTCTCTGCGTTGGTTTCATTTATGCGATATTTTTAAAATCTGGATCGTGCTTACGATTACTGAATGAGCGTAATACGACTAGGGAGCGTAAGACTAACGTAGGACTAGAGAGGGTGGGAGACACAGTCAACAGCAACTTATGCGTGACATAACTATTACACAGTAGCGGGCGAATGTATGGTGACAGAAAAACATCATATAGCTTTTTCAAAATGTGACCTAGCTAGTCGTTGAATACGATTAGTTTTAATGCAATAAAACTAGCCGTCTTTAAAGTTCAAAACGAACCAGACAGGTTCACCACGATACAATGGGCCTTAAATCAAAGTGTACAAGTTCAGACCATGCGAATAACCATGTTTTATAACTTATGAAACATGGTCATTTTGCATTATCTTATTTACTGACAGACAAGCGGGAAAGGTATGGGTTTGTTAAATCTATTATAAAAAAATATTTAATCTCTGCAGATATAAAAGTTGCTATGTAAATATACTGCTACACTGTTATGTAAATTTAGCATTGTAACTCATTTAAATATTTATTACAGAATCGTCAAACAAATAAAAAACGTTGATCTACCTTTAAACATTGAAACCTTTCACTTTACTTTCCACCCTAATATTGGAGGATTAATCTTTCTTTCTGTTTATCTGGTAGAGAATTTATGAGGTCCTTCCCTGTAAGAGCCTCGTAAGTCACGCCTTCTGTTGAATTATTGATTGAGAGTCAAAGATACGGACAAAGAACTTTTGTATCAAAAAGTGCTTTGTGTTTATTTTCGTTCTTTATTGCGTAATAGCACGAACAGCAAGAAATAGAAATATATGGTTTTAGAATTAAAAACCCAACAAAGGACCATGACTCCTTGTCACTGAGAACATTAGAAGTGAAGATTGGTTTAATAAGCTGTTGACACTATTTTATCTGTTAATATAGAAGACATGACATATGCAGAGGTAAAACGAATATATCTTGCTGCCACGCTTGGCAAAACATTTTGCGAACTTGGCGACGAATTTAGAGCAATGCTGATAACTAGGTGGCTTTGAGAAAATGCACCCAATTTAGCGATAATTCAAATCAATTAAAATTGTTTTATTTTAATTTGTAGAAAATTCCAATATTTTTGTTGAAACTAATTTAATATACTTGATTATAAATAGAGGTTGCCGCCCAGGCGGTGAAGTGGATAGCGTCTCCGACTGCTGTCTAGTGGGCTTGGGTTCGAATCCCGAGTAAGGCATGGTTGTTTTCTTGAGGATGAAAACAGTCTTCCGCCCTCTGGGTCCTCGCTAAATGAGAAGCTGCACCCCCCTTGACCTTCTTCAGTGATGTTGTTTGTGTTAATAAACTTTGTGATCTTGTCTTGTGTCATTCTTTGTCCGTCTTCTGGCATCACTGGTCCTGTTTGTGGTTCCACCGAAACAGGAGGTTATAAGCAACAACAACAACAATAAATAGAGGGGTGAGACAGCTCAGTGGTTAAAGTGGTAATTGCATTCAGATGACCTGAGTTCGATTCCCAGCTTTGACCAAACTGTCTTCGTATTCACGCGGCGTACGGGCACTTTAAATATGTGGGTTAGTATGTTCCTCCGAGAGGTAGGTGGTAAGGAAAAAAGGGTGCGGTTTCTGTGGATGCAATCCCCACTGACCTCCGGTCCGAATTGGGTGGCACTATCCAGGTTGTCCAAAACTTAATTGGAAATATTTCCAATGTAATACCAAGATATATAATATTGGTCCAATATTAAATGCTACTAAGGTGTAGCTACAATAACTTACAAGTAGAAGAATGATTTTGAAGATATATCAAAGCTGTTGAAAGTTGAATTTTCCCAAAAGTGATCAGGCTGGCCGTGGCTAGTATACATTAAGCACCAATTGCGTATTAGCATCAAATAAATTTTCACTACATTCTTTTCTAACGAGTCTATTAACGAACATCCAATATACACTGTTGATTCACCCTTGAACAAAGAAACATTTCACTTTATGTGATTAATTCTCCTCTCACTTTATCAACTTAGTAAATAATTTATGAGGTCGTTACCTCTAAGAGCCCCGTAAGTCACGCTTTCCCTTGAATCATTGATACGTAGACACGTGGAAGAACCAGCGAAGAACAAAGAACTTTAGTAAACAAGTGTACTTTTCTTTGTCCTCATTCTGTACTATGGAATGACATAAAGAGATATACATTTACAAGCATTGGATTAAAGGCTTAAGAAAAAACTGTAGCAATTTTCTTTCGGATAGAGCATGTAATGGTGGCACAGTTAGCCTTTAATTATACTCTAATGACGTTTTTATGTGGCTTTTCTAAGTGTATATGCATCTACATCAGTCAGCACGTTTCGATGGTGAGAAAGGATTCATTTTGTAATTGTTTTGCATTTCACGTATTTCACGAAAGTCCTTTTTCTAAATTTCACTTATCCTATGACTCTTAATGAAATACTAATCACGTCAAATTAAGACATATTTATCTGTTGATGAAATTTCATTGATTGAAATTTGCCATTTATGATTTTACCCCCTGGTAGTTTATAAAGAAACTATATCCTTAGATGATGACTGATACGAATTTAGTATAGAATTACATAGGAAGTGTTGGGAGGGGGGGGGGGGGGGTTACTAAGGATTTACATTTCAGGGTTTCTTTCAATTTCCGGTAGAAAAATGTTCCTTTTACTTGAAACACCTATTTCTCAAAATTGGCAATAGATAAAGTTTGGGTGTAAGTGATATGGATTCAGTATAACATTCTGGAGGAGGTAGGGTAATTCATTACGAATTTTCATTTCCGGTTCTTTGTCTACTTCCGGTTCAAAAAATTTCCCTGAAACATTTGTTTTTCAGGATTATATATGGAGTTCAGTTGATAAATGACATGGATCAGCATCAAATGACTGATATGGGGGACTGATATGATCAGCAAAGACCTCTAGAGGGGATTTGTAGGGTTCACTAAGGATTTCTAATTCCGGTTCTGGAAGTGTCATTTCCATTTTCCCCGAAAATACGTATGACTGTACGACATAAATGTGCAAAAGGGAATAAGACTGCTTAATAGTTTCCTTTATAAATTAAGTGTGCACACCGTTTGCTCCCCTATGAAGCTTCTTTCATAATTTTTTATCGTGAAAATAATTTGCGTTTCACGTATTTTAATGAAGATTTTATTTTTTTTCCAAATTTTACTTATCCTGCGACTTATGTTAAATAATAATCACTTGAAAGCACATTTATATTGATTCTTCTATCAGTCATGCACAATTTGTTTTGGGCCTATGTAATTGTATATTAATTTGGAATTACATTTATTACTTTATTTAACGCGACCACTTAATAAAATTCAAATCACGTGACACTAATTCAATACCACTGACATGAGTAACATTCCATAATTATATTGTGTCATGGCAGTTTAAGTAGATGTTCATAAATATATCGAAATGATTATAAAAACGGCACATAAATGGCACCTAATGCAATTTTTAGAATGCAAGTCAGGATATTTTAATAATCGGACATAAACTCAAACCATCACGCAATGTTCTGTAACAGTTATATTTTCTTGTAATATTTCCACGATTTCTCTAGTTATATGACGTTAGTGTGGTGCATTTTGCCATAAAGGCGTATATCGAAGTTTGCTGTGTTTGAAACACTTTTCTTAGTTAATTATTCATTAATACAAATATATGTGAAAGGTCCAATCATTTCAAATTTTGTCATTGTTTCGAAAGCGAATTAAATTACGTCTTAAAATCATTACATTCATATTGTGATGCTACAAATGCACTCGCTAACATGGAGTGGTTCATGTAAAAGTAACAGGCTATTCTTACAGAATTTTCTCCAATTTGTTTTAATTTTCATTGATTTAGCGTCATTTTTATCAATTTGGCAACATTTAAGAAAGTCGCCAAGTTGGCGACATTTCGCAAAATGCGTCGCCAAAATCTCGCTAAGCGTTATGGACGGAGAAATAAGTTATTCTTATAGTTTTTATATTCACAGAACCCACCTATAAGGAGCGTTCTTAAAGTTAAGAAAACGCTCCCATTGCAGATAAAATCATCCATTGACTAGTAGTTTCGCTTTTATTATGCGCTTGCCAGCATGAAACAGACAATATCTGCAACAGAAGAAAGAAAGCTTGTTATGTGCAAGATTCTCGCTAGCCTCTATGGGCATCGATAAATTCAGTTCTGCTACGTATTCAAGTTGCATCGTCCACTTCGACGACAAGAGCTTGCAATTCTGTCTCAGTATCTCAGTAGCGTCAGCTGGCCAGTGCGAAGATACGTGGTTCAATTATCGGTTGAGGCCAAATGTTCTTTTTACAATGAAGCCTGAATAAATCCACTCTGTAAGTTAATGAAAAGATGTTGAATGTCTGGAAGTAATTTTAGTATGACTAGCACGGATTCAGTGGGCTCTGGTATATTGAGTTCCAATTTTGAAATCAGGAGGTCAAAAATCACACAGAAAGCTAACCTGCAGGATAAAAATAGCAGCAGGAGGCTAACCTGAGGTAAAAATAGCAGCAGGGGGCTAACCTGAGGTGAAATAGCAGCAGAAGGCTAGAAAGGTGAAATAGCAGCAGAAGGCTAGAAAGGTGAAATAGCAGCAGAAGGCAGCTGAAATAGCAGCAGTAGCCGAAGGCTAACCCGAGGTAAAAATAGCAGCAAGAGTCTAACCTGAGGTAAAAATAGTAGCAGGAGGCTAACCTGAGGTAAATATAGCAGAAGGAGGCTAACCTGAGGTAAAAATAGCAGCAGGAGGCTAACCTGAGGTAAAAATAGCAGCAGGAGGCTAATCTGAGGTAAATATAGCAGCAGGAGGCTAACCTGAGATAAAAATAGCAGCAGGAGGCTAACCTGAGGAAAAAATAGCAGTAAGAGGCTAACCTGAGGTAAAAATAGCAGCAGGAGACTAACCTGAGGTAAAAATAGCAAAGGTGTTAGTAAGATTGTCCGTTGTCAGTCCATCTGACATTACCGGATGGAGAAGGCAGAGTTCACTTTGACGATAAGAGCATGCAATTCCGCCCAAATAGCTCAACAATAGAGCGTCGGCTGGCCAGTACGAAGATCCGTGGTTCGATTCCCTGTTGGAGCCGCAAAGTCCTTTACAATGGCGCCCAAACGTATCGACCCTGTAGGTTAGTGCAAAGATGTCAGAGGTCTGATAGTGACCCTACTACGACTAGCACGGATTCAGTGGACTCTGGTATATTGAGAGCCGATTTCAAATCGGGAGGACAGCGAAACCCAATGAAGCTAACCTGGAGGATAAAAATAATACCAGAAGTCTAAACTGAGGTAAAAATAGTAGGAGGTGGTCAGTCAAATTGTCACTTGAACGTCCATCTGACATTACAAAGAGAAGAATGCAGAGTCTACTTCGACGATAAAAGCTTGCAATTCCTTCCCAGTAGATCAACGGTAGAGCGTCGACTGGCGAATACGAACATCCTTGATTGGGCTTACGATTCCCGGTTGTAGCAGCAAGGTCCTTTACAAAGTCATATTTTCTTTGATAGTTCTTAACATTGTAAACAACCACTATAAGTGGGTTCTGTGGCTATTAACTTGGCCATTGAATCATTCTGTAGCATGAGTTAAATTTTTTGCAAAATTTGAAGCTAGTTGGTAGCTAGGTGGTAGGACTGAATCTGTAGGTTGCCATAGAGATTCGTAGCGTATATTATGTTTTCTTGATACCATTGCAGATATCATATCGACTATCTTATTCGGACAAGTCGAAACCGATATGTTCTGTTATCTGCAATGTGTGCATATTTCTAATTCAGTCAGGCGTTTGTTCTAGTATAATCATCGCTTCACTGCATACACCATGCTACTGTGTCTCTATGTATTCACGAGAAATGGTTCTCAAATCGATGTTTCACGGATGTTGCATCGTTAGAAAATTTGTAGTCCTATTTAATACTTTAATTACTGCCACCAACTATCTAGGCCTCTAGTATGTGATTTCGATAAAATAAATGTCATATAGATCATTATAATTTATTTTATATTTTGTAGCGTTGCGTCAGTTACTAATGTTGCATAAGAATGCGTTCGTCAGATAACGTGCGAAGCAAAACTTACACATTGTACTAAAATCATGGCGGTAATGATTATACACGAGGAGAGTGTGCATGAAAGGGATATACAGAAGTATATGATATTCATTGTTACAAAATTTATAGAACTAGCATATTGGAATCACGTTGCAGAGATTAGACGATAAGACCTTACAATTATGTCCCAGTAGTTCAACAATAGATCATCGGATGACCAGTACAAAGATCATGACCCCCACATCCTAGGACGGTCCCCCTGGTCAAAATTCTTTAAGGGCCCCCTATGGACTGTGGGCCCTTGGACATTAGTTCCACTTATCCCCCTCCCTTTATGACGGACCTTGAAAAAAAAAAACGAGCATCCAAAAATTCATGGACAATTGAGCATTAATAATATATGGGAGGCGCAAGGAGTCGCTACCGGGGGTTGCACAGGGTCCCAAGATTTTGCATAGGGGCCCGAAAATTTTGTCAGCGCCCCTGAGTACAAGTACTGTTTCTTTCTGGAAAAATGGAAACGATGCAATGGTACGGAGATCGTGATTGTTATTTTTTGTCACGCCATATTTTTAAGGACAGTGACCGTTAAGGACACGAATTGGGCCCTTTTGATAAAAAAAACAAAACAAAAAAACATGTTACAGTTGTTAGTTTCCAAATTTCTTAAAGTCACAAAAACCAGTGTCTCCTTTTTTTTTAGCAGCTGTCAATTAGTAAATTAGAAAACGGGCCCCCTGGGTGTAGCAGTGCTAGCCACTCCCTTGTGGGGGCCATGACAAAATCCGTTCATTGTTCGATTTCAGATTGATGCAGCAAGGTTCTTTATACTTCCGAGCCTGTGACGTAACGACTTAAGATCGGACATTCCCTTAACATTTAACTTCACACCCCTCATCGCTACTTTCATTACATTTTGAAAAACTTCACTTCTTTGACTTACACTTCACTTCTCCATAACCCGTTCCATGTATAACAGACCCTGCGGCCCAAGTGTTACGCCCTTGCTCCGAACATATTTGCATTTTTTTTACTCAAGGCTGTTCTGATTTAGAAGAAAAACTACTGTTTTAGAATTCTGTCTGTCACTCTGTCTCTCTGCAAGTTTGTATAACTACTATGTTAAATTCAGAGATGCATCGAAATGTGACTGTCATATTTTTCTACCCCTTCATAGTACTTTCAATGTACAAATACTACTCATCGCAATGAGAATAAAACAAAGGCATGACCTTTTCATACAGGATATTTTACATCAGTATAGAGATTGTATAGTAGGAATGTGCCTATCTTAATGAGTGTACTTACTTATTAGTGAAGTATCTATTGTAAGTGAAGAGAACAATCTGCAGTACTTCATGGCTTTGAACTGGGCTGCCAACAGGCCACTCAAACCACTAGAATCAAATGGAAACAAATGTTAATTATTAAATTCACTCGACAAAAATGATAATGTTAAATAGATTATTTTTACATTTTGGAATAAGAATGCGCAATATTTACAAAAATGTGCATCTTATCTTAATTGTAGAATTTTATTTCTACATGTGATGCACCATTATAGTTGTTTCAGTCTTATGATTTCCGATTAGGTTTTAAATAAAAAAATCTGATGTGGGCAGCACATGACTTTCCTTTATAATGCCATGAATTTGCTATTTTTCCAGTAAAAAAAATAGATTATTCTTATAGTAGATACTTATATTCTTTCCAATATATTGAATTTTCGTCAATTAATCGTTATTTTCATTGATTTAGCGTAATTTTTATCCATTTGACGAGATTTCGTTAATTTGGTAATATTAAAAAAAGTCGCCAAGTTTGCGACATGGGGCTAAATTCGTCGCCAAAATCTCGCCAAGCGTTATGAACGGAGAAATAAGTTATTCTTATAGTAGATAAACGTCTATTGGAGTTTGAATACAAAAGTATTGCTCAAAGTAACTTTTCTCATGAATGGAACGAGCTAGATCCACGAGAATGGTATCACCAAATTTATCGCATGATATTGCATTTAAAAAGTGAACATGTTTCTCAACAGTTAATATATTTTTTAATTTATGGGATTTTTTGAAAAATTTATTTGAAAAATGTGCAATTTCTCAAGAACGGTTCCTGCCAGAGTTTTAAAGTTTATGTTAATCGTTGTCTAATGAAAAATTACATAAGAAATGTCTATTTGCTTACTTTGTAACTTTATTAAAGGTTTTGATTTTTTGATGATTTTTTCAAAATTTCACTGGGAAATTTAGGGGATTCTAAACATTCGATTGTGTTTAAAAACAATAGGCTTCCAGTATTCACGTATTATAATTTTTGTACCGAATTTCATTCAAATCGTCGCTTCTTTAGTTCGTGAGATAACGATTCCACACACACACATCACCTCAAAAGTGTTCGATTCGTGATCAGATATGCTTGAAACGTCCCGTCGAAAACTCGAATTCGAATTGTCGACCCTGTCACTATACTTTCCTTATACATTACACTATGTATATAAGGAAAGTAACAAACTAAATATAAAAAAATCTGATGTGGGCAACACATGACTTTCCTTATATAATGTAAAGAATTTTATACTTTAACAGTAAAAAAATAGATTTTTCTTATAGTAGATACTAATATTCTTTCCAAGATATTGAATTTTCGACAATTAGTCGTCATTTTCATTGATTTAGCGTCATATTTATCCATTTGACGAGATTTTCGTTAATTTGGCAACATTTAAAAAAAATCGCCAAGTTGGCGACATTCCGCCAAATTCGTCGCTAAAATCTCACCAAGCGTTATGCACTAAGAAATAAGTTATTCTTACAGCAGATAAATGACTATTGGCATTCAAATACAAAAGTATTATTCAAAGTATCTTTTTTCATGAATGGAACGAGCTAGATTCACGAGAATGATGTCACTCAATTTATCGCATGGTATTACACATGAAAAGTGAACATGTTTCTCAATAGGAAATATTTTTTTTTTATTTTACATTACTTTTGATAATTTTTTTGAAAAATGTACAATATCTCGAGAACGGTTCATGTTAGCGTTCTAAAATTTATGTCAATCGTTTTCTAATAAAAAATTACATAAGAAATGTCTATTTGCGTAACTTTATTAGTGGTTTCGATTTTTTAACGATTTTTTCAAAATTTCATTCGAAAATTTAGGGGGTTCTGAACATTCGAAAGCGTATAAAAACAATAGGCTTCCAGTGTTTACGGATTGTGATTTTTGTACCAAATTTGATTCGAATCGGTCCATTCGTTCGTCAGTTATCGTCTCCACAGACTCACTGACACACACACACATACACATACTTTCACACACACACACACAGACATCACTTCAAAAATGTTTGATTCGTGATCAGGGATGCTTGAAACGTGCTCTCCCGTCGAAACCTCGATTTCGAATTTTCGCCCCGTCACAATACTTTCCTTATACATTATGTATATAAAGAAAGTAACAAGCTAGAACGCCCAGAATTGCTCAGGTTTTCTGAAGAAGTAAATTTTATTTCATCTTTACGTATTTTATTTCATCTTACGAAAAATATTTCATCTTTACGTATTTTGATTTTAGTAAATTTTATTATGATGCTTAAAATAATTAATTGTAAAGTCATTAATTAAATTACTTAATATTAAATTATTTTCACTTTTTATGCAATCTTCATGGAATAGAAGGTGTACATGAAATGGCAGCAAGAAATCTTAATAAATGTATAAATTTCTCAAGTACAGCAACATATTAGACATTGCGTGTTTTTATTGAGCAGTTTCCCAAGCAAAGTACTTTCATAAATGTGAAGTCATTTTATCAGGATGACTAACATAAAATATCCCTAGTAGTTCTACTAATAATAAATTTTTCATTCCAAGTTGAGTTGAATAGCTTGCAAAAATTACTCATTTTTAACACTTTCCAACATAGTTGAAAAGTGTTTATGACTTTGTTCATTCTGTCTGTCTGTCCGTTCGCACGATAACTGCAGTAAAAGTGACTTTTTCGAAATGAAATTTTAATATGTTGTTGAGACGGTCTGTGGGACCTATGGGAATGTAAATGAATAATATCACCCAATTAGTTTCGGATTGAACCAATGGAATGATTGAACCAATTTGGATTGCAAAAGTGAAATACGTTGAACCCTATAGGACCTAATTTTTCAAACATTTTTTGAACGAAAATTCACAAATTGCTTCGAAAATGTTAGAAAATATTTAAATTATCCCATAAAACATATAAAAAATGTTCAGCAAAATATGTTCTGTAGTTTTTAAATAAAAATTAAAATATTAATTACACCCATATTATATGAAGAGGTCACGTGATAAAATAGTGCATCCATCTTTTTTTCCCAGTGTAAAAATCGTGATTTTTAAAGTTCTTTTAAATTTATATTTAGTGATGGATACGTCCCAAAACCGCTTTATTTTTGCGAATTTTCTGCGCATCTATATTCTGTGCCAACGCAATGACAATATTTTTGAGTTTAAATGATCATCAAACTTTGATTATTTCTACACGAAGCCTAATTTTCACTTATGGAGAATGTAAACAAATAAAGATGTAGGATGAGTTGTATAAGAATTGCTGAATTTCTTTAACGCAAAATTATTTAGCTCTGGTGTCTAGAACATTAGTGATACGAATGAAATATTCATTGCTTTTACATAGAGAGAGCCATATGATTTGTATTCCGATGACGTCATTTGAATAAAGTTCATTTTTTTCGATGAAGCTTTAAGTTCTCAAATATAATAAATTATCGCAGTACTGTGATAATTCAAAATATATCAGCGCTGAATACATCGCATTTTAGAAATGTTTAAATAAAATTGCATTTCAATTGGAAAGTGTTTCACATTAAATACTTTATGCATGATTGCTCTTTCTTGTTACCATTGGCAGCGCTAGATTGAAAAATTTCGTTAAAAATTTCAAAACCAATATTTTTCTAGGAATCCTCTTAGCCTTTTTTGAATCGTTCTTACCAAGTTTGGTTGAGCTTTAACTTCTTTAGATCAGGAATGCACTCCTATTACAAATAACAAGACCCACGGATCGGTTTTTTGATTTCATGAGCTCGTCAGTATGAAATTGCTAATATCTGTAATGGTAATGAAAAAAGGCTATGTACCTCAATTTTGGGAAATTCTATGGAAATTGCCTGTATGAAGCTGCAACAACTAGGTTTTTAAGCTAATAGAATTCGCATATAGAAAACGTTGCCAAATTATGCCCTTTATGTAAAACTAAAATTGTCGTTTCTTATTGAGGTTTGCAAAATATCGCTCTCCACAGAGATCTATACTGTTATTACAGATATTGGTTACAGGCTCATAGTCAGACACGAAATCTAAGGTGAAATTCAAGGGTTGTCCTGAAGGAGGAACTCCTTAAGGACGGGTTCACTAGTAACTTCTTTAGGAGGGGAACACACTAAAATATTAAATTTTATTATCCTTTCTGTAATGCCAGAAATCTAAAATATTAAATAATTGATATAAATGAGAAATGGTGGAAGCATTGTGAATACGGGGGGGGGGAGTGAATATTCCCACGTTAAGCCCATTGTCGGTAACCGAGATGGCGACGGTGTGTCTGCATACCAAAAAGAAGGCACTTACACCGTCCAGCAGAAGAAAAAGGTATAAATATAAAGTCAAGCAGGGGTCTAGTCAGTTGCATTTTGGAAGAGCAAGCTGCATTAGCAGATTTGGTGTGAGTGCCTCTGATGTATGGATGAGTTCGGAGGAGAGCTCGCATGTACATCTGGTGTTAAAAAAAGTGTCAAGTGTAGAAAAGCTTCGGTGCGCTTCTTAAAAGGTGTTGTTGTTGAGACCCAGACCGTCCGACCTACCAGAAAGGTGTAAGGTAACTGTATGGACGGCCGGGAAGTGCCACCCAATTTAGACCGGAACCCAGTGGGGGAGGCATCCACAGGGACCGTACCCTCCTTCCCCTACCACCAACCTCTCGGAAGGACTTACGGACCCACATGTTTAACGTGATCGTACTCCGCATGAACACGGCGGCATTTGTGGCAGCGTGCAAATCTAGCGCGCAAACCACGGGGATACCGCACCCGAGATGGCCAACAGCACGCGGCGTTCCGAGGTGGTCACCCACCAAGTACTAACCGCGCCCGATGCTGCTTCACTTCGGTGATCTAACGAGAACCGGTGTTTTCAGCACGGTACGGCCGTTGGCCCTCTTAAAAGGTGTGAAACACTTTCTCAGGTACCGTACAATTAGAATTATATGAGGATGTCTTCAAAAATTGTGTAAAAAAAAAAAATAATAATTCGTCCCACCACGTGATCCAACCAAAATATTAAGTATGTGGCATTACAACTCCCCAACCACTTTTATACGTATTCCAATAGAATGATATTTCTGTAATTTGTCAATTTTAAGAGTGTAAGATAATTATATAATGAAATAAATGTTGTTCCTTTCCTGTTAACCTTTTAGTTCTAACTTATTTATCCCGTTATGCTAAATTTAGGTGGGTTTTGCGGCCACCAACGCAATGTATACAGTGTATACAGTTTGAGTTACATTTTTTACATGTATGGTTAATCTACTGATTAATAATTAATTATTTAACTGCATTTTACGATAGAGTAAATATACATAAAAATAAAAATAATCTTCACAGTTTCTATTGAGGTTTGCAAAATGTCGCTCTCCACAGAGATCTGTACTGTCATTACAGATATTGATTACAGGCCCATAGTCAAACACAAAATCTGAGAAGGCATAGATTTAAAGGGGGGGGGGGGAAGGGTCCTGAAGGAAGAAATCCTGAAGGAAGGACTCACTTATAACGTTAGATGGGGAACACACTAAAATATTAAATTTTACTCTCGTTTGCATTGAGGTTTGTAAAATGTCGCTATCCACAGATATCTGTACTGTCATTACAGATATTGGTTACAGGTCGATAGTCATACATGAAATATAAGAAGGCTGAGATTCAAGGGGGGTGTCCTGAAGGAGGAAGTCCTTAAGGAGGGGCTCACTGATAGCTTTAGGAGGGGAACACACTAAAATATTAAATTTTAGTCTTTAAATGAACCGTTCCATTAAATTATTTTAATTATAACTAAATATGGTACTTTTTATTATTGAGAACCGAATCAAAGTTTATGTATTACAAAGTTTTTTTTTTTCAATGGTAAAGCACTTGATATTTCATCATTCGTCTATACACCGGCCAGAATCGTGAACCATTTAGCCGTTACATGACGTTGCCCCGGCGCACCAGTGGGGGCGGAACACACAGCTCCCAACGACACAACATCCATGCCTGAAGGTGGGACTCGAACCCATAAGCCGGCAACCGAACGATCGCTAGGAAATGCTAGCCTTGACCGTTCGACCACCGCGTCGGCACAAAGCTTATTAATTATTAACATTTGTAAATTGTGATAATTATTATTACACATTTTATTCCATATACATTATTAACAAACAGTTTGCACAACTACAAGCTTATAGTTGATTGTGAAAATTAAAATAGCTACTATGCACCAATATTAATATATAACAATTGCAATTTATTTCAAAATATTCATTAACTAGTAGTACACCTGTTAATTATTCGAAGAAGTTTTCTAAAAGTTAATGCAAGTTAACTCACAATATTAACTCTACCCATCAGTTAATTTTGATTTTATAATGTATAACAGTGAACCTCGCAATAAAACAAAAGTACCTTGAATAATATTTTCTTAAGATAGGTTTTAAAACAACCACATTTTAAGTTAAATAAGTAAATAAATTGATGATTATCAATATAGCCCCAAATTTAGCTAAACTAAAAAATCTTATTTTTTTAATATACAAAACAATATAAAACTAAGAAATTTATAAAAAAAAATTCTCAAAGAGAAATTTTTCATTCCACATTTGGATGACATGTTGGATTCAATGTGACTATTAAAAATCTGATGTGGGCAGCACATGACTTTCCTTATATAATGCAATTAATTTTTTACTTTTACAGTAAAAAAAAAATGGATTATTTTTATAGTAGATATTTATATTTTTTCCAATATATTGAATTTTCGTCAATGAGTCGCCATTTTCATTGATTTAGCGTCATTTTTATCCATTTGGCGAGATTTTCGTTAATTTAGCAATATTTAAAAAAGTCGCCAAGCTGGCGATATTCCACCATATTCGTCGCCAAATTAACGCCAAGCGTTATGAACGTAGAAATAAGTTATTCTTACAGCAGATAAATGACTATTGGTGTTCAAATACAAAGGAATTACTCAAAGTATCTTTTTTCATGAATGGAACGAGCTAGATCCACGAGAATGATGTCATCAAATTTATCGCTTGGTATTACATACGAAAAGTGAATATGTTTCTCAATAGGAAATATTTTTTTATTTTATATGCCTTTTTGATAATTTTTTTGAAAAATGTGCAATATCTCGAGAACGGTTCATGTTAGCGTTCCAAAATTTATGTCAATCGTTTTCTAATGAAAAATTACATAAAAAATGTCTATTTCCGTAACTTTATTAGAGGTTTTGATTTTTTGACGATTTTTTCAAAATTTCACTCGAAAATTTAGAGGGGTTCTGAACATTCGATTGCGTATAAAAAAATAGGCTTCCAGTGTGAATTTAAAAACACACACACATACTTTCACACACACACACACACACACATACTTTCACACACACACACATACTTTCACACACACACACACATACTTTCGCACACACACACACACACACACATACTTTCACACACGCACACACACATACTTTCATACACACACACACACACAGACATCATTTCAAAAATGTTTGATTCGTGATTAGGCATGCTTGAAACGTTCTCTCCTGTCGAAAATTCGAATTCAAGAATCGACCCCGTCCCAATACTTTCCTTATATACATAATGTATATAAGGTATACATTATGTATATACATTATATATATAAGGAAAGTAAAAATGGAATATTTTTATTAGGGGGAATACATTTCCTCTTTATCCATTGGAGGGGGGGGGGGGGGAGGAGCACTCAGTTCCCTCTAACTCCTGCTTGGCTACAGCCCTGATTGGCTTCTTTACGCTGATGAGTGCATAATAACCACGAAATCGGTTCATTTATGTTGTTATGTGAAATATCAGCGCAATTCAAGATTTCAGTAATGTCTCCTATAGACGGTTTCTGTGAGTACATATAAAGATAAGCATTCAGAAAGTATAGAATATGGTTACTATAATTATAGTCACCTTGTACTATGTAAAGTAGGCAAAGAAAGAAATGGTGACATTTTTAAAATACCAAAATGAACCAGTTGCAGTTTCAGAGAAATTGTATTTCAAATATATTTTTTTATGAAATTTTCGATATCTTTCTCAGCGGCGCCAGAAATGCTTTAAGGCAAAAAGTAAAATTAAGTGAATATCTTAATTAGAATCATAATTATTAGCTTCCATTCGAGAGATTTTTAACATTCCAAAGGTAAAAATAATTATGAAATTCCAATGATAAAATGCGTCATAAAGCCATCGATTTCTTCTACCTTTTCCCAACATTGTATAAGCAATTCTTTCTCCAATTCCTTTACAAGGAGTGCCTTTGAGCATTTATAAAAACATTGATTTTAAAAGGGAATATACTATATTGCATACTGACAAATGTATAAAATTACATACCTTTTCATAATAAAAAAATCTGATGTGCGCAGCATATGACTTTCCTTATATAATGCAATGTATTTACTACTTTTACAGTTTAAAAAAATATTATTCTTATAGTAGATACGTATATTCTTTCCAAGACATTGAATTTTCTTCAATTAGTCGTCATTTTCATTGATTTAGCGTCATTTTTATCCATTTGGCGAGATTTTCGTTAACTTTTCAAATGTCGCCAAGTTGGCACCATTCCGCCAAATTCGTCGCCAAAGTCTCGCCAAGCGTTATGGATGGATAAATAAGTTATTCTTATAGCAGATAAATGACTATTGGAGTTCAAATAAAAAAGTATTACTCAAAGTATCTTTTCTCATGAATGGAACGAGTTAGATCCAAGAGAATGATGTCACCAAATTTATCGCATGATATTACATATGAAAAGTGAACATCTTTCTTAAAAGTAAATATTTTTTTCTAGTTTATGGGATATTTTGATAAATTTATTTGAAAAATGGGCAATATCTCGAGAACGTTTCATGTTAGCGTTCTAAAGTTTATGTCAATCGTTTTCTAAGGAAAAATTACATAAGAAATATCTATTTGCGTAACTTAAAGGTTTTGATTTTTTGATGATTTTTTCAAAATTTCACTCGAAAATTTAGGGGAATTCTGAACATTCAATTGTGTTTTAAAACAATAAGCTTCCAGTATTCACGAATTGTGATTTTTGTACCAAATTTCATTCGAATCGCTCCATTCGTACGTGAGATATCGTCTCCACAGACTCACTGATACACCCACCCACACACATACTTTCACACACACACACACACACACACAGACATCACCTCAAAAATGTTTGATTCGTGATCCGGGATGCTTGAAACATGTTCTCCCGTCGAAAACTCGAATTCGAATTTTCTACCCCGTCCCAATACTTTCTTTATACATTACGTATATAAGGAAAGTAAAAAGATGTTTGTGTATGTTATCTGTAGTGACAAACCAAAGCCTGGAACAATGGCAAAATTTGTTACAGAGGTGTTTCATCTCCCCGTACGATGTACCGTAACAGTACGTATTACATTTTAACATTTGTATACTAAAAATTTAGATATATTAAATTTATGTATTTTTTCTGAAAGTTATTTACTACGCTTTTTGGGACCTCGACCAATTGACGCCCAAAACTATCGAAGCATAGGACCTGCAGATTTAGGTGTAGTGTTTATTATTTAAAATTGGACTGTTTTACATTTGAGTTCAAAATTATGGTATTAAATTTTTTAGGTCTTTGGTATTATTATCTTTTTCATTAGGGGTCTCAGGAGTCTTAAAATTTCTATAACAGAGAGAATTCCCATTCTTCACACTTTATTTTATAACACTTCGCTTATACATGGACAATACCTAAAATTTTGTTGGTCAATGAGTGAATACCTGTAGCATATATGTATGATAATTTTGAATTAGGTGAATTTAAAAATAACATTTTTAAAAATTGTATAATGTTCATGACTTTATTAAAATTTTATTTTGATGTATGTCACTTGCGCGCACCATTGCAACAAAACTGTTGCTTTCAGATACAAAAATATTACTGATTAGGATGAATTATCCATTTACTTAAAAATTGCATAATTAAAGTTTCAAAGATTAAATTTAAAATTAAATTATATTTTGCATAAAGTACAGTACATAGAAACGGTATGCTAGAGTTATAAAGTTTGTGTTTTTCGTTTTTTAATTAAAATTACATAAGAAATGATCATGTATGTAACATTATTAAAAATTCTGATTTCTTTCTATTTTCGCTTTTAATTGCGTTTAAAACCAATAGGATTCCAGTATTCATCAATCGTAATATTTACAGCAAATTTCGTTCAAAACGCTCCATTCGTTTGTGAGATATCTATTCACTGACTCACATAGACACACTAACATACAGTAAAACACACACACACACTAACATACAATCAAACACACACACACTAACATACAGTCAAACACACACACACTGACATACATATACACATACACACATAACACGTACGTACACATACGCGCACACACACTAACACGCACACACACACACACACTAACATTCATAAACACACTCACTAACATACATACATACGCACGCGCAAGCACACACAGACACAGACATAACTTCAAAAAAGCCCAATTCGAGTTCAGGAATGCTTGAAACTTGCTGTTTCGTTGAAAACTCGAATTCTAAATTTTGACCCCCTCGCAATACTTTCCCCATACAGTATACTTCGTATAAAGAAAATAGGAAACACCAGATCAACTTAAATAAAAGGTTGTAAACAAATTGTCAAACTATAGTTATATATACACACATGAAAGATTCTAATTACATTCTGCGTAGGAATTTATTCTTTTATACTCAAACCCGAAGATTACTCTGTATTACATTTCTCCCGGAAATTGCTTTTATAAGCCGAGCTCCTTTTCACATTAAAAATATCAAAAGCTCTCAAAAGTCTTGTAAATACAATGAATACCTTTAAAAAATTCCAGTTTACCCTTGAATAATATATATACTACAAAAAGACAGATTTTCGTTATTTGGAATTACTCTGCTTCTCCCGTTGGGATAAATGGCAATAGAATAACAAGTTCAGATAATAATTTAGAAGGGACCATCTCATCTTCTTTTCGGTCATAGTTTAAGGTCTTTCGCGTAAAATTTTTTATTTCTTAATTACGAGGATGGTTCAAAAAGTAAGGTAACAAGTCCTGTGAGAGAAAAGGTTTATTCACGAAATCAAAGAGATATACAAAGTTAGCAAAGCACTGGTATATATTATTTTTCCACATAGTCACCATAGTTGTCGAAGCATTTGTTTCATAGGTAAACCAATTTATCGAAACCGGCATACAAGAAATCAGGGTCCAGGTCGCGGAGCCACTCAACGACGGCTTCCTGAACTTCGAAATCTGCTGTGAAATGGCGACCAGCCAGGTGCTTCTTCAACGGTCCGAAGAGATGAAAATCGCTGAGTGCGAGATCCGGACTGTATGGTGGGTGTTCCAGTACATTCCATCGGAAACGCTGTACCAAATCACGTGTAACCGAGGCCGTATGCGGTCGGGCGTTGTCGTGCAACAACACGACACCTTTCATTTTCAATTCAAATAATTCGTACGCTGAATTTGGGCACTCGTGAGAGTTATTGTTACCTTACTTTTTAACCACCTACGTACTTTGGAATGTAGGGTTCCTAGGAACGTCGATTAGCGGGTTCCTAGGGTTCCTAGGAACGTGTGCACATTAGGTCCATCCATAGTAAAGTGACCATGCTCGAGCGAATGAAGTGCCTAACGGAGAATTTAAAAAGTTAGGATAACGAACTTGGCAAGAAAGCGAGAGGACGAAAGAAGACAAAGTTGTAGAGTATTGTCCAATGAAAAGGAATAGACAACATGAACGAACGTAACGCGTATATGGAAGGCAATGAGCACCTGTCAAAAAGTTGTATCATCAGGGACATTAACACGGTGGCACCTTCAATTTTTGTCAAAGTGCTCAGTAATATTCTTTATGCATTGTCTTTGCCAGATCTGAAAATTCATATGTGAATTATTAAAAAATGGCAGAGAATTGCCTAATGCATAGGAATAGGCACCAAGAACGAACGAAACGCGTACATGGAAGGCAATATGTAACTGTCAAAAAGTTTTATCAGCTGGGACTCAACATAGTGATGTCCTTGATGCACGTACGTGGTAAGTAGACGGCAATATTGTTTCTGGAATTCAAATATGCATGGCCTCTGAAGGGGAGCATGCCAAACTTGCTCTCTACTAGATTTCTACTTCCGTAAGTGTTGTTTATTGCGGCGTCATTTCTGAATAGGACAACCATTATCCAATTATACTATAGTTTCAAATAAATGCATTCTGTAACTAATTTATTGTCAATGCTCTACAAAGTTGTAGACTTTTTCGTCTATCTCGCTTGGTTGCCGAGTTCGTTATCTTAACATGTAAATTCTCCACTAGAGGCATTGATATCCTTTTTATTTGATCGGGCACGGTTACTTTGCTGTAGATAGACTTAATGTGTACACTCATGGACTTGTCTTTGCAAAATTAGTGGGGTGCTTTAAGATTTTTCCAGGAACCCCGTAAAAACCCGAATGCTGAAAAAAATTAGGGCATTTTTCTGCATCGTATTTTGATGCTCTTAAGAATCACAAAACAACAATGTCACACATTCAATTAGATATTTTATTTAATTAAGATAAAACCTTCAAATGTTATCGATTTATTCGCACTGGACTAGCAGAAACATGCATGTGACCCAATTTTGAGACCCTCTGTAAATTGAGAGAAATTCCGTACTATCACGAAACTGACGTCAAATGTCTAAAAGACAGAATCCCGTTTGCAACGGCCAGGTTCATACTCAGAGAATCTCAACAATATATAACTCACTACCCTCTCTTTTTCACTTTTCTTAAGAGAATAGAGACTCTACCCAAAGAATGGTTTAATCATCTAATCCTTTTGTCTCCCCAAAATATATTTTGTTAAAAGTTAGAAATTATTGCACACACACACACACAAACATACACACACACACACACACACACACACACACACACACACACACACACACACACACACACATATATATATATATATATATATATATATATATACAGGGTGTCCCAGAAACATTGACCTCGGCTTTTATTCCTTAAATATTGATCTACATATATAATAAATTACAAAGTTGTGTTAAAAAAGGTATAAATTTTAGGAACTCGATAAAAATTTTCAGGGGATTGAATTTGAAGAAATACATAATTTAAAATTTTATACGGCCCCCATACACCGGCCACACCTTTTGCTGCTGCATACCTTTGGGTCAGTCGTGTGGTCTGGGCCTTCGACGGCCCCCGTACAAAAACATTTTCAATAAGTAAAATGTGCCCCATATACTAATAAGGTGTTGTACAAAATTTCAGCATTTTATCAAAGAAAGTCCCAGAGATATGTTTAAACAAAGTTGGTGAGGGATTAATCACAAATTAAAATGTAAATGTTTACAGCAAGAGTACAAATGGCGCAGCGTAGAAATGCATCATAGGCAAATAATATCTGCCTTTTTAATGGATTTTTGGCATAGATGAAAAACATTTTGAACAAGCTTCACATGAATGGAACTAGCTAGCTCCAGGATAATGATGTCACCAAATTTATCGCATGATATTACTTATGTAAAGTGAACATATTTCATAATAGGTAACATTCTTTTTAATTTGATTTTTTGATAATTGTTTTTAAAAATGTACAACATCTCGAGAACGGTTCATGCTAGCGTTATAAAATTTGTCTCAGTCGTTTTTTAATGAAAAATTACATAAGAAATGACTGCGTAACTTTATTAAATGTATTAATTTTTTTATGATTTTTCAAAATGTCACTCGAAAATTTAGGGGGGTTCTGAACATTCGATTGTGTATAAAAACAATAGACTTCCAGTATTCATAGATTGTAATTTTTGTACCATATTTCGTTTGAATCGGTCCATTTGCTCTTCATTTATCGTCTCCACAGGCTCACTGACACACACACACACACATCATCTAAAAAAAGTCTGATTCATGTTCAGGGATGCTTGAAACGTGCTCTCCCGTCGAAAATTCGATTTAGAATTATCGACCGCGTCAAAATACTTTCCTTATACATTATATGTATATAAGGAAAGTAATATATGTATATAAGGAAAGTAATAAATTTTATCGGAATTGTAATTTTTAAATGATATAAAAATTACGGCCTTCGTGTTCGGAAATTATTGATATTTTTAATTTCATACGCCATCTGTTTTATTGAAGTAAAGATTTTTCAAAATCATATATTGTATTTAGCCAATTAACTCTTATACTGTGTTTAATCATTAGTCAGAGTTTAATCAACTCATATATTGTGTTTGACCAATTAACTTATATATATTGCGTTTAGCCAATTGTTAAAACAAAATAAAAGTAGTAAAAATATATCTTCTAATTCCATTTTAGTGATTTCATTTAGGCATAAATTTATCCAATTTCAAGGACGTGCTATACTTCAGATCTGCCTATTAAGATAATTTTGTATTAAGAGAACAGATATTCTTATACTCTTTTTTAGGAGAATTAAATTAAAAATTTTATTAGAATGCTTTGAATAATAATGGTATTTAGAATACTATAAGAATTTGCACATAATTCTGAACTTTTTATTTCTTTACATTACATATTCCGTATGAAGAACGGGTATATTGCTAGTATGTATATATCTTACCTATAAGGCTTATGTATAGGTGGGTTCTTTGAGTATGAATTTGACCATTGCAGCCTTGTGCTAAACTCAATCTTAGCACGAGGATTGAGATGTAATTTGAGGTCAGCTGCGTGTGGAGCTGCATTTTTCGGCTTTCATAAAGATCTGTAAAATGTAACACACGTTTTCTCGATTCTAGTAATCAGCGACTATTCAACGTTAAAGCACAAAATTGATTCAACGATGCTGTTATCTATAATGGGATCATAAATAAATTTGACCCACGTGCTGAAATAGCTAATGGCCAAATTACCAAATGACTTTATCTCTTCAATTACATAAAAAATCTGATGTGGACAGCACATGACTTTCCATATATAATGCAATGAATTTACTACTTTTACAGTAAAAAAAAATAGATTATTTTTATAGTAGTTATTTATATTCTTTCCAAGATATTGAATTTTCGTCGATGAGTCGGCAATTTCCATGTCGTCATCATCAATGACTCGTCATTGATTTAGTGTCATTTTTATCCATTTGGCGAGTTTTTCGTTAATTTAGCAACATTAAAAAAATCGCCAAGTTGGCGACATTCCACCATATTCGTCGCCAAAATCTCGCCAAGCGTTATGGACGTAGAAATAAGTTATTCTTACAGCACATAAATGCCTATTGGCGTTCAAATGCAAAAATATTTCTCAAAGTATCTTTTTTCATGAATGGAACGAGCTAGATCCGCGAGAATGATGTCACCAAATTTATCGCATGGTATATTACATATGAGAAGTGAACGTGTTTCTCAATAGGAAATATTTTCTTTTATTTTATATGACTTTTTGATATTTTTTTAAAAAATGTGCAATATCTCGAGAACAGTTCATATTAGCGTTCTAAAATTTATGTTAATCGTTTTCTAATAAAAAATTACATAAGAAATGTTTATTTGTGTAACTTTATTAGCGGTTTTGATTTTTTGACGATTTTTTCAAAATTTCTCTCGGAAATTTAGGGGGTTCTGAACATTCGATTGCGTATAAAAACAATAAGCTTCCAGTGTTTACGGATTGTGATTTTTGTACCAAATTTCGTTCGAATCGGTCCATTCGTTCGTCAGTTATCGTCTCCACAGGCTCACTGAAACACACACATACTTTCACACACACACAGACATCACTTCAAAAATGTTTGATTCGTGATCAGGGATGCTTGAAACGTGCTCTCCCGTCGAAAACTTGAATTTGAATTTTCGACCCTGTCACAATACTTTCTTTACACATTATGTATATAAGAAAAGTAAAAAGCAAAATAATATATTTCAGCTACACATTTCATGCATTTCAACGATAAAATGATATTTTAACAATATTAAAAAAAACTACACTGTTATATCCCAATAAATTCCTGAGATAAATACTTTATACTTGCTTTCCATTCAGAAAACGAAATATTGAATAATCACAATTGAAAAATTATTTCCATTAAATGTAAAATACTGAAAAAAAGGAAGTCTTTAACCTTAATTCCTCGAATAACAAACTAAGAATACGGGGCTTACAGAGATGATCCTGTTTTATTATAATTGAAAAAACGGACTTGTTTAAACTTTAACATTATTCTGCATTTCATAAACTATGACATTTCTAAAATTAAAGAATTAATGTATTCTTTTAATTTTATAGCATAATACTTTCAAAATGTTATAGGATTTAGTCGAGTAGACAGACGAGTAGGACAGACAGACAAATGCTACCAAAACATCATTTCAAGTACTCTCTTCTAAAAAATCAAATTTAATTTCATTGATTTGCGTCGTTTTTATCAATTTGGCGACATTTCCGTCAATTTGGCAACGGTTAAGAAAAGTTGCCAAGTTAGTGATATCCCGCCAAATTCGTAACTCTGAATTTGCAGATCTGAAAAATAAAGCATCCTGATCCCGTTTGTATATACTAAATGAAAACACTAAAATTGTATTAGAAAATATACCCGTTCTATTATTTTTTTGCTTCAATAATCAACTAAATGAGTTTTTGGCTACACACAATATATGAGTTTATTAGCTAAACGCAATATATGAGTTTATTAGCTAAACGCAATATATGAGTTTATTAGCTAAACGCAATATATGAGTTTATTAGCTAAACGCAATATACGAGTTTATTAGCTAAACGCAATATATGAGTTTATTAGCTAAACGCAATATATGAGTTTATTAGTTAAACACAATATATAAGTTTGAAAACACTTTGCCAAAATAAATGAAAGTGATGTACGCAGTCCGCAATTAATATAATTAAAAGAAAAATCAAACCTTTTATTTATAAGATATATTTTTATATCCATTTATTCAATTCGAAAAAATAATAATAAAAATTAACAACATTTAATTTAATTGAGTTGCTGAGAAACATGGTATAAGTTAGAATCTTCCTCATAAAATGTAATAATTAAATGACCATTTTGACTTCTTAATACTTTTCATTGTTGAGTAAAAGTTTATGAAAAATAAACCATGGTGACAGATTTTCCATTTAAATTCATGTTCCAAACATTAATGTTTTCAAATAATTCATGCTTTCAGAAAGTGACTAATTAGCGCAAAAATCTCCCACCAAACTCAGAGATAAAGTTTTAATTCAGTTTCACGTTTTAAACAAACGATTTCCAACCCTTTCGTTTGGATGAACCAGAGAGTTAGGGAGTAGAACTCCTAGGAAAAGTTTCGTTTTTCATTAATATCTCTATAACCACTGGTCGTAGAAACTTAAAACATGGACTAAGTTTTAAGTGGGACTATTTTAAGGCTATCCACAAAATTTCATCAAATTCGGTTCAGCCGTTCTCCCGTGATGATGGGAGAGACATACAGATTTTTAATTGCATTTATATAGATAAGAAGTTTTATTGATATAAGTGTAATTCCGGTGTATTTGGTGCTAAAGAATGTACGATACTGGTCAGCACACACATGTTGGTCGCTGTACTTGAAGTCTGATTCTATAAGCGGAAAACGTTTACTGAAGTAAACTGGTAGATACACCGTTGCTGGTAGCCTAGATCTGTAACCGCAAACTTTTGCTAAAGGATGTTAAAAGGATTAAAACTGATCAGTATACCATTGCTGATCGCCGTTCTGCGGTAGACCAACGCTAAAGTTAACTAAGTTAAAGTTTACAACGCTAAAATTTACTAGTTAAAGTTCCACAACCGCAAAAGTTTACTAAACTAAACTGGTAGATTCACCCTTGCTGATTGTATTGTAGCCTCAGTCTATGAATTGAAAATGTCCGTGGATGAGCGCTAAAAGTCGCAAAACTGTACACCATTGCTGATCGCCACACTGTGGTACACCAACGTTGGTCTCTGATTCCATAACCGCAGATGCTTGCTGAAGAATGCTAAAAAGAACGAAACTATTCGCTGCACTGTTGTTGGTAATAATAACCTGATCTCATAATCGTAAAAGCTTATGATAGTATCATCAAGTTTTCTTAGCAGAAACATTATTCGTATTTTATTTGTTGTTGTTGTTGTTGTTTCTTATCCCACTTGACCGACAGCAACATCAGATCAAGTCCATGAACCCGTGAGTCTTCAGAAGATGAAGAACTACTCCAGGACTGGAGTACAGCTGGCTACTCTGGCATCCAATACATGTCAAGGTATGGGCAGGAGAGGCCTCAGCCAAATTGCACTTCGGTCAAAGGGGAACACTTAGAACCTAACACATGCCGAAGAGCACGAAGATGGCCTCTGCGGAGTCTAACCAGAGCCGTCTATTCACCCTTACTGCCCGCCCCAGTCAAAGCAGCACCAGGACGACTACAATCATACCACTCATGCACGGGGGCCTTTCTCCAAGTGGAGTTGATTTCAAGTTTGACACGAGAGGCAAGTTCCGAGGAAGAAAGACAGCCACCGTCAATAGAACTCCTAAGGCTGCCCTCCTTGGCCAGACCATCGGCAACTCATTACCGTAAATGTCTACATGAGAAGGTACCCATTGAAAAAATATCCTATTTTGGGCACACAAGTAAGCTATTTTTTATTACATGATATAAAAATATTGCAAATTATGAATAATCTTTTCTCAATTTACGAAATTCGATTAAAGTTTCAATGCCTATTTCATCCGAATCCTATACAAAAAGCCATTATTTCACATTTAAATATTGCCAAAATCATTGTGAAAAACTATTTCAAATTATTTTGAGTGATAACTCAATTAATTCCAGGTTTTGTGGAGGACGTTTTTTTCAAAAAGTAATGAATTCGGTAATGGGAGTGTTTTTCATGATTAAAAAGTAAATTACGATGCATTCTGGGTATTATTTGAGTGACGTATGTATAATATGAAACTAACTTAAATACCAATATGTTGTACATCTGATTTTACGGGGAGAGCTCGCATTATCAGCAAATGAGATTTCATGTTGTAGTGAAGTTTGGATTAGGGAATATAGGTGGAAACATATAACATTCCTGAATGCATTATTAATTTTGTGGTTATTAAAAGCTAAGATCAATGCCTAGTTGTTACAATGTTGGATGCTGAAGCTCGCAATGAAATGTTTAATGATTTTACCTGATATTTTGCCAAATCTCTATGTTGCGTTACAGAATCCTTTCAACATGGAGATAAAGAGAAGGAGATTAAAAATCCTATGGATGAAAGGCTTGAAAATGCCATAGTTCTTTGAGAATTATAGCTAGGTTTCGCTAGTGTTAGTAAATTCTCAACTGTTCTCATCTGACACATCAGGAAGTCGTATTGTTTAGCATATGTACTTCTGATGCTTTTTAAATTAAAGTTCCCTAATTATGAATAGAAGTAATAAATATATTTTTTTAGTTATAGAATAGAGTGCAGAATATATGGAGACAAAAAATTGAAAGGTAAAATAAATTTAAATACGTAGGAATATTATATATTTTTTGAATTCACATTACACTAACTATTTTTATGAGGAGAATTAACAATTTAAAGAAATATCATTTAATTCAATACAAACCTTTCATCATAAAATTACATAAAGCGGCGTGACTTATATTACCTTAAAGATATCCAAATTACTGTCTCAAACAATTTTGGCGTTCAAAAGTTATAAAGTTTTAACCCGCAATGTCTTTTAAGCTTTTCATTTCAGCTTCACCTCACACTAATGTATTGTTGATTCGAACTTTGCTATTACGGCGATTATTTCATTCCAATAAAAGTGCGAATGCATTAATTGGGCAAATTCATTACGGTGCATAAGAACTTTCCTAGAACTATTGTATAGTCCATATATCCACTGTTTAGTCCACTGTATAGTCCGACAATTTTATAACTAACTCGTCCCTGTCTCACAAACAGTAAAAAGTTAGAAGGCAGACAGCACTTCATTGTAGACTAATTCCGAAAAACCAATCAAAAAGATGGACCAGTAATCAGCTGTCTTAAAATTCAGCATTGCAGGTTTTTTAACGTGCAGTAGTGGCGTAGTGGCACAATTTGTGTAGTACGAATCTGGAATTTCTGCGTTGTGAAGAAACTGCTTTTTACCAAAATTGTTTTTAGTTTTCTGTTAGAGTTTTTCGTATATATAATATTAATGATGATTAATTATTTTTATTCTAATGACCACAAATGTTTTATTAAAATTAAAGAATTTGTGATGAAATAATCTTCTTGTGTGTTGAGCCCATTTATTTACTGAAAAGTGCACAATATATTTTGTGTATGGATTGATGATTCATCTTCGCAAAGACAAAAAGCAGAAAAACATATATACTTAACAGTTATATCACCATTTTTGCATCGCTGGAGTTGCACTCGGTAGGCCCGGGTTCGATTCCAGCCACTGCCAAAACTGCCGCCGTGTTCATGCGGAGTACGATCACGTTAAACATGTGGGTCCGAAAGTCCTTCCGAGAGGTTGGTGGTAGGGGAAGGAGGATACGGTCCCTGTGGATGCCTCCCCCACTGGGTTCCGGTCTAAATTAGGTGGCACTTCCCGACCATCCAAACAGTTACCTTACCCCTTTCTGGTAGGTCGGACGGTCTGGGTTTCAACAACAACGTTTTATACAACGCTGTCCATCTTCATAAAATACAGAGTAAAATTTTAGATTCGAATATTTTTCCTGACGTTGACAATAATTGTAGTAATATTTACGAAACACACAGTTACACATTACGCATTTCATATTCTGTCCCAGTTCTTTTGAATGGGAGTTCAAAATTACAATTCAAAAGAAAAGAGTAGTAAAAATCCCTTAAATTAATAGAAATCAACTAATTATTAGATTAAAATACATTAAAGTACCACTAAGTCTGTGGTCTGATTGCAGGCTCGAATTTTCAATCAATGACTTAATCTCCCATAATTCCGTGTTGAGTCTATACACTCAAAGTCTGTGGTCTGATTGCAGGCTCGAATTTTTAATCAATGACTTAATCTCCCATATTTCCGTGTTGAGTCTATACACTCAAAGTCTGTGGTCTGATTGCAGGCTCGAATTTTTAATCAATGACTTAATCCCCCATAATTCCGTGTTGAGTCTATACACTCAGATATGATTAGGTGGAAAGTAAAAAACAGCAGACTAGTCAGATATGTTCTACATATCTTTATTAACGGAATTTATTTGATACCGAGAACACAAAACATAATTCTATGTGAAAATTTAATTGAGCTTATTCACTAATCCACTTTTATTAAATGTGTATCTCATGGTTGACACCTAGAAGCCATATTTTGTCCTAGTTCTTTAAAATGAGAGTTTTAAAATAGCAATATTCAAAATTGCAATTAGAAAAAAGAGAGTTGTAAAAAATAACTCGAATAAAAATCAACTAATTATTAGATTAAAGCACATTAAAGTGTCACGAAGAATTATAATTGTGGTCTGGAGGCTCGAATCTTAAATCAGTGACTTGATCTTTCATAATTCCGCATTGAGTCTACATACTCGGACATGATTGGGTGGAAACTAAAAAACAACAGACTAGTCAAATTGTTCTATATATTTATTAACGGAATTTATTTGACAGCAAGAACATGAAACATAATTCTATGTGAAAATTTAAGAGTTTATTCACTAATTCCCTTTTATTAAATTTATATCTTATGGAATGTAATAACAAGTTCTTAAAAAACCAGTTTTCCAAAATGAATTAGAATTTCTGCACTGGTTTCGAAAGGCGAAATTCGTTATCTCCAAGAAGATGATCTAATTATGTTATTTACTCAACGCATCGGTATTATTTGCATCTGCCCTCGGATTGATTTAAACTTGGAAGAAAGCAATGAACATAAGAAATATATTTTAATTTTAGAAGTAGATATATTTTGTGTCGGTTTATTTTGGAACATGATTAATTTATCTTCTCTTCTCTGGGAAGATTAACTTTTGGTGGAAATAGAACTGCTCTTTTATTATTTGTTTGCGAGGAATATTTTGAAAACCATATTAGATGCTCCTGGAATAAATAATTATTAAATGTTGAAGTCCATAGAATATCACTCTGCTAAAACAGTTTTCAAACGTTTCTGACCACAGAACATTTGGAATAGATCCATTTACAATTTAGTCCATGTTTCGAGTTTATTGAGATATTAAACAAGAAAGATCAATCATGCATAAAGCATTGATTATGAAACAGTTTCAACTAAAATGCAATTTTATTTAAGCATCTCTAAATTGTAATACATTCATATATAATACATTCATATATATTTTAAATTATCACAGTACTACATTAATTTATTATATTTGAAAACTTGATAAAAATTAACTTTATTCAAATGACGCCATCGAAATACAAATCGTCTGACTCTTTACGTAAAAGCAATGAATATTTCATTCCTATCAATTTTATTCCAGACTCTAGAGCTAAATAATTTTGTGTGATAAAAATTCAGCAATTCTTATACAACTCATCTTACAATCATTTGTTTGCATTCTGCATTCATTAAAATTAGGCTTTGTTGTAGAAATAATCAAAGTTTGATGATCATTTAAACTGAAAGATATTGTAATTGCGTTGGTGCAGAATATAGATGCACAGAAAATACGCAAAAATAAAACGGTTTTAGGAAGGATGCAATATTAAATATAAATGTAAAAGAATAAAAATCACGATTTTTACATTGGGAAAAATACATGGATGCCATATTTTATTTTAAAGTAGGGTCACATGATCTCTTCATATAATATGGGTGTAATTATTATATTAATTTTTATTTAAAAAACTACCAAACATATTTTACTGAAATCTTTTTTATATATTTCAAGGGATATTTTGAATATTTTCTAAACTTTTCGAAGCAATTTAGAAAATATTCAATATTAAGAATAATTATTTATTTAGAAAATATTCAATTTAGAATTTAATTTAATTATTATAATTTAGAAAATATTCACAATATTTGTGAATTTTAACTTTCTTAAAAAATGTTTGAAAAATTAGGTCCTAAAGGGTTTAATGTATTTCATTTTTCCAACCTGGGTACAATCCAAAACTAATTGGGTGACATTATTCATTTACATTCCCATATGTCCCACAGACCGTCTAAACAACATACGAAAATTTCATTTTGATAAAGTTATCGTGCATTTTTTCTACCAGGGTTCAATCCAAACCTAATTGGATGATGTTATTCATTTATATTCCCATTGATTCCACAGACCGTCTAAACGACATACTAAAATTTCCTTTTGATAAAGTCATTTTTACGGCAGTTATCGTGCTAACGGACAGACAGACAGATAGACAGAATGAACAAAGTCATAAACACTTTGCAACTATGTTGGAAAGTGTTGAAACTTTTATTTTGATAAGGTAATTTTGATGGCAGTGAACGTGCGAATGGACAGACAGACAGGCAGAATGAACAAAGTCATAAACACTTTTCAGCTATGTTGGAAAGTGTTAAAAAGCGTGCTATTAATTAAGCGTGCTAATTATTAAGCGTGCTATTATTATGCAGGCGATATTTGTTCTACAAAGTGTTTCGAAAAAAAAATGCATATCATGTTGCTAAGCAGAAGTATTAAACCTAATGAGTTTATATTTACAAAAAATATCATGCTGCTAAGCAACTGGATTTAACCCAATGAGTTAATACAACAATAAATATTTCTTAATTTTTAATTTAAATAATAAAGAATTGAATATAAATAAATTTTACTGGAATTGCATTTTGGATTGGATTATATCCATTATAGCCTTTGGGTTTAAAGATGACGGGGATTATTAATATTTTCAAATTTTTATGTGATCTGTTTTATTTTAGTGAAAGTTTTTTCAAATTCATATATTGCAGTACGTGTATATTTACACGGGTTTAATTTCATAATCTACGAAAATATAAGTAGTACAGGCATATCTTCTAATCCACGAGAATATAAGTATTACAGGTATGTTTTTTAATACAATTATAGCACTTTTCTGTAAATTTGTTTAGAAACTGGACTAAGATGTTTCATTCTTCAGATCTGCTTTTGAAGATAATTTCGTTAGCGAGCTCAACAGAGATTTTTAAACTTCTTTTTAGGAGCATTAATTTTTATATTTTAATAGAATGTTTTGAATAACAACGTCATTTAAAATACTGTATTAATTAGCACATGATCGTGAATTTAAAGTTTCTTTATATTGTATATTCCGCACGAAGAACTGGTATGCTGCTAATAAATAAAGAAATACGAGCAACAAATGATTTTACATACAGACTTTGACATTTTTCACATATACTGTAATGAATTAATTTAAATTTTATAGAGCAAAATAAAATGGATTCTTAATTAGAATTATATACAATTTGCAGTTGCAAACATTTTCCGTTTTCATTTGACTACTTAGCGGATTTTAAACCACCGATAGCTCGCTAAAATTCAATAAAACTGAAATATATGTAAAAGGGTTTAACCTAGAGTAATGTGGTTGATTTTATTTGTTTTATCATCAACAATTACGCTTAAAAAACAAACATTTAATTAATAAAGTTATGCATATTTAAAGTATGCATATTTAAGATTTTGTTAAATTTGGCGGACAATGTCGAAGAAAAGATCTGTTCTATTTTTTTAAATTATGCCTAATTCTAATCTGCCCTAGAGTAACTTATAAGTGACTTAAATATTAATTTTTTTTTTAATTATGCCTAATTCTAATATGCATTAGAGTAACTCATAAGTAACTTAAATATTATTTTTTTTTTAAATTATGCCTAATTCTAATCTGCACTAGAGTAGCCATAAGTGGCCTAAATACTATTTTTTTTTTATTTCGCCAAATAGTTTTCGAGATAGATTGTACACACACACGGCACACGCAAGCACGCACGTCACGATAAAAATAATAATTCGTGTTTTTGAATTGAATTCCCCAAACGTGTAAGTCCATTGACTATTTTTTTTCTGCCCTTTTCCTTACTTTATTCACATTTATATGTATGACAGGGAAAGAATATTAATATACTTGAAATGTGAGGTTTTGCATAAGGTATGGCTTAATAGTTATGCTTACACGATTTATAAATACTATTTGCAAATTCCAAACTCATTGCGTTGTATTTTAGTATTCATCGCTAATTTACCTATTTGGATTTTCGATTTCTACATATCTATGTAATATATATTGCAGACTGTAATGCAGACTCGATGCTTTTGTGAAATGGTTTGCATGTGAATAATTAATAGCTGTGTATCTGAATATGCTATGAGAGGTAAAACGGATGTTAATCAGATAAAACTACGTTGTTTATCCTCAAAGGAAACAGCAGAATCGTAATGGGTATTGCGTATTAAATATGCTTGCCTTCTCATCAGAATAATTGTATTTAATTTCCTAATATGACAGTGAAATAAAGCAAATCTTGTTTAATCATGGGTTTTACTGATCCGAAACGTGTTCATTTCATTCAAAAGTTACAATATGGACGTTTTAAATCTTGCTGATGTATAGGTCCTGCGTAAATGAGCAGTTTTGTGTATAATGGTGCTGCATAGACCCCAAAATACTCTTCTTTTTGAGCAAAAGGTTTTTTTTATATGCTTCTGAGTAATTTTGTCTTGTTTTAAAAGATGGAAATTTACCATTGTATTTAACTTATTATTTTGCTCTTATTTACATTATCACGTGCATTTTCTAATGTCAAGTTATTATTTTTACATTATCATCTCTTTAGTTATTCCATTTTCAGTTTTACATTTTATCTTATACCGAAATTCTTCAACCAACCAACATACCAATCAACTTCTTGATAGAATTACTAAATAAGTATTCAGGCAAAATCTTTTATAAAAGTCAAATGTAATTTTTTTGCTTTCCTTGCAATACATGGTAATGTATAGGGAAAGCATTGGAATCATGCCGAAAATCGCAACTCGAGTTTTCAACGGAACTACACGTTTCGAGACCTCTAGAATACGAAAAAACTATTTTTAGCGTGACGTCTGTGTGTGTGTCTGTGTGTCTGTGCAATGTATGTATCCACTCTAACTAAAAAATTAATGGACCGAATTTCATAAAATTTGGTAGATAAGACCCTTGGGTATGACCCTGAGGCTGATTAGTTTTTGGTACAATTCGGATAAAAAGAACCCGCCTTTTTTTGCGAAATGGCCCGCAAAAGTGTCATGTATTCACTCTAGCTGAAATACAAATTGACCAAATTTCACAAAATTTGGTAGATAAATCACATGTGGGATACTCTGGTGCTGATTAGATTTTGGTGCGATTCGGAAAAGAACAACCTGCCTTTTTTTACGAAATGGCCCGCAAAAATCGCCGATATCTAAAAAAAGATTACGTATGTTCAAATGCATCAATTAAATGCCTATTTTATACGTAATTTTTGACGAGGAAAAGAATACGAACAACTCTATTACTCTAGGACTAACCGTTCTCGAGATATTTGAGACTTTTCACATGTTTTTATGCCGCCTTTGGAAAAATGCCCAATTACCAAATAAAAACGGAAATTGAATTAAAAATACAAATTTAGTGTCATTTTGTGCAATTAAACTCAATTTAATGAGTTCTTAAAGAAATAAGAAAAAATGAATTTGAGTCTGCGAGGAAAGTCATGAGCTGCCCCATCAGATTTTTTTTATTTCTATCATTACTTATTTTCTCTGCAATATATGCTATATGTAAAGGAAAAGTATTGGGATGCTGTCAAAATTTGATGGATTTGTACGATGATATTGCGTGAGGGTTGATATTGCGCGATAAAAATGATTTTGCGAGACGGATGCTATTGCGCGATAGAAAAATAATCGTAAAAATATATTTTCACACTATTATTAATTGACTGAATGTTTTAATTTTTTTGAAATCAAAAAATGAATATACACAATATTTTGAAACTATTATGCCTCTCTCTCCGGATATTAGAAATTTTTCTCTTCCCACAAGAAGCAAAATATCCTCAAGCAAATTAATAGATTTCTGTGAAATCGGGTTATACTTATTTAAATCGGTAACCAGAGTAAGTCAATTGATTTTCAGCAAATTGATTTTCAAAATCCAACGACATCCATTTAAATTTTATTATTTATATTTATAAATTTGTAGGGTTGGTATACGTTCGATACATCAGACTTTTTAGAAATAATCAAAACCGCAGTTAAAAGAAAAAAAAAGCTATTGAAAGTTATTAATATTACTTATCAAAGTTGCAAATTCATTATAAAACACTTTACTTTGTGAATCGATATACACTTCCCGTTCAAAAGACATTTTTAAATGAGCTGAAAATAATTAGTTGGATTTATTACGTTTAATCTAAATTAACGGATACCGATAATTATAATATTATGCAAATTTTTACTAAAGCAAAATGAAGACATATGAAGAATTTTTTATCTTAAAGGAAAATTTTCGCAATTTAAAAGCTGTATGAATTAAAAGAACAAATTCACTGGATTTATGTTTTCAGAAAAAGCTCAAAATAATTAAAATAATGCATATGCGACTATCATAAATTTAGACCAATTATAGAAGGTAATTTAGACATATTTATTATATCTCTCTTTAAAGGGAAGTATTGTTAAGGTGTCGAAAACACTTTTCGACCATATTGAAAATGTAGGTGCTATAAGAGATACCGATTATTTCAAAGCAATTCCTGTTTGTGAATTTTATGAAATAATTTTTTTCTCTGAATAATTAATAAATTCTTAATTTATGTGATAGCTTTTTCTACAAATAATTGCTTTTCTTTAAATGTACCAGATTTGTTACTAAATACAAATCTGGTACAAAAATTGGTTATTGCATGGTTGTGAAAATATGTTCTATATTTTTTTAATGTGGCATATTTGCGAATATTGCAATATTTTACGATATCTCCATAACTATACAATCAAATGAACGAACTTTTGTAAAGGAGGTTGCATGTATAGAAGGAAGAATGTCGTGATTCATTTGAAACTGTTCTCATATCATCTCGTAACGCGCATGCGCATATTGTACTCTTTTGATACCTATACAAATCTACCAAACTCACAAACTGAATATGGTGCAAGGATAAAATATTTCATACACTGGAAACCCATGTCACACAATGCATTGTATATATATAAAAGAAAATAATGCAATAGGAGAGTTAAAAATTTAACTCGGATTTTAATGGATTCTCACGTCTTGAGCATCCCTGAATGCAAGTCAAACATTTTGAGCATCCGTAAATATAAATCGAATATATTTTAATGATATATGTGTGTCTCTAATTATGTCCACATGATATCGCGAACAATTAAAATGAAATTTGATACAAATGTTTCAGCCAATAATCGTAAGACATCTTATGATATGTAAAGAAAATAGGCAGAGTAAAAAAACCTTTAACTTTCAGAAAATATATTTAAAAAATTAAAAAACGGAAAATAAATACGTTAAAAGATGCATTCTTCATTGTTGAGACTGCGTACAATCTTGTTGAAATTTGATATTGACTGTTTGGTATGAAGGACTTCATCGGCTTCTACGGGGGTTCGCAAACTTGAAAATAGCACGGATTTCTTGTTTTCTGTGAGACAAGATTAAGACTAGGAATATGTGAGACAGTTTTATGTTCTTTATTTATTAAGGCTGTAATGTTGAATAATGGCAGCAGACGTAAGGATGCCAGTTTTTACAACACTTTGACCCGAGAGGGCAATTAGGCCATAAACCTAGAAGGCTAAGGTGTGGACCCGAGATTGGTTAAAAATATTGACCAATATGGAAGATGTCTGATCGCGTTGCCCTGAGGTCGACAACGGTAGCCGAATGGGCGTTACAGACCTCAGGCAAAAGAGGCGGCAATCGAAAGGCTCTAAAAAAGGATATGCACGACTTCTACGACAGATTGCGCAAAGATTTCGGAGAGAATACCAAGAGATGAGAGATAATTCCAGAGAGGAAGACGTCAACACGAGTAGCAGTACCATACTTCGAGTTGGTACCAGTACAATATACAATAGCGCAAGCGTTGTGGTCAGGTATGTGCTTATTAAATATTGCAGCAGGTCTTAGATTATGCTGATAATAATGACTGGTCTCACATTTGCAATCTTTTCCGCAAGTAGTAATATGATAATTGCTGTAATTAATATAATAATTAATCAAATGTTGTTAATAAATGATTTTATTAACAACTTTTAACAACTAAGTTAAATTAGTGCAATTAATTGTGGTAGTATGTTAATGAATTCTATTCCAGGAACTCGCACTGAAGATGAATACGGTGGGTTAACGCGATATTTCATGTTACAACGCAATGTAACTAATTAAATTCAATTAACTTCAACTATTCTTTGTTTGTGCACCACATTTTCATTGCAGTTATAAGTCAATCTGAGATAAATAGTGCTAAAAGCGTTCACCCCTTCGGGACGAACGGGACTTTCCAAGTCCTATTCATTTTAAATGCCCCTTACACTATATGACACCCTTACACCATAAAAATTTTAGACTTAGTTCACTTTTGGGATATTTGGGACAATCCAACTTTGTAGTTCTAGAAAAGTTCCATTGTGTGTGCGTGGGGAGAGGTAACAAAATATCTTATTTCCCATTTCTCCAAATATCATTTCTACTAACTTCATTGGGTTCTGATGGGTCCCAGAGGGATGAAGACTTCAAAATCCCCTCTTGGCGATATCACTGGCAGCGGCCATGACTTCTAGATAACAACACTGTTTGAATTACATCTTCCATGTGTTGTTGCTTTAAGCAGTTAAAATTTCAGTGTATTTTATCTATTGTTTTGGTAAGTAAAGCCTGATTATTTTTATTTCTTTATGCACCAAAGTATGACAATCGTTTATTGTAAAATTTTGGTTTGAAAAATATTGGTAGAAGTTACAAAAAAAGAGTAACTTCTATGGACTTAAAAGTCCCGTTGGGCCTTTTTATATTAGACAAAGTTCCACCAGGAAATCAAGGTTCTTCTTCAAACGTTTCAGGGTGCTGTGACAAAGTAGAAAGGAAATTTTCAGTGTCAACAAAACAAAAAATCTGATGTGGGAAGGACATGATTTTCCTTACAGATTCAAATTCATATTTTCTTTATTTCTTTAATAATTCATTAGATTGAGTTTAATTGAACCACTTAACACTAAATTTGCATTTTTAATTCAATTTTTTTTTTATTTGATAATTGGACATTTTTTCGATAGCGGCGTAACAAAAATGCAAGAAATCTCAAATATCTTGAGAACGGTTAGTCCTAAAGTATAATGGAGTGTGTTATATTATTTATCTCTTCAAAAATTGCGTATGAAATAAGAATTTAATTGATACATTGGAGCATACACTACTTAATCTTTTTACTTTCCTTATATACATAATGTATAAGGAAAGTATTGTGACGGGGTCGAAAATTCGAATTCGAGTTTTCGACGGGAGAGCACGTTTCAAGCATCCCTGATCACGAATCAAACATTTTTGAAGTGATGTCTGTGTGTGTGTGTGTCTGTCTGTGTGTGTGTGTGTGTGAAAGTATATGTGTGTGTCAGTGAGTCAGTGGAGACGATAACTGACGAACAAATGGACCGATTCGAACCAAATTTGGTACAAAAATCACAATCTGTAAACACTGGAAGCCTATTGCTTTTATATGCAATCGAATGTTAAGAAGCCCCCTAAATTTTCGAATGAAATTTTGAAAAAATCGTCAAAAAATCAAAACCACTAATAAAGTTACGCAAATAGACATTTCTTATGTAATTTTTCATTAGAAAACGATTGACATAAATTTTAGAACGCTAACATGAACCGTTCTCGAGATATTGTTCATTTTTAAAAAAAAATTGTCAAAAAGTCATATAAAAAAAAATTCCTATTGAGAAACATGTTCACTTTTCATATGTAATACCATGCGATAAATTGGGTTACATCATTCTCGTGGAACTAGCTTCTTCCATTCATGAAAAAATATACTTTTAGTAATACTTTTGTGTTTGAACGCCAATAGTCATTTATCTGCTGTAAGAATAACTTATTTCTTAGTGCATAACGCTTGTCGAGATTTTGGCGACGAATTTGGCGGAATGCCGCTAACATGGCGACTTTTTGAAATGTTGCTAAATTAACGAAAATCTCGCCAAATGGATAAAAATGACAACTAATTGTCGAAAATTTAATATCTTGGAAAGAATATTAGTATCTACTATAAGAAAAACCTACTTCTTTTTACTGTAAAAGTAGTAAATTAATTACATTATATAAGGAAAGTCATGTGTTGCCCACATCAGATTTTTTTTTAGATTTTGGTGGGCCATTTCGTAAAAAAAAGCCGGGTTCGTCTTTTCCGAATTGTACCGAATTCTAATCAGCACCAGAGTATCCAACAACCTACCAAATTTTACGAAATTTGGTCCATTAGTTTTTGAGTTAGAGTGGATACATACATTGCACAGACAGATAGACAGACACACACAGACGTCATGCTAAAAATAGTGTTTTCGTGTTCTAGAGGTCTCGAAACGTGTAGATCCGTCGAAAACTCGAGTTGCGATTTTCGACATGATTCCAATACTTTCCGTATACATTGCCATGTATTGCAGGGACAGTAAAAAACAACATCCGTTTTAAAAATAGGACTTGCCACTGGACAGAATTTGGAATACTCTGAAGAAAATGCTAGTTTTGTGCAATGGAAAATATAAAATCTAGTCCACATTCTAAATCTACAGTATTCAATATTTTTCTATGCTATAATGAAAAGAAAAGCTGCTTTTATAAATGTCACTGCGACTGACTCTCTAATAAACTTTTATACAATTTTTGATTTTCTAAAACACGACATGAAATTTGAGTGTATTACCCGAGTAGAAACCTGAGATTTGAGTAACTATATATCAGAATAATTTATAAAAATGTTTTATATCATAATTAAGGCACCCGCCATGAAAATGTTAATTTTATTGGCGATACAGAAAATTTGCAATTTGGGATCTTGCGTTTTCTTTTTTAGAATTGAAATTAAAAAAATTGAAGAAACATTGTAAAATTCATTGGATCACTATTATATAATTGTTTAACGTGTTTAACGTATTTTTGTTTTTACATACCCGCCATAAGCCCCTGTGATCAAAAAGGCTGCATCTTTGTAAACGCATAGTATTGAACATCGGACAGAACAAGGGGACTCAGGACTCTTAAAAGTGTCATAAACAGGGTAAATTTCCATGCTTCACGTTTTATTTAGTACCTCTCCTCATATATATTGATAATACCCAAATTTTTTATGGCTAATAAGTGAATACCTGTAGCATATAAGATACATTTCTCAATAAGATGAATCTGATAATAATACTTTTAAACTAGTATAATGTTTATGAATTTACTAAAATTTTATCTTGATATAGGTTGCTTGCGCGCATGATTGCAACAAATCCATTGCTTCCGGAAACAAAAATATTGCAGATTAGGATGCAAAAGTATCTATTCAAGAAGTCTTAGATCAAATTCAAAACATTTGCATAATTTAATTTTTCTATAAATAAATTTAAATTTTAATTACATTTTTAATTTAAAGAAAAATATTTTTTGTAAACTTTAATTATTCAAATGTTTTGATTTTGATCTAAGTTTGTTTTAATGGATACTTTTGCATCACAATCAGTAATATTTTTGTTTCTGGAAGCAATAGTTTTGTTGCAATCATGCGCGCAAGCAACCTATATCAAGATAAAATTTTAATAAATTCATGAAAATTATACAATTTTTAAAAATATTATTATAAGATTCACCTTATTGAAAAAAATTATCATATATTCTACAGATATTCATTTATTAGCCATTAATTTTTTAGGTATTATCGATGTATAGGAGAAGAGGTACAAAATAAAGCGGGAAACGTGGAAATTCACTCTGTTTATGGCACTTTTAAGTGTCCTGAACCCCTTAACGTAGATGGGTTTACCCTCCACCCCGGGACAGAGAAAATGGAGTTTTTTCGAAAAGTGTTTTTAGAACCTCCAAAAACCCTCCTGGTGACCTAGGAGACTCTCTGCAAACTTATAGTATCGACTTTGCAAACTTATAGTATCGACTTTGCAAACTTATAGAATCGACTCTGCAAATTTATAGTATCGACATTGCAAATTTATAGTATCGACTTTGCAAACTTATTGTATCGACTCTGCAAACTTATAGTATCGACTCAGCAAACATATAGTATCAACTTTGCAAACTTATAGTATCGACTCTGCAAACTTATAGGATCGACTTTGCAAACTTATAGTACTCCTCCCCTCGAGGCGGAGATTACGAGTTTTTTAAAGTCTTTATCGATCCTCAAGCATTTTTTCAGTGACTTATAAGGCTGAATATTTGTACACAGTATCGATCACTGGACCAAACCATACAGCTTAGATCTGTTTATTTTTTTATCCCGGAGTGAACAAAATGGAAGGGACGGAGGACATAAAAGGATTTATGTTCAACTTCCCGAAATTGGACTTAAAAAGCCAAGAGGCAGAATCTATCTGGGCCAATTTTCAATTGAAATAATTATTTTCGACACTAAGCACCATACATTGTAAAACAAAATAAAATTTATAATAAAAAGTTTCTTTTTCAATGAGTGTCAGTTTTCCTGTCTTTGACAGACTTAAATACTAGGCGCACTGATGAAATTCTGAGATAATTGTTTCATACATCTGGCTTGAAAGGGTTAAACCGCCTCCACAGGCGACGCTGTCTGCAGAGGAAGCGCAATCCACAAGTATTCGTTCTGCTACTAATAATATTTGCATGCTTATGGTCAGAGCATAATGGCAATAAGAGTAATTATGAACAAAATAATTTCGATGTGCTTATTGTTACTACAACGTTAGCATTTGGATAATTGTGTCGGTATTATACTCTACTACAGAATTGATTAAATCCGCCGTGTTCAAAGGCATTAGAAGATTACGTTCAACTGTATCGTTCGAAATCTTCAGTGAATTACAGAATGTCAAATAGCAATCTCTGTAGAGCGAATGCATTAGGTATTTTACATGGAGTTAAATAACCGGAAGTAGTGAAAATATTGATTTTAGATCATTTCTTGTTCTGATTTTCATTTATGATTTCAGTTCAGTTCATGTCATATCTATAATTGCTTTTAGAACATTTCTTGTAGCAAAGTAAATATATTACAATGCAACTGTTCAAGAAATGTCACTTTGTATGTTATACAATTTACGAGGTATTGTTAATTTATCGCTTGTATTTTTTAACATAATATAGATACATAAAGTATTTAACATAATATAGATATAATATATTCTTTGTAAAAATACTGGATTAAAAGTAAAATCTTCATTAATACAGAGCATAGAACAAAATGGTATGTCGGGACAAAGGATTTTTTACACTTGTTGGTACTGGTGCTCTGTCCGATTTATCTTGACAAAAAAAAAATAATTTTCGTCTTACTAAACTGGCTGAAATTCTTTCAAACAAATTCTGAAATTTTTGTTCTATGCTGTGATGCTGTGTATTAACGAGCATTTTATTTTTAGAATGTCTTTTAGAGAAAATTGAGAGATTTTTCTTTATTTTAAACAAGATAATCATTTCATTTCAATTGAAAAAAATAACACTAACTGGCGAAAAATATGTTTTGCGTGTGTAGTTTTTAAGTTTTAAAGTTGATTTTGACTAAATTTAGAATACTGAAGTCAGATGTTAGATTGTTGGTATCACTTCAGAGTTTAAATATACGTATCTCCATCGGGGAATACTCATTTGCAGTAGTATTTTAGATGATGTGCTCTAGACGGTTTCTGGAACTAAAATGTTAAGCTTCTGTATATGTTGGATCAAAAAATAATAGAGCCAGCCCACAGTCATGAGTATTTTCACAAATGTAAAAGTGGAATTGAGTTTGAAAGAAACGTTCAGTTGGTTGTGTCTGTTATCTCATTTCATTTGGGTAATACTACTCCAATGTTCCCACTCAAACTCTATCTCATTCGCATACGAATACTATATGGCAAAATAATAATTTTCAACAATTTTTTTATTATTCTAAGATCAGTATCTAAGCTTTATTTGCATATAGTTCACCACCATTATCTCAAACAACCATGCCTTAATTATGAAATATGGCGTGGAGTTTTGGTACAGTTTCTTCTGTTTTAGGACAGTAAAATTGTGCAATTTGCAGGTCTATTGAGTAATTGTGACTTTCTAGAGTAATATATTCAGAAATTTTCACCTAAATTGATTGGAAATGATGATTTTAGAAGCACTGTATGCCAAAATGCAAAAGTAAATTGCACAAAAGCTGTATGTGATGTAAAAAAGTGGATGCTATTTTCAAATTCAGCACATCACATATATAGATGTTTTTTTCTTTACCAACCAGATTCATTGCAGTTAGTGTAATCTTAACAAACTTGATAAACCCAATTCAGTTTTTATATGCATGTACTTTCGTTTAAAGTTTACATAAATTGAAAGTTTGAAGAGAATGTTGTATGTCCCTATTTCAGCAACACACAACAAGAAAAAAAATCAGTAAAGCAATTAAATTAGTGTAGGATTAATATTAAACATGCAGTCACCAACATTTTATGACTCACCAACTACATTCAACAAATAATCTTTGTGAGGCAGTTACTTCTAGAGTATTTTCCCTGTGCAAAACTCCCCTCGACAAAAGATTTTAATAGATCCATTTTTATATTTTTTACCTGCATGTCTTTACTTCGTCCCAAATTCGCCTGAATTATCTAAGAAAAGCATTTATCTGTTTGTCTGGTATATCTGGCGAATTTGGCGTTAAATCGCTCATTTAGCGACAAATCGCTTACTTGCCAAGTTAACGACAATTCAATACATCTGAAATTTAAATTCCCCATTTTTATCATCCCTGTCGCTTCGTGGGAATATTAATTTAAATTAATATGATTGATTCGAAATATAGTTTACGATTCGAATACGCTTCTTTTTGGTGGTATTATAGGGGTTATAAAGAAATTGTGTATTATTAGAGGGACGTAAAGTAAGTGTATTTTATAAGGAATCGTACAGTGATTGTGTTTTGTTAGGGAGGAAGCAAATAGTCATTAATAGTAAACAACAAAATCACAACGTAAAATGCTGCGCAAATATAATGCAGTAAATAGACTATCATTTTGAACATACTTAGATTTCCTTCTTCAGTGCGAACAAGCCTTGAACAGAACGTCGAGAGTTTGACAATGTAGCGCAAATGATATGTTTAAACCACAGAAAACAGTATGGCAGCACTACATAGTTTGATGCAATAAAAGCCAAATGAGAAAAAAAAACCCAATAAAATACAGAAAATATGAACGTGAGATGTGGTGCTGAAAAATAATGATACAGAGAAAAACTAATTAGACACTCAATCCTCCCCATTTACAAAAAAATTAAAATATTTCAAATAACTGATGTAAAAACAATTTGCAAAATTGGTTAATTATAGTGGTAGATAAACTTATACTATTTTTCAATCATGCTTATTTTGTGTACCAAATTATGTTTGTACAAAGAAGCATCTCTCTTTTCCGTGTTAAGTGTAATTCAGCGTGTACAAAAATACTTGTTTTCTTGAGATTTCACTAATATATATAACACTTCACTCAATAAGTCTCCGGTCTGACACATATATGGCAACACTGTTGACAGACACATATGATTTCTGGATAGTACCGACCTTCAAACGACACGTGTCAAAATTTCATGATATTCTGACAATTAGTTACAGTGGTTTTAGTGACCCCAGTTTTGTAATTTTCAAAACAATGGATAGAAAAGAATTTTGGGTGTTGATTAAACATTGCTTTTTGATGGGAGAAAAATACTGTTGAAGCCAAACAGTGGCTTGATAAGCGTTATTGAGACTCTGCACCAGGGAAATCAACTATTATTAACTGGTATGCTGAATTTAAACGCGGTCGTACAAACACCGATGATGCTGAACGCTCTGGTCGCCCAAAATCGGCAGTTGTTTCGGAAAACATAAAAGAAGTCCACAAAATAGTTTTGAAAGACCATCAAGTGAAGTTTCGTGAGATAGTTGATACCGTAAAGATATCAGAAGGTAGTGTGTTTACAATTTTACACCAAAATTTGATCATACGTAAGTTGTTTTCGAAGTGGGTGCCTCGTTTGCTCACACAGGACCAAAAATAACAACTCGTCGACGATTCGGAGCGCTGTTTGGAGCTGTTCAAGCGAGATAAGAAGGATTTCTTGCATCGGTATGCGACAATGGATGAAACATGGATCCATTACTACACACCTGAATCAAAAAGATCGTCAGCTGAGTGGACAGCAGCCGGTGAAAGTCGTCCAAACCGACCCAAAACCCAAAAGTCAGCTGGCACAGTTATGGCATCCCTATTTTGGGACGCGCATGGTATTTTGTTCATCGACTATCTTGAGAAGGATAAAACTATGAAAAGCGAATATTACATGGCATTATTGGATCGATTGAGTGTAGAAATCAAGAAAAAACGGTCGCACATGCAAAAGAAAAAAGTGCTGTTCCAAGAAAATGACCCGTGTCACAAGTCGATGAAAACGATGGTTAAATTATATGAATTACGCTTCGAATTGCTTCCTCACCCACCGTACTCTCCAGATCTGTCCCCCAGAGACTACTGGCTTTTTGCAGACATCAAAAATATGCTCCAGTGAAAGAAATTTGACTGAAATAAAGAAGTGATTGCCGAAACTGAGGCCTATTTTGAGAGCAAAGACAAATCGTTTTACAAAAAAGGCATCGAAAAGTTAGAGGAAGCGTTGGAATGAATGTATCACTCTTGAAAGAGAGTATGTTGATGCATAAAGTCGAATTTCTAAAAAAAAATGTTTTTCTTAGTTAGAACGGAGACTTATTGAGTGATGTAGTAAAAAGACTCCAATAGATTAATACAGATGATATGGATCAAAGGTCGCTCAGGAGTAATTGAAAATGAGCTTGCCGATGGAAATGAGCTTGCCGAAATGAGCTGGTCTCAAGCTTTCAGTGCCACATCCGATAATTCTGTTCAAACCTTATATATATAGAACTTCCAGTTCCCAGATCTTAACTTAAAAAAGGACTACTTCAACAATGTCAAGACACTTGGGACTATTCGTCTAAAGGAAGAATCACATATGATTTCTTCCCAAAAGTTTCATTTAAAATGAAGAGTCCTAATAGACATGTCACCCAATTCTTCTCGAGACACGGTTCATTACTGAAGTTTCTCCAAAAAATTGAAAAAAGAGATACGGATTTATGCGTGTGCGGAGAAAGATTAATCTGCTTTACGAATTCGATTGTCCATTAACGAGGAAATGGCATCTCGCCAGGCCTTCCACAGTACTCTCCGAAAAATGGATGACTAATATCACGAATAATTGGGCACGAAGATGTATTCAACAGATTTTTGCATATTTAGAAGAAAATGAGCGCTTCATTTCATTGTATATACATCCTGTATTGCTTAGACAATTGTTCATTAGGATAACTGGAGACTTATTGAGTCTGATATGTATATATATGCGCGTTCGCAACAATATATATATAAATATATATATAATATATATATATATATATATATATATATATATACATATATATATATATATATATATATATATATATATATATATATATATATATATATATATATATATATATATATATATATATATATATATATATATATATATATTGTTGCGAGCGAGCAATATTCCCTTTGGCGCCTCCTCTTTCGTCTGTCTCGAAGGGCAGGCGAAGAAAACACAGTCAATAACGTCAGCATGACGTGGGGATGACGTGAACCCAAGGTTGTCAGGATTTCCAGTTAGAAGAAGGGTTGTCAGATTTTGTGATTTATCACCAATTCGACGACTTCCGGAATGTTCCAGTATTTAGTCTAGGTCTAGGAGATATGTATAGATTTCCATAAGTTTCTATAGAGAGACTATAAAAAGGACTCATCACTCCGTTGGAGGAGTTGACGAATTGACGTGACACGAACTACATTGGACTGTGATTTTTGTCAATGTTTTGAGAATAGTAGCAACTGCTTTGTGAAATTATTTTCGTCAGCATTTTGAGAAAAATATTACTTATTCTGTGAAATTAGTGGATCATTTATGCGATTTTGATTGTATATTGATCCTGTTTACATTGCGCTTGTAAATAAACATAAGTTATCCAGAAACTTATCTTGTATCCTGTATATGCACCCACGATTCTAGAGGATACATTTCGTAACAATATATATATATATATATTAATATATATATATATATATATATTAATATATATATATATATATATTAATATATATATATATATATATGTACATGTATATATATATAAATATAAATACAGTAGGTTACTTAATGTGATCGCTTTGGGACAGATGCTATATGATAACAATAACCGATTGATAAAAATAAACAAAAAGTATCCGAAACATAAAATTTTGATTTTGAAAGTTAATATTTACTGTATTTTTGCAGCTACAACAAATTTAAAAGACAACGATTCACTCAAATACTATTTTAAACAAATCGATAATATAGGTCAATTAAAAAAAGTCAATTCAAAAAAGTTTTCCAAAGTTGTCTGCCTTGTATTTTGTCTCAACAAATTATTCATAGAACTTTCATACCTGTACTATTCGCGAAAGTCCCCAGCAGTCCCAAAACACGGAGAGCCACTCTCATTTCAGTAGCAGTTGGAGGATTCTCAACAAGGGTTTCAGCTTCGTCCGGTGCTTTTTCATCGTTTTCTTCGATAGGACAAGACATACATCGGCATACATCTCGGCATACATCTTCATCAGTCATTGTTGTAGCCACTTGGGCTTTCTCATCTATAGACATCCATTCTGCAAAGTCATTTTCAGTCATGTCGGATGGTACGAGTACTGTTTCATCGAAATCTGATACAGCTATACCTTCGTCCGCTTTAACGAACCCACCGTGCGAGAAACAGTTCTTAATTGTATTCTCGACCACTCGATCCCACGACATTGTCAAAAGATGGAGGGCCTGAAGGACATTCGTCTTCTTTGCTATCGCGTTTGCACTCAGTTGTTCCATACCTTCCATATTTTCCAAAACCCTAGTGCGCATTTCTCCACAGTAATACGCTTTCATTGCACGAATTATTCCTTGGTCACATGGTTGGATAAGTGATGTAGTGTTGGCAGGTAGGAGAATGATTTTGATATGCTTTAATGTGACATTTGCATCGTGGGCTCTGCAGTTATCGATGAGTACGGCGATATTGTGATCTAATTCTTTGTCCCACTTTAGAAGCCATTCGCTGAATAGAGCAACTGTCATCCACGCTGTTTTATTGGCAGCATAATCAACAGGCAATTTCTTAACATCCTTAAAGTATCTTGACTTTTTGGTTTGTCCGATAACAAAGAGTTTCCTCTTCTTTCCAGTCATGCTCGCACAACAGAGTACAGTTATACTTTTTTTTAAACTTTGCATCCCTTAGAACTCTCGTTTTCGAACAGGTACGTATGTTCTGGCAAGGCACGAAAATAAAGTCCGGTTTCGTCAGCATTGTAGATGTTTTCGGGTGAATAATCAGCGATTATTTTCGGCCATTTTTCCGAAATCCATGCCTTTGCAGCTGGTAAAGCGGCATCCTTTTCTTCCCCATAGGTACGTTTGAACACAATGTTCTCCCTTTTTCTCCAGCAATTAAACCACCCATCCGTTGCAAGGAAATTTTTGCTGCCCATTTTAGAAGAAAGATCTTCAGCTTTCTGCCGCATTAAAGAACCGTTTATGCGTACATCCTTTTCCCTAACATTGGCAAACCACAGTGTCAAAGCAAATTCGACTTCTCCATATTTCCCAGTACGTCTTCGCTTACAGTTCAAATTTTCTTTCAACAACCTCTTTATTTTCAATCTCGTCGCATTTCTTTAACATTTTACAGAGTAATGGCTGAGAGATTTTTAGTGCAGCAGCAGCATTTCTTTGACTTATCTTGGGTAAATTAACAAAACGTTTCAAAATGTCAATTTTGTCTTTAACAGTTAAATCATTGCGTTTTTTTCCATTGCTAAAATACTTGAACGTCTGCAATAAAGTTTAAAATGCAACTTGACGGAGAGAAAAAATTCTACAGCTTACAACAATCCAAGCACTTTGATAACTGATAAGAAAAGAACTCAACACTTTTCCTACGCCCCCACCATTCTCAAAGGGGGGAAAAGGGGAGAGAAATCACCACCTGCAGGGCCGGCGCCAAGTACCGGGCGCCGCGCCTGAGGGACTGCCTAGCGGCAAATTCTTGCACGTGCCAACAAAAAGGGGCCCTCTTTGGGGTTTTGGGGATTCTCCCTTTGCTCTTACGTATATGTAGTTTGGATTTTTTGTTGAGAGAATGAAAAAAAATTCGAAAATGGTACACGAACGACGAAAGTGAAGTGATAACAATAAACGAAGGCGCTGATTACAAAAACCGGTTTTTTTTAACATGTGTTAATATACAAGCGTTCCGGACTTCGCGATTATGATAACATTAAACGAATGACAACATTATCCGCGATCACATTAAGCTGCACCTACTGTATATATATATATGAATATATATATATATATATATATATATATATATATATATATATAAATAAATATATAATTTTTTTTTATAAATACCGTAGCATACTTAAAAAAGTAGAAATAGTTTAGTAGAATAGTTTAGAAAAATCTATCTATTTCTTCAGAAACATGCATTTTTGTGTTTGCTTCTACAAAACATTTGGACTTGAGGATGAGTTTTGAAGAGGTATACAAATCCATGATTTAGACCTAGACTTTGTTCACGTGTATAGAATTAATGTTTAGATTTCATCTGTTTTTCTTCTATCGATTCCATACCATTGATTTTTGATAATTTTCTTCAACTTGACGTCTCGAAATTTGTATTTTTTTTCCCATTTGCTGATTTATACTTTTATTTTGTATCTTGTTAGAAAGTTAGGTTTTTCGAGTTACAGCCTCCCACTTTTTTTTCATTGGACTTTCAAACTTATATATATATATATATATATATATATATATATGCATAAATATATATATATATATATTATATATATATATATAAATAAAAATTGAAAGATTTTAATCGAAAATTATGCATAAACTACTGTATGTACAAAAAAAACCATCTCTAGCATATCTGTTACAAATGAGTAACTATAGACCAAGACTAAGGATAAAGATAGAAAGTAACATATCACTGCAATGGAAAGGGGGATGAGAAGAATATTAGGATACAAAATTCACAATTAAAAGTATATAAATATAAATAAAAATAAAATGAAAACACGGCAAAAATGAGAAATGGCAATAATAATTAGCACAAGATAAAAGATTAAGACATAGAGAACAATCAATTGAAACTACACAAAAAATGGCGGTTAGTTCGAAATTGCATTCTCATCAGGACAGCCATACAATTCGAATTAAAACCGATAGAATAGCCAGTTTCTGACAATGGCGATAGTATTTAACTATAGACACCATTGGAACTGTCTACTGGCTAGTGGAAGGAGAAAAATAAATCAATTGAATTACAAATCAGAAAATTAATACCTCCTCGAACAGAAATATGAACTCACAAGCATTGTTACCACGTGTAAGTGGAAGAAGCGACTGAGCATTTCACCTCACTTCGTCAATGCGAGTGGGCACCGGAATGAATACATTTGAACGATACATAATATGTATGGAGACTTTCAAAAATAGTAATCAGTATAGGACTCAGGACAAGTGGAAAATAGTCATTCGAAAACAGTAAACAGTAATAGACTCAGGCCAAGTGGTAAGTTAGGTGATAAGAATGGGTGAATTCTCAAAATTGAGTTATCCAATCAAAGATAAATAATGCATGTGTAAAATTATTACATGGTATATTTGAAATTATTAATAATATTATTTACAAATACTTCCGGATATTGGTAATTTTGACAAATGCGTTTAAGATTATTGATGTGGAGAAAGTGAAACCGAGGATCAGAAAGTCGATGTATTCGAAATAGCTGGTTTAAAATGACGTTTCTAAATAATTGAATAGAATTACAAGATTGATATGATAGCAGCTTCATGATAGTGAAGTTGTAAGAATCTTTTTCATCATATAGATTGGTGATTACATGATTATTGAGGGTATCTAAATTTAGGTCTAAAAATTTTACAATTTGACTAACACTAGGCTCATTAGGAATTAATTCTAGGTTAGATGGGTAAAAATCAATATTAATGGGATAGGAATCATCAATGATAATACAAATTAAGTCATCAACATATCTATATATAATATATGAATTAGAGTTAAAATGACATTCATAATAATAAAGATATAAGTTAGCGAGTATACTACTACTACAGCCACCTTGTGGTACACCAGATGTTTGTAAATAAATGTTATCACCTTGGATAATATAATTGTTGTATAACACAAAGTTCAAGAACATAGGGAAGTTTTTGACATTAAATGCAACATTATTGGAAGGTAGATAGTCATGATAAAGAAAGATAATAACTTTATATAAATCTTTAATGACAATATTATTAAATAGGTCTTTAAAATCAAAGGTATGGAAACCAAGAATATGTGGAAGCTTACTAAGGTGTTTTACTAAATCAAAACTATTGTTCAAAATGAAATATCCTGAATTCCTAAATTCAAGAGGTTCATTAATTCTATTTAAACAGTTAAGCAAATACTTACTAGCTGTAGTGGTAAAGGTATTATGTCCACAAGTGACTGTTCTAAAACTGAGAGGTGATTTATGAAATTTAGGAACCAAAGTAACATAAGGAAATTTAAAAAACTTACAATTAATATTTAATTGTGTATATAATTTTAGCATTTTAGTTTTGATTTTGATAGACTGATTATTAATGGGTTTAAAAATTTGATTATTTTTTAAGTAATTCTGTAACAGAGAAACATAATATTTTTTACAAATGATGGCATAATTATTAGAAGCTTTATCTACATAAGTTATGACAAAATGTTGTTGTAGTTCGTTAATAGCAGATAGGAGTTGTTTATAAGGATACCTAGGCTTCGTTAATTTAATGTGTTTATAATAACATTTTTAAGTAGATGTAAGGTAGTATACTTCCATACATGGAATGCTTCAATAGGAATGGAATGTGAACAAGCAAGTTGATATATGAATTTATCAAAATCAACTGATATAGACTGAAGAAGTTGTTTAGGATGATGGCAGAATGGAATGCGAAATTTGGACCCTTTATTCATAATATCCCAAAGTATATCATCCTGAACTATACTGAGATCCCCAGTAATAATGTGTCCATGAGAGGAGTGGCCATAAGGGACAAGATTTTTATTGCTGCATACACATGATGTAAGGTCATCGGAGTTTAATGTCCTGGAAACTTCATTGTAATTGTAAATAGTTCTACCAATTGGTAAATTATATTTGAATGAATTTGGATTTTGATTTCTTTTACGGGTAACAAGTGCTGATGTTTTGCAAATAAATTATTGAAGTTAAGAGAATTAAGAATAGAGTGTTTAAAAGAAATTACGCAGTAAGCTATCTTAGTATGTGGATTAGGTGAATGGAGAAGGTGGTAATTTAAGAAATTTGTACGTGAAAGAAGCAAATCATAAAATAAATGTTTAAAATGCTCATGAGTTAATTTTAATTTTAAAAAATTAGTATAAACAATACTTAATTTGCATTTTCTTACTTTATATAACCAAGTTCTAACAGGTAGAAAATTGAAAGTTTGAGAATAATTATATTGTAATTTCAAAATGTCTGCATTGTAATCAATAGTTTTACTTAAGTTACTTTTTCCTTTGCCACGCTTATATCGCTTTTTACTAGACGTTGATGACTTTGAATATTGAAAAAGATGTTTATATACTGAAGATTTATTAGAATTGTATTCAAAACTATTGTTAACAACATTATTATTATTATAAATTTGATTTAAGCCATAGGGGAAGAGAGTTTTATATTTTTTAATGTAATAATTTTCAAATACTAATCTATCAGTGAGTGAAATTTTAATATCTAAAATATGAAGGGATACATTTTTAAATCCGTGTGTAACAAAGTGCTGATATTCAAATTGATTTTTAGTAGGGAGATCATTAAAGACTTTATGGTCAAAATTTTTAATATGATCCCTGTGGACATTCATTCTCAGATGTAAAGGGTTGCTGGTTTGGGCAATATAGGATAAGTTACAAATAGTACAATTAAGTTTGTATATGCAATTAAAAACTTTGCAGAATTTTTGTGAAGTGGAATTATTATTAATTTGTAATGGGTCAGCATAAGGACAAGTTTTGCACCTAAGATTATTGCATCTATTGAAGGAATATGATTTAGATTGAGAGTAGGTATGGTATTCTTGCAAATCGTCTATAACGCTAAATTGGTCAATATTTGTCGATCTATAATTATCCCAATTCATAATAATAATAGACCGGACACTAGGTAATGAATAAAATTTTCATCACGAATTTTAATTAAAATTCCCAATATAAACCCCTTCAAACACTATTTTGTCAGGTACGAATTTCAAATTATAACTAATACCATAAAGAATTGAAACGAAATTTCGGAGAGTAACAAAACAAGCGTAGTAGATAAGATCTAAATGAGATTTTCATACGAAACATTCATAAATAAGCGAAGTGTGGACAAATAACCATAATCATCCGGAATGGAAGATATACAAAGCCATTAATACGTATGTGTCTGACTGAATCCCTACAACTGCAGGCCAAAGAGTGCCACATATAGTGGAAATACATGTCTAGATTAAAATGTAAAAATAAGCAATAAAAGATATTGACGTCTGGGTTAACTAAAAGATACAGAAATAAATAACACAATAAACTCTAATGCCTGCCGACAGATGTCAGCACTATACACATACATATAAAACGAGTTGAGAATCGAGTGTGAAATCTACCAAAAAGAGCAATAACCCGCAGAAAAAATCATAAAAGCGATGAGAGAACTCAAGCCAAAATTCTCTATAATGCGAAATGTGAAAACATACCAAAATCAATCAATTGAAGGAATGAAAAGATTAGCTAAATAAAAACAATATCCATAGAGGGCCATATATATATATATATATATATGTATATCCACTTTGCACTGAAACTGGGAATCATAATCCCCATTCACGAAAAAAAAAATAATTTGCTTAACACCGTATGGCGCTTACCGTTAAAAATAGTCATATTAATCGAAAATTGGTTCACTTAGATTCTGTACAGTGGTCGATATTATAAATGTAAGTATCCGTTTTTCAGGTTATTGTGAACTTTTGGAGATCTTGGAAAAACTTTTAACCCCAAAATATTTCAATGTCCATCCGCGGAGAAAAACCGAAAATGCGATTCCGTTGACTATGTTCCGTATACGATACTAAAAGTATGCAAAGAAATTCAGCATTCTAGTATATCGGAATGAGGCTTTTAGGGAATGGGGAGGGCGGCTGGAAAAACACGTTAAACAGTTTTTTATAGATATTAAAAATATTATCGAAATTTACTGACTCATCAAGTACTTTCCATCCCCAAAAGAAAATTAAGGGAAATTAATTGAAAATATATTAGTTATTTCTAAATTTGTTGAACATAACCCCATAAATTTTGGAGCATTTTCTTATGGTAACAAAATAAATTGTGTATAAAATATGTGAAAAGATAAATAAAAAATTGTTAAAAGTAGAAGGACGAATGATTGTGAAATTCATCTGCTAACAACCACTAATCCGTTAAGTGTTACACATATAATTGATAAATTATGCAAGATGTCAATGCATTTGTTATTAAGACTCTAAATTGAAGCATTTCTTAAATAAGATGCCCATCCTATTCTTTACAATTGTGTATTCCCTTTAGCTTTGGGTTCCTTACTCTTTACAATCTTGAAGAATTGGGAAGAAATAAAGCAAACATTCGATGCTGGTATTTTAAATGAAGAAACTCACTTGATCAAAGACAACATCTCCGTTTGTGTTTTCGATGACTTTGGTGTAATGGGAAACGCCTGAAAAAGGAAAAGAAGGATGTCAGCAGTTAGTTCACTAAATTAAAGATTGTTTCATTTAAAAATGTAAGTAAATATAATGAACGAAAGAGACACATTGTAAAGGTAAAACAATAATATAAAATAAAATTTAAAATATAGTTGCTGTAAAGAATGTTAGATTTTCGAATGCATTAAATATTTTTGAGGAAATGCGGCCACAAATCCATGTATTTCATGTAGATATAAAGTATGTACAGAAGATTAGACTTTACACTTATGTCATTGTAAATCATAAAATACGTCATAATCTCATATATGTAGAGTCGTGGAATCCCTAATTAGCGGACACATATTAGGTTCCACAGGGGCAAATCATGAAATAGAAATATGAAACAGTATAGTTTATGAATAACTAATTCATACTCTTGGATAAAATATTACAAGAAAATTTATTATCTGTTTTTATTTATTAGTTACTGTTAATAAAAACATGTCAAATACATTTGCTTTATATGCGATTTATTAAACAAATGAACATTTTGTGTATATATTTTATAATTATTTTGTGTTCATGCAATTGTGTTTCATAAAATTGTCAAGAAAAACAAGTTAATTTTTGTTTTGCGACGAATTCATATTTTTATTCGATGTGATGTGATGTGAATAAGACACATATTTTCACTGGTTTGGCATTTTGCCATTATTGCTTGGCTATTTTACAATTTCTATTTGGCAAATCTATGAGAAGTGGCTGAAATCTAAGTAATATTCATCACTACCAAATGAATTATGTGTCGCTACGAACATTCCCCGCTTAAAAAAATGTCTTTTGAAGTAAAGCTCTCGCTGCTTAAATTTTAACTACTAAACGAATTTCTAACGAAGTTAAATTTCCAAAATGCTTCATTGTTTTACTAATACGAGTATATTACGTTAAAACTTCCACAATTTAAATTGCTTAACTCAATTTAAGAAATGGTGGCAAGTTGTACTTTTCTTCTCAAACTTTCTCAAATTCTAAGTTAAATTCGCTCATAGGTTCACGAGACCCTTGTTGGAAATCTCTGCTTTAGGCAAAGGGTAGAATTATGTAGACCTCATCGACTCTATGAAAGTTCAAGTGCAAAATCACTTTGCAAACATCCTTAATGTTATAAGTCAAGAAAATGCTCATCAGTATTTGCTATCAAACTTAATTATATGTGGTAATGTTAACAATGTATTCAGTGGGATCCGAAGTGTGGCTAAAGTGCTACAAAAATGTCTCAGATCAAATGAGAGATTCCCAAAGAGTAACGGTATTTAAAGTTTCTAAATACATTACTTATAATGAGGATTTTGTTGAAACAACTCTTTAAAGTAATAATTGAAATACTGATTTTTTTTAATTGTCGGTGACCTTCCAAGTTAATAGTCATTACACATTTTCGGCAGATTTTAAAATGCTATAGAACAACTCAGTTATTTTGTTAAAATAATAACCTTATTTTTAAAAGTGCGAAAAGTTAATAATAAACACCAGAAATATTTTGCAATACTAAATTTATTAGAAAATAAATATTGTGAATTCTGCAATTCAGAAAACTATCTCTTTTGGAATAAAATGCTCGCTTTATTTCCAAAGTTAACAGATAGAGTTACCTCCTCTTTAGCACGAAACAATTAAGCCAGTTTTACGGCAGAATAGCAAACTTAGGTATATATATATCTATATATAATTGAAAAGTTTTAATTTACTTGTATTATATATACCAGAGATTGATCATTTATTGAAATGTTCTGTATAGCAAAAATGAAGATAAGATGGTCTGAAGTGATTATTTGATATCAATAGTGACTATACGACAAGCTTGTGAAGTTGATAAAGAGAACATTATAAATAAAACATTACAAATGAAACAGGTACTAAATTGGTAAGAAATACCCCTTTTCCCCTGTTCTATATATAAGTTAAGGAATTGAAAAATCATGACATGTGGTAAAGTTTGGTTAATATAATCCGTTAACTACACCCTTGGATTAAAATTTTATTTGTGTTATAAATCATATATGCAATACAGGTACTTAAGGTACTACTCCCCTTATTCCCTGAATAAACATACATGGTGTAAAGCAAGAATAGTGTATAAGATGAAAAGTTGCAAAACAGAAAAAAAATTTTTTGCACGTGGAGCTAGACCTTTCTGGCTCCCACAATTTTTTTTTTTTGAAAATGAGTAAATTGAAAAAAGTGAAAAGCATTTCCGAAACCATGTACGTTATCAAGGGTCATACCTGGTTCTTTAATGCTGATTCTACGTTTCTGTGTACGTTACTGTATATATATATATATATATATATATATATATATATATATATATATATATATATATATATGCATTTGTTTTTATTTTAATATTTTCTGCAAATTCATTTTTATTTAATTTCTAATTATGCATGTTTCTTAGTAACTAAATATTAACGTAAATTGGAAAAGAAATATTTTAACATCTTAGTGAATTCTTGCAATTAAAATCGGTTTGTAACTATACTTTTAATTCTCAAAAAGATGCTTTATACTTTGCTTTTTCTATTGCCTTTTCCTAAGGCGAATAATGAATCGCTCCAATTTTACCGATATTCCGAATTGGTTTTCTTTTAATTTTCTCAATCTAAAATAAAATCTTTCATAGAAACTACCTTTCCACCGATCGGCAAAATTTCTGGAGAAAAAAGATAAGTAAACAGATTGGGAATGCAATTTAAAGAATAAAATAACTCACTATAAAAGTGGGACATGAAATGAATTTTTTTTTCTTTTACTTTAAAGGAAAATAAAATAATAATGATACATTTTTAAAAATGTTTCTTTAAAACAGCAATTATTTTACACTAGATATGAACGAATAGTCGAATACTTCGGTCATGAAAGTATTCGATATTTGAGAACTCGAATATAAGTTACTAAAAGAAATTCGAATACTTCGATTATCGACCATGATTGACAGCACATTCCTGGAATAAAAAGTCAGGATACTCCAGAAGGAGAAATTCGAAAGAGCGCTAGAAGAAATTTGTCTTCCACCCAATAAAACATTTTTATGTATTGTACAAAAGCAATCCGTATCATCATTTGAAGGAATTATTGAAGTGTTTAATTACGAATTTTTTAAAATCGATTCTTCAGCATCACTAGATTAATTTGCGATGAAAATAAAAGAAACAGACTAGACACTGAACTGGTTTGAATGCTTATAAAAATTTGGTAATATGGCAATATAAAAATCTAAATTGGGGAGGAAAAGTTGCATAATAAAAAGTTTCATTTATAAGTTAATGTAGTTTTGAAGACCCTCTTTTATTTTTTATTTACTTTATTTTAATTTATTTACAAATAATTAATAATATTTATTAAATGTAAATATTATTTATTAACAATTTGAAATAACTATTCGAAATATGATTCATATTCGAATTCAATAAAAATGTTGATCACCCATCTGTATTTTAAAATCACCAATTTTTATAATGTGTAACATACACACACTAATATATATATATATATATATATATATATATATATATATATATACCGGGTGGCCATAAAATAATGTGAGGTGTTCAGAGCCCTCTAGAGAGTAATGAATGGTATTGGACGAAACGTATCAAAATTCGGTGGGCAAACACAGTGGAACATGCGGTTTCGATTTAAAAAAAAAAAATAGATCCAAAAGTCGCCTCCAGGGGAAATTTTGACTCTGTTTACCGAGTAAAACTCACTAATTTGCATAATCGCGTTCTGTGTAGCGATCATGTGGATAAAAGGAAAATCTAGGAGAATCCTCATCTTACCTTACGTGACTGCGCTTTGTTAGTCAAGCTGTATTATCAGCGGAACGAGAATGCCAATACTGCCCTTAATGAATTTCGGCGGTTGAAGAAGTTACGAGGAGGACCGATGAGCTTAACAAACTGACGAAACATGGTTCAACGATTTGAAACTACTGGAACTCTAGCATTACAACCAGGCTGGGAACGCAAAGCGGTCAGTCAGCAATAAGTTGAAGAAGTTGCAAATGCTATTATGGAACAGGAGATGACGAATGTGCAGGGTACCAGCAGTGCACGGGCAATATCCCGGCAATATCCCGGATATCTCATACTCAACGGTGTGGAAAATCCTGCATCAGACACTGAAATTTTACCCCTATAAAATATGTCCTGTTCAAGAATTGTTCCCTGGCGATGCGGCCATCCGAATTGAGTTTTGGGATTCTTAGCACGCATGGAAGTGGATGATGCATGGCCGTGGCACATTTTATGGAGTGAGGAAGATCACTTTCATTTGAACGGTGGTATTAATAATCACAACTGCCGCATTTGGGCTGCTACTAATCCGACTGCAGCAGAGAGGATGTCTTGATTCGATCATCTTCATGCAGGATCATCTTCATGCCACCCCACAGCGTTTGTTGCGGGAATATTTGACAGCAAAATCATTAGTAATGCATTTCTCATGGCACGGCCACCGAGATCGTTTAATCTCAATCCTTGTGACTTTTGTTTGTGGGGTTTTCTTAAAAGCGTTGTGTAGCAAGGATATGTCCCCGATATCGCAATATTGAAAGATCAAATAACTTTTTTTTTCTTTTTTTTTTTTAGAAATCTAAACCGCATGTTCCACTATGCACGCCCACCGAATTTTATTGCATTTTGTCCAACACATTTCTCGCTAGAGGGTTCGGAATCCTTCACGTTATTTTATGGCCACCCGGTATATATACAATATTGTATATTTTGAGATATTCAATATTTTATACAATTTGAGATATTCAATACTATGACATGCAGAGCAGAACTGCTCTCGCAGAAAAAATGTATGGACCGGTTTAGTGCTTTGCATACTCTCTTTGGCATAGAATTCACGAAAATATATTTCATGAATAGCATATAAAAGAGCGAAATCGGTTTATGGATGTTGTTATCCGAAATAGAAGCACGATTAATAAACTTTCATAGTTTATTTAAATTACTATAAAAAGTTTTTTTTTTTACTTTACATTTAATTAATGTTTTCTGATGTGAACCTGTGATGTACTAACAGCTTACACCGAGAAATCAAGATAAATTCACACAATTGAAATATTCTAATCTTTGTACTTTCCCAATATACACAGTATAATGTATTGGTAAAATATTGTAACGAGATCAAAAATTCGAATGCTAGTTTTCAAAGGAAGAACCTATTTGAAGCACCCCTAAACTCAAAACTATTGTTGAGATGGTGTGTGTGAGGGGGAGGGGGAGGATTCGAACAAATTGGTACTATAAGAGCAAACAGTGAATACTGGAATCCTATTGATTTTTAACGTGATCGAATATTTGAAAATGATATCCATTTTGGATAATATTAATATTTATATATTATTTTGAATTAAATCTGGCTACACCATGAAATTGGTCAAATTTCGTGTGTGATTAAAAAATGTCTTTTCTACTTTTCCGTGCGTCACTGTTGCGTTGTAACGGACTTAAAATACTTTTTTTTTAAATTTAATTTTGTTTCAGTTTTCTTTTATTTTGGAAGGTCCTATTTTCCTAAAAAAGGTTTTCTTTCGATTTATATCAAAATCTCATCAACACCAAGGGAACAATACATGGTTCATTTATCAGTCAAGTTTTATGAGCCAGCACTTGAGCCAGCATTTGAGCCAGCAAGCACTTGAGCCAGAGGCAATATATTGCACCCAAAGGTACGCAGATGTTCTTCTAAAATGGTTGATTTGTGGACTCGAATGCCTAAAATATGTAAATCCGTCAAAAAATTGAATGTTAGTCTCTAGTAGTACCTTATAAATGTACTATGTACTGCAGTAAAGCAAAAATATGATGTGGGCAGCCCGTGACTTTCTCTACAAGTTCATATTTATTTTCTTTTTCTTCCTTTCCTTTTGCGTTAAATTGAGTTCAATTGCACAAAATAACACACATATTTATTTGAAATTATATCCACTTTGCAGTTTTAAAACGCCTTCTTTTCATTTGACAACTTTATGTAGTTTGAAACATCACCGGCTCAAAATTAAACAAGAAAGATCAATCATGCATAAGCATTGATTATGAAACACTTTCCAACTGAAATGTAATTTCATTTAAAAATTTCTAAAATGTGATTCATTCAGTGGTAATATCTTTTACATTATCACAGAACTACAGTAATTTATTATACTTAAATATTTAAAACTGTATCGAAATATAAATCATCTGATTCTTTATGCAAAATCAATGAATATTTCATTCATATAACTTGTATTCCAGACTCCAGAGCTAAATAATTTTGTGTGAAAAAAATTCAGCAATTCTTATGTAATTCATCTTACAATCGCTTGAGATATTTGCATTCTGCATATGTTAAAATTAGGCTTCCTTGAAGAAATAATAAAAGTTTAGGGATCATTTAAAATCACAACTATTGTAATTGCATAGGCACGGAATTTAGATACACAGATAATACACAGATAATATATATGTGTATGTGTATGTACTCAAAGTATTGGAATCGTGCCGAGGATCGGAACTCGAATTTTCAAAGTATCTACACGTTTTGGGACTTCTAGAACACGAAAAAACTACTTTTAGGAAGACGTCTGTGTGTGTAAGGGTGTATCTGTGTATGTTTCTGTGTGTCTGTGCGGATATTACATCCACTCTAATTGAAAAACTAATGGACCGAATTTCATACAATTTGGTAGGTATGTTTTTTGTGGGAAATCCTGATGTTCATTAGATTATAGTACGATTCGTAATAAAAGAATCTGCCTTCTTTGCGAAATGGCCGCAGAAATTGCCTTTATCCACTCTAGCTAAAAACTAATGAACCAAATTTAACAAAATTTAGAGTATAATATTTCAATAACCTACAAGTGATTTATATACCAAATTTAACAAAATTTTGTATATAAATCATTTGTAGGTTATTCTACTACGATTCGGGAAAAAGGAACGGGCTATTTTTGCGAAATGGCCAGCAAAAATCGTTATATATAAAAATAAAAGACTACGTGTGCTCAATTATATCAATTAAATTCCTATTTTATATGTGATTTTTGACAACAAAAAGAATAAGACTAACCCCATTACTCTAGGGCTAGCCGTTCTTGAGATATTCTAGTTTTTTCGCGTTTTCGCTACGCCACCTTTGACAATAAGTCCAGCTATCAAATGAGAACCAAATTTAAGTTTAACGTGTAAATTCAATGTCATTTAAAATACTTATGTTGTGCAGATAAACTCAAATTATCATTGAATAAATAAAGAGAACGAATATGAGTCTGCAGAGAAAGACATGTGCTGTCCACATCAGAATTTTTAACAATATTACACCAATGATTTATAGAAGTGAACGGGGATTATTTTCAGGCCATTTCGAAAAAAATGTATAATCTATATTTAAAGATCCATCAAATTTTTGTCGAATAAAATGTTCAACAAATTTAAGCTGTGTACCAAATTTTAACTCTCCAGGACGTAGGAAAGTGCATTTAAAATGCCATCAATTAAATTTATCATGAAGAGTTATATAAAATTAAAAAAAAATGAAAAATTGTTATCTACCAAATTTATCTTAAAATATGAAGCCACTCCCATATGCAAAACGTTTAAACAAATGGAGAGATATTTATTATATAATATCTCTCTCTTTTCTTTCTGGAAGATATCCCAAAGTCAGAATTTAATTGAATTTGTTTTTTTCCCTATATTAAATAATTTTTTTAATTAAAAAACTACTTAACATATTTTACTGAATTTTTTTTTATATATTCTATGGGATAATGTGAATATTTCTTAAAAATTTCGAAGCAATTCGTGAATTTTAAATTTACTTAAAAAATGTTTGAAAAATTAGGTCCCATAGGGTTCAATGTATTTCATTTTTTCAACCCGGGTTCAATAAAAAACTAATTGGGTGATATTATTTATTTATATTCCCATAGGTCCTACAGACCGTCTGAACAACATACTAAAATTTCATTTTGATAAACTCATTTTTACGGCAGTTTTCGTGCTAACGGACAGACAGGCAGACAGACAGACAGACAGACAGAATGAACAAAGTCATAAACACTTTTCAACTTTGTTGTAAAGTGTTAAAAATATATATATTTCGAGAATGGTTCTGCCTAGATTACTGAGATTGAATTTATTACTTTCCCTGCAGTACATGGTAATGTATAGGGAAAGTATTGGGATCATGCCGAAAATCGCAACTCGAGTTTTCGACGGATCTATACGTTTTGAGACCTCTAGAATACGAAAGTACTATTTTTAGCTTGACGTCTGTGTGTGTATCTGTCTGTCTGTCTGTATGTGTGTCTGTGTGTCTGTCTGTGCAATGCATGTATCCACTCTAATTCTAAAACTAATGGAACACATTTCATAAAATTTGGTAAGTAAGTCATTTGTGTGTGACCCTGGTGGTGATTAGTTTTGGTACGATTCGGGATAAAAGAACCCGCATTTTTTGCAAAATGGCCCGCAAATATTGCCTGTATCCATCCACTCGAGCTAAAAAACTGATATATCAAATTTTACAAAATTTGGTGGATTAGTCACTTGTGGGTTGTCCTGGAGCTCATTAGATTTTGGTACGATTCGGAAAAAAATAACCTGCCTTTTTTTTGCAAATGACCGCAAAAATCGCCAAAATTTAAAATAAAAACTACGTGTGCTCTAATATATCCATTAAATGCTTGTTTTATACGTAATTTTTAAGGATAAAAAGAATAAAACCAGCCACATTACACTAGGTCTAGCCGTTCTCAAGATATTTTAGCTTTTTACATTTTCTCTACACCACTTTTGAAAATATGCCCAGCTACCAAATGAGAAAGAAAATTAAAAGTGCAAAATCAGCGTAATTTTAGATAATTATGGGTGTTATTTTATGCAATTAAACTCATTGTAATGAATTATTGAAGAAATAAAGCGAACATGAATATGAGTATGCAGGGAAAGTCATGTGCTGCCCACATCAGATTTTTCGATTTGTCGTCAAAAACAAGCATTTAATTAATACATTAAATCCTACTTAATATTTTATTTCAAATTTTGGCAATTTTTGTGGGTCGTTACGCCCCCTCCCCCCTTCAAAAAGAAAAGTCAGGTTTATTCCTTTGAATAGTTTCAAAACCTGATCAACGCTGGGATAACCCACAAGTGGCGTGGTTACCAAATTTTAGGAAGTCTTGCCGAACAGTTTTTCAGTTGAGTTAGAGTAAATGCAAACACTGCACAGACAGCCACATAGACGCCACGTCAAAAATATATTTTTCATGCTCTAGATCTAGAGCACTCGAAACATGTCGATCCGCCGAAAACTCGATTTTCGATGTTCGACATGATCCCCCTAGATACATCCTCTCCTTACATTACCATGTATTGCAGGGAAAGTAAAATTGACTTTTATCATTTTCAGGTAAAGATGTCACACGTTAAACGTTTAGTAGTAAAATGCAAAATCTTATTCCGATATGAATTAACTACCAGAATTAATGTGATTGATGCATTCATGGCACACACCCCTATTTATGCTGGTGTGTATCAAACAAAGGTGAAATCTTTACTGAGTTTACCTCTAAGTGCGTGACTGTTTAATGCCGATGCATTAATTAGTCACGCTGAGGTATGCAAGTTCGCCAAAGGAAACAGGGTGGGGCTTGCGCAGGCACATCAAAGGGGAAATGTCTACACAAATAAAATCTTTGTAAATACAACATACATACATAAAAGTGGTCACTGTCCATAAAACTGGTTGAATATTCACCTCAAGTTAACTCCTTTGTTAACGATCATTGTCCCCCCTTCTCTTCCGCTTAAAAATCTCTAGTATAATTTTTACTTTCCCTGCAATACATTGTAATGTATAGGGAAAGTATTGGAATCATGCCGAAAATCGTAACTCGAGTTTTCGACGGATCTACACGTTTCGAGACCTCTAGAATACGAAAACACTATTTTTAGCGTGACGTCTGTGTGTCTGTCTGTGTGTCTGTCTGTCTGTCTGTCTGTGCAACTTTTGTATTCACTCTAACTAAAAAAGTAATTAACCGAATTTTATAAAATTTGGTAGGTAAGTCACTTGTGGGGGAATTTAGTGCTGATTAGTTTTGGGTACGATTCGGAATAAAAGAACCCGCCTTTTTTTGCGAAATGGCCCGCAAATGCTTGTATCCACTCTAACTGAAAAACTACTGGACCGAATTTCACAATATTCGGTAGAAGAGTCACTTGTGGGTTATCCTGGTGCTGATTAGATTCTGGTACGATTCGGAAAAAAATAACCTGCATTTTTTTTGCAAAATGGCCCGCAAAAATCGTCAAAATCCAAACTAAAGAACCTGGTATACTCAAATATATCCATTAAATGCTCGTTTAATACGTAATTTTTAACGACGAAAATAATGAGACCAGCCCCATTACACTAGGACTAGCCGTTCTCGAGATATTTTAGTTTTCCGTATTTTTTCTACGCCACCTTTGAAAATATGTCCGGTTATCGAATGAGAACGAAAATTGAATTAAAAGTGAAATAAATTTAATTAAAATATAGATAACGTTAATATAAGTCTGCAGGGAAAGTCATGTGCTGCCCACATCAGATTTTTACTTTCCCTGCAATACATGGTAATGTATAGGGAAAGTATGGGAATCATACCGAAAATCACAACTCGAGTTTTCGACGGATCTACACGTTTCGAGACCTCTAGAATACGAAAAACCCATTTTTAGCGTGACGTCTGTTGTGTGTGTCTGTGTGTCTGTCTGTCTGTGTGTCTGTCTGGCTGCCTGTGCAGATATTGTATCCACTCTAATTAAAAAACTAATTGACCGAATTTCAAAATATTTGGTGGGTATATCACTTGTGGGCGAATCTGGCGCTGATTAGTTTTGGGTACGATTCGGGATAAAAGAACCCGCCTTTTTTTGCGAAAAGGCCCGCAAAGGTTTGTATCCACTCTAGCTAAAAATCTAATCGACCGAATTTCACAAAATTTGGTAGATATGTCGCTTGTGGGACATTCTGGTGCTGATTAGATTTTGGTACGATTCGAAAAAAAATAACCTGCCTTCTTTTGGAAATGGTCCGCAAAAATCGCCAAAATTTAAAATAAAGAACTACGTATGTTCAAATATATCCATTAAATGCTTGTTTAATACGTAATTTTTAGCGAAGAAAAGAATAAGACCAACCCCATTACACTAAGATTAGCCGTTCTCGAGATATTTTAGTTTTTCGTATTTTTCCTACACCATTTTTGAAAATAAGTCCAGTTTTCAAATGAGAACGAAAATTGAATTAAAAATGAATTAAATTTAATTTAAATAAATAGAACGTGAATATAAGTCTGCAGGGAAAGTCATGTGCTGCCCACATCAGATTTTTACTTTCCTTGCAATACATGGTAATGTATAGGGAAAGTATTGGAATCATGCCGAAAATCACAACTCGAGTTTTCGACGGATCTATACGTTTCGAGACCTCTAGAATGCGAAAAATCTATTTTTAGCGTGACGTCTGTGTGTGTGTCTGTGTGTCTGTCTGTGTGTCTGTCTGTCTGTGTGTCTGTGTGTCTGTCTGTCTGTCTGTGCAGATTTTGAATCCACTCTAACTAAAAAAGTAATTGACCGAATTTCATAAAATTTGGTAGGTAAGTCACTTGTGGGCGACCCTGGTGCTGATTAGTTTTGGGTACGATTCGGGATAAAAGAACCCGCCTTTTTTTTGCGAAATGGCCCGCAAAAGCTTGTATCCACTGTAACTGAAAAACTAATGGACCGAATTTCACAAAATTTGGTAAATGAGTCACTTGTGGGTTACCCTGGTGCTGATTAGATTTCAGTACGATACGAAAAAAAATAACCTGCATTTTTTTGCAAAATGGCCCTCAAAAATCGTCAAAATCAAAACTAAAGAACTAGGTATACTCAAAAATATCCATTAAATGCTCGTTTAATACGTAATTTTTAACGACGAAAAGAATAGGATCAACCCCATTACACTAGGACTAGCCGTTCTACAGATATTTTAGTTTTTCGTATTTTCTCTACGCCACTTTTGATAATAAGTCCAGTTACCGAATGAGAACAAAAATTGAATTAAAAGTGAAATAAATTTAATTAAATAAAGAGAACGTGAAAATAAACGTCTGCAGGAAAGTCAGGTGCTGCCCGCATCAGATTTTTACTTTCCCTGCAATACATGGTAATGTATAGGGAAAGTATTGGAATCATGCCGAAAATCACAACTCGAGTTTTCGACGAATCTACACGTTTAGAGACCCCTAGAATACGAAAAAACTATTTTTAGCGTGACGTCTGTGTGTGTGTCTGTGTGTCTGTCTGTGTGTCTGTCTGTGCAGATTTTGTATCCACTCTAACTAAAAAACTAATGGACCGAATTTCATAAAATTTGGTAGGTAAATTACTTGTAAGCGAGTCTGGTGCTGATTAGTTTTGGGTACGATTCGGAATAAAAGAACCCGCTGTTTTCTGCGAAATGGCCCGCAAAAGCTTGTATCCACTTTAACTGAAAAACTGATGGACCGAATTTCACAAAATTCGGCAGATAAGTCACTTGTGGGATACCTTGGTGCTGATTAGATTTTGGTACGAATCGGAAGAAAATGACCTGCCTCTTTTTGCAAAATGGCCCGCAAAAATCGTCCAAATCTAAACTAAAGAACTGGGTATACTCAAATATATCCATTAAATGCTGATTTAATACGTAATTTTTAACGACGAAAAGAATAAGACCAACCCCATTACACTAGGACTAGCCGTTCTCGAGATATTTTAGTTTTTCCTACTTTCCCTACGCCACCTTTGAAAATAAGCCCGGTTTCCAAATGAGAACGAAAATTGAATTAAAAGTGAAATAAATTTAATTAAAATATAGAGAACGTTATTATAAGTCTGCAGGGAAAGTCATGTGCTGCCCACATCAGATTTTTACTTTCCCTGCAATACATGGTAATGTATAGGGGAAGTATTGGAATCATGTCGAAAATCGCAACTCGAGTTTTCGACGGATCTACACGTTTCGAGACCTCTAGAATACGAAAAAACTACTTTTAGCGTGACGTCTGTGTGTGTGTCTATGTGTCTGTCTGTCTGTGTGTCTGTCTGTCTGTGCAGATTTTGTATCCACTCAAACTAAAAACTAATTGACCGAATTTCATAAAATTTGGTAGGTAAGTCACTTGTGCACGAATCTGGTGCTGATTAGTTTTGGGTATGGCTCGGGTTAAAAGAACCCGCCTTTTTGTGCGAAATGGCCCGCAAAAGCTTGTATCCACTCTAACTGAAAAACTAATGGACCGAATTTCACAAAATTTGGTAGATAAGTCGCTTGTAGGCCACCCTGGTGCTGATTAGATTTTGGTATAATTCGGAAAAAAATAACCTGTCTTTTTTTGCAATATGACCCGCAAGAATCATCAAAATCTAAACTTAAGAACTACGTATGCTCAAATATAGCCATTAAATGCTTGTTTAATACGTAATTTTTAGTGAAGAAAAGAGTAAGACCAACCCCATTACATTAGGACTAGTTGTTCTCGAAATATTTTAGTTTTTCGTATTTTTCCTACACCATTTTTGAAAATATGTCCAGTTTTCAAATGAGAACGAAAATTGAATTAAAAGTAAATTAAATTTAATTTAAATAAATAGAACGTGAATATAAGTCTGCAGGGAAAGTCATGTGCTGCCCAAATCAGATTTTTACTTTCCCTGCAATACATGGTAATGCATAGGGAAAGTATTGGAATTATGCCGAAAATCGCAACTCGAGTGTTCGACGGTTCTACACGTTTCGAGACCTCTAGAATACGAAAAAACTATTTTTAGCGTGACGTCTGTGTGTGCGTCTGTCTGTCTGTCTGTCTGTCTGTCTGTCTGTCTGTCTGTGTGTCTGTCCGTCTGTCTGTCTGTTAAGATTTTGTATCCACTGTAACTGAAAAACTAATTGCCTGAATTTCATAAAATTTGGTGGGTAAGTCATTTGTGGGCGAATCTGGTGCTGATTAGTTCTGGGTACGATTCGGGATAAAAGAACCCGCCTTTCTTTGCGAAATGGCCCGCAAAAGCTTGTATCCACTCTAGCTGTAAAACTAAAGGACCGAATTTCATAAAATTTGGTAGATAAGTCACTTGTGGGTCATACTGGTGCTGATTAGATTTTGGTAGGATTTAGAAAAAAATAATCTACCTTTTTTTGCAAAATGGCTCGCAAGAATCGACAAAATCTAAAATAAAAAACTATGTATGCTGAAATGTATCCATTAAATTCTTGTTTTATACGTAATTTTTAACGAAGAAAAGAATAAGACCAACCCCATTACACTAGGACTAGCTGTTCTCGAGATATTTTAGTTTTTTCGTATTTTTACTACGCCACCTTTGAAAATAAGTCCAGTTACCAAACGAGAACGAAAATTGAATTAAAAGTGAATTAAATTTAATTAAAATAAAGAGAACGTGGATATAAGTCTGCAGGGAAAGTCATGTGCTGCCCACATCAGATTTTTACTTTCCCTGCATTACATGGTGATGTATAGGAAAAGTATTTGAATCATATCGAAAATCGCAACTCGAGTTTTCGACGGATCTACACGTTTCGAGACCTCTAGAATATGAAAAAAATATTTTTAGCGTGACGTCTGTGTGTGTGTCTGTGTGTCTGTCTGTGTGTCTGTGCAGATTTTGTATCCACTCTAACTAAAAAACTAATGGACCGAATTTCATAAAATTTGGTGTGTAGGTCACTTATGGGCGAGTCTGGTGCTGTTTAATTATTTTGGGTACGATTCGGGATAAAAGAAACCGCCTTTTTTGCGAAATGGCCCGCAAAAGCTTGTATCCACTCTAGCGCAAAAGCTAGCGGAACACAAAATTCAGTAGATAAGTTACCTGTGGGACAATCTGGTGCTGATTAGATATTGGTATGATTCGGAAAAAATAACCTGCCTTTTTTTGAAAAATGGCCCGCAAAAATCGTCAAAAATCTAAAATAAAACACTACGTATGCTAAAATATATCCATTAAATACTTGTTTAATACGTAATTTTTGACGAAGAAAAGAATAAGATCAACCGCATTACACTAGGACTAACCGTTCTCGAGATATTTGAGATATTTTAGTTTTTCGTATTTTCTCTACGCCACCTTTGAAAGGAAGTCCAGTTATCAAATGACAACGAAAATTGAATTAAAAGTGAATTAAATGTAATTAAAATAAAAAGAACGTGACTTAAAGTCTGCAGGGAAAGTCATGTGCTGCCCACATTAGATTTTTACTTTACCTGTAATACATGGTAATGTATAGGGAAAGTATTGGAATCAAGTCGAAAGTCTCAACTCGAGTTTTCGACGAATCTACACGTTTCGAGACCTCTAGAATACAAAAAAAATATTTTTAGCGTGACGTCTGTGTGTCTGTCTGTCTGTGTGTCTGTCTGTGCAGATTTTGTATCCACGCTAACTAAAAAACTAATTGACCGAATTTCATAAAATTTGGTAGGTAAGTCACTTGTGGGTGAATCTGGTGCTGATTAGTTTTGGGTACGATTCGGGATAAAAGAACCCGCCGTTTTTGCGAAATGGCCCGCAAAAGTTTGAATCCACTCTAGCTGAAAATTTAATTAAGCGAATTTCACAAAATTTGGTAGATAAGTCGCTTGTGGGTCACCCTGGTTCTGATTGGATTTTGATACGATTCGAAAAAAAATAACCTGCCTTTTGTTGCAAAATGACCCGCAAAAATCGACAAAATCTAAAATAAAAAACTACATATGCTAAAATATATCCATTAAATGCTTGTTTTATACGTAATTTTTAACGAAAAAAAGGATAAGATCAACTCCATTGCACTAGGACTAGCCGTTCTCGAGATATTTTTGTATTTTCGTTTTCTCTCTACGCCACCTCTGAAAATGAGTCCAGTAACCAAAGGAGCACGAAAATTGAATTAATAGTGAATTAAATTTAATTAAAATAATGAGAATGTGTATATAAGTCTGCAGGGAAAGTCATGTGCTGCCCACATTAGATTTTTACTTTCTCTGCAATGCATGGTAATGTATAGGGAAAGTATCGGGATCATGCCGAAAATCGCAGCTTGAGTTTTCGACGGATCTAGACTTCTAGAATACGAAAGAGACCTCTAGAATACTTTCAAGACCTCTAGAATACGAAAAAACTATTTTTAGCGTGACGTCTGTGTGTCTGTCTGTATGTCTGTGTGTCTCTGTGTGTATCTGTCTGTGTGTCTGTCTGTGCAGATTTTGTATCCACTCTAACTCAAAACCAAATTGACCGAATTTCATAAAATATGGCAGGTAAGTTACTTATAGGTGAGTCTGGTGTTGATTAGTTGTGGTTATGTTTCGCGATAAAAGAATATTTTTGCGAAATGGCCCGCAGAAGCCTATATCCACTCTAGCTGAAAAACTAATGGACAGAATTTCCCAAAATTCGGTAGATAAGTCCGTTGTGGGTTACCCTAGTACTGGTTAGATTTTAATATCGTTCGAAAAAAAATAACCTGCCTTTTTTTGCAAAATGGCCCGCAAAAATCGTAGAAATCTAAAATAAGAACTACGCATGCTCAAATATATCCATTAAATGTTTGTTTTATACGTAATTTTTAACGATGAAAAGAATAAAACCAACCCCATTACACTAGGACTAGCTGTTCTCGAGATATTTTAGTTTTTCGTATTTTCTCTACGCCACTTATGAAAATAAATCCAGTTACCAAATGAGAACGAAAATTGAATTAAAAGTGAATTAAATTTAATTAAAATAAAGAGAACGTAGATATAAGTCTGCAGGGAAAGTCATGTGCTGCCCACATCAGATTTTTTCTATTATGGTCCTTTTTCTTCTTTTCACATTTACTTGTCTACACTTTTCCGATTTTTAGTTACTTTTTTCAGCTATTACTTTCTTTACATACATAGTATATTGAATGAGGAAAATATTGTGAATGAGTCGAAAATTCGAATTCGAGTTTTCTAGGGAAGAGCATGTTTCAAGCATCGATGAATGATTGGAATCGAAAGTTTATGATGTTCGTCTGTGTGTGTGTGTGTGTTGTGGATCTTTCACAATATTATTTTGCACTGAAAGAAGTAAAATCATTGCATTATTTAAGGAAAGTCATGTGCTGCCCATATGAATTAACTTCGCTAAAAAATCAGCCCATATAAGATCTTATAGCAAAGTTAACTCATATGGTGTCCCAAACCAGTTGATTCCTTAATATTTGAATATAATTTTCACCATTTTATCGAATTGTTTTCTTGTCGCTTCCCAATTTTTTTTTACTTATTTTTACAGCTGGTTTACATGTCTCGGATTTCTTTAGTTACTGTCTTTTTTTAACTTTTCCCTTTGTTCAGTTGTTTTTATTCGTTCTGTTACCCATTTTTTTACCGCCTTACTTCCTTCCTTCTTTCCTTTGTGTTTTTGTGTATTTATTGTTTCCTGCCAGTCGGTTTGTTTTTTTTTCCTTTCAGTTTTCTCTGCGGCTTCTTTCCCTTCAGCTATGTGTGCCATTCTCAGTTGCTGAGTTTACGAGAGTAAATGAGGTCGTACTTCTTGTCGGTCCTGAAGAAGAAGGCTATTATTTTCCTTTGAAACTAGTATGTTGTTTTAACCAGTTTTTTGTATTTATGCTGTACTTACGAAGTTTAATTTATTGTATTTTATTGCTGCGGTCTTTTTTTCTTCTTTCTTTTTGAGCGATTATTTGGTTGGAAAGTATTTACTGAAGATCTGCATAGGATGGAAAAATATCTTGAAAATGCTTAAAACTACTTAAAAAAAAATATTTGAATTACGAGGTTCGGATTCTCGCACCAACAGTTGTAAAGTAACACCCTCATAGAGCTTTAGTTGTCGCGCCAGACTTGGCGATAATTTTTGTCAAACACTATAATTTTACGCTTCCACAGGATAGTTCCGAGCTCGACCCTGATCTCAACAACGATTATCCAAAATTAACTTTATTCAAATGACGTCATCGAAATATACAGCATCTGGCTCTCTGTGTAAAAGCAGTGAATATTTCATTCATACAATTTTATTCCAGACTCCAGAGTTAAATAATTTTGCTTGAAAATTTCAGCAATTCTTATACAACTTATCTTACAATCACTTGCTTATATTATGCATCCATTAAAATTAGGTTTCGTTGTAGAAATAATCAAAGTTTGATGATCATTTAAACTCAAAAATATTGTAATTCATTTTCCACAGAATATAGATGCACAGAAAATACGCAAAACTAAAGCGATTTTAGGACGGATGCAACACTAAATATAAATTTAAAAGAACTTTAAAAACCAAGATTTTCACACTAGGAAAAATATATGGATACCATATTTTATTTTGAAGTGGGTCACGTAATATTTTCATATTAAATGAGTGTAATTATTATTTTAATTTAGAAAAAAAACTGTCGAAAATATTTAGATGAATTTTTTTTTATATATTTTACAGGATAATTCGAATATTTTCTAAAATTTTTAAAGCAATTTATGAATTTTAACTTTGCTTAAAGAATGTTTGAAAAATTAGGTGCCATAGGTTTTAATGTATTTCTTTTTCTCAACCCGGGTTCAATCCAAAACTAAATGGGTGATATTATTTATTTACATTCTCATATGTCTTACAGTCCTTCCTAACAACATACTAAAATTTCATTTTGATAAAGTTATTTTTACGACAATTAACTTGCGAAAGAACAGACAGACAAACAGAATGAACAAAGTCATAAACACTTTTTAACTATGTTGTAAAGTGTTACAAATAGGATAACGAAATTTGAAATAAAGCGAAATATACGAAAAAGTCAATTATAAAATTACAGAGCACAATTTGGGTAGAAATCAACACTAAATCTATTATGGAAGGCATTTTTTTTACACAAAAGGCTTACTGATGAATTGTGTTCCCTATTAAGGAATGCTAAAGTAAATAGCACTTACATGAACAGAAGTCTGGTGTAAAACATACCTGTTATATCGCAGATGGGAAGTATATTACGGATAATATTTGCATACGCTCGAATTCAACAACGTTTAACAATAATATGACGTGGCTGCGTATCTAGCAACCGATATAGGCTGGTATTTTTATATTTCGTATGTATATGTATTTCGTTCGTTCCTTGAGTCGATTTCAACAAATTAGACTGTGGCGCAGTAAAAAGACGATGACTTTCAACAAATTAGACTGTGACGCAGTAAAAAGACGAGTTACTTTTAAGCAACATATTTAATCAATCTTAGATCATGGCCGAATATCGTAAATCGTGAAACATTAAAACACATTGCGTTGTGCGCCGCTTAAACTCACCTTATTCATCTTTAGTGCAAGTCCTGGAATAGAAAACATTGACATACTACCATAAATTTATTGCACCATATTTTAACTTTAAAATAAAATCATTTATTAATATAGATTACTTATTAAAATAATTACAACAATTATTCATTAATTGCGGCGGAGAGAGGCAATGCGAGACAAGTTAATTAAAAATGTCTGAAATGCGTTTATGGCCTTCAACAATTATTAATGGGCACCCACCTTCACTTTCGGCTTTGACCATTGACAACAATTCTTGCATCAGCGTATCGTTCTGGAACTCAACTCTACGTATTGGGCTCCAGTTCGTACTGCTTCTGCTCATTTTGTTGAATTCCATATCAGGACATTTCTGTGGACACTATTTTAGCATCTCTCGCACTCTCAACTTGTCACTATGTCTACTCTGCTGTCACTTATATTCTGTTCTACATATTTCTAGAACTTCTTGGTTGCTGCCTCTTTTGTCTGCGGTCTGACACACATCTTTAACCACTCTCGTGGCTTCACCTTGGACTCCAACTTTTATTGCCTACTTTGACCTTTCGGGTCAGGGTGTCATAAAACTGGTCTGAGAACTGGTCAGGGTGTCATAAAACCTTAAGTCTGATGATATTGTTAAACATTGTAGATATCGTAAATAGTCATCATAATATTTTATCCGCTAAATCTTAGATAATCTGGTTTCACATAGACAATGTTGTTGTTGAAACCCAGACCGTCCGACCTACCAGAAAGGACCACATAGACAATGTACTATAACTTTGTAAATGGATTTTCTGTCTATCTCGTTTTGTTGCTGAGCATGTTATCATAACTTTTCGAATCTTTCGCTAGGAGAGTTACTATCACTTTTATTCGATCAGGCATCATTGTACTATAGGTAAATCTAATGTGTACGCACATCGGCCTTTCCTTGCAAATCTGAACTCTTTCCTTATTTAGGATACTTAAGGCCTTTCCTATGAGCTATGTATATTTTTTAGACATGAAACATAATTATAAAAACGACCTCTGCTACGCTAATTACAATTTAAACTCCTCAGGAGATGAAACCAGAAAAAACGATTTAAACAACTAAAAAAATATCGCAGTTGCGATATCGCTTCATACACTTCATTGTCCACATGATTTACTGTTCCTATGGTGAGGTTTCTTGGCAAACAATTTGCAACAGTGGAATTTTTTCTCTCGGCAATTACTTTGTGTTCATGGCTGATAACTGTGTTCTTCTTGCATTCAATCATTTTTTAAAATTGACTATGGCTAAAAAGGGATACGCGTGATTTAAAGGAGGGTTAGGATCCGTCGGTAGGGTACTCTAGACCTTAAAGTACAGCTCCAGCCCTGCAGGAACTTGGTGCAAACCAGTTTGAGATTTCATAACATTTTTGGAAAGAGGTTTTTGTTTTTTCGTACATGGCAGGGAGTTATCACACCACGAAGTGGTATTTCTTGTGAGATTTTGATAATTTTTATAGAAATATTTATTGACATAATTATGCAACAATGATATATCAGGTATTGCAAATTTTACTTTACCACGAAGCACAATTTATTCGTGTTTTTCCAATTTTTGAAGTTCCAAATCAAACTTATCTTCCAGTTTTAAAAGAAAAATATGCACATCTCACCAAAACACACAAAATGAACCAACATTGATTGCAATGAATTCAGTAGTTTAGGCTGCAAATAGACCCGTCAACACTGAAGAAAATGGCCGAAAAAATATTTTTTAATTTTTTGAAATTCCAAATCAAATTTATCTTCCAATTTTCAAAATAAAAGAATATACTCCTCACCAGGGCACACAAAATGATTTATTGAAATCAGTTCAGTAGTTAAGGCTGTAAGTCCGTCAACTATGGAGAAAAAAACCGGAGCGACAATTGTACAAAAGGCCATTTTAAAAATCACTTTTTTCGAGTGTTATCGTATCAGTTATAATTTTTATTGATTTTATTTTTATTAACCTAGTGAGAGCATTATAAAGGGGAAAAATCAAGTATTTGACTATCTTGGGGTATCAGTTAGCTACAGACCCCTGAAGATCAGGATTTGTCACAGATATAATATACACTTGTTAGCTAGGGATTCAAACATGACGATTTGTTGGGGCCTATAATAAAACAATATATATTATTACATCTAGTTTATATTAAGGTTTAGTAAATCAAAATTAATTTGAAAATTCGTATTTATATAATTTACGAATTTTTTAATTTTTTTAACAGATAAACTTTAGAAGTTTTACAATTTGTTTATGTTATTAAATTAAAAACTGTTACTCAATTTTACGTCCGATAGCAGTTTATGCAGTCTTTAACACTTTAAGCAGTTACTTACCCTTGAGCTAATTATTCAAAAAAAGTCTTTGACGTTAAAATTCCCGTGGAAAAAATTACTTTCGAAAATATCATTTTCTTGAATACATTCTTTATCAGCATTTTTTATGAATATAGAAACTGAACATTCTAAGAAATTTTTTTTAAACTGGCTTTGAAAACTGATCGCACAAGATAACTTGAAAATGCATGCTTGTTAAGGCGACATAACAAAGAAGAATGCAAAATTTTGACTTTGAAAGAGAGAACTTTTTTGCATACGGGAGGATTTTATTCATAAATATTAAATATTCTACACTTTAACAACTTTCAAAGATGGGTACATATCGCGAAGTCTTCTTGAAATTCCTTTTGTCAGTGGAAGAATATATATTTTTTATGTTATGTTTCGATATTTTAAAAAAGCACATATTTCAATGAATAACATCTATGTTAACATATTGCCAACATACAAGATGGATTCTTAAAGGAGGAATATACACCTGGGATGTAAATAAATTAAAAGATTTTGTGATCTTCGATTGCGAATACTCAATAAAATTTTTTTAAACACTTTCTTTTTATTCAGAAGATAAAATTTCTGGAAGATAAAATCTTTTGCAATATAGCATTAGATGTTCGAAGCGAACCTAACGGAGCTTAATTATTTTCTATTGCATCGCCCGGAAAACAGGAAAAATGAAAGTTCTTTTTTTTTAAATTTCAGACCTTTTAGTAGCCTCATTGGCATAAATATCCAAAATTTTGCACACTTATAGTATTGACAATAGATTACAAAAGAATCAGATTTTCGATTCACTGCTTCGGAGGGGGGAGAGAAGAAAAAAAGTATCAGGACTTTCGAAAAACCCTTTTAGGCAGTCCAGAACTCCCTTCCCCGTTAACCTATAAGGCTAAATATTTACACAATTTAAAATATTCTACGGAACAAAACCCAACAGAGACGGATTTACGATTTCTCTCTCGGGAAACGAAAAAATGGAGGTAAAGAGGTCGAAATGTCTTAAAGACAATTTAGAAGTCGACGGGTGCATAAGGAAGCATCAACTTTAAGTACTATCAACCACGGAACAAAACCAAAATTGTTTCAATTTTCGATTAAAATGGCAATTTCCGGCGCTACGTGCCATACACTGTTAAATAAAATAAAACGTATTAAAAAACTGTTACTTATTTCTTTAAGAGTGTTAATTTCCCTGTGTTTGACTGAAATAGTGATATATAATGTGCTCAAATGTACCAATTAAATGCTTGTTTCATACGTAATTATTGACGGTGAAAAGAATAAGACTAACTCGGTAACTTTAAGATTAATCGTTCTTGGGAAAATTTAGTTTTTAGTATTTTTTCCACGTCGCCTTTAAAAGTACGCCCAGTTGCCAAATGAAAACGAAAATTGAAATAAAACTGCAAATTCAGTATGATTTCAAATAATTACCCGTGTACTTTTGTGCTACTGAACCCAATTTAATAAATTATGAAAGGAAGAAAGTGAAAATGAATTTCACTTTCTTCCTTTCGTAATTTATTAAATTGTGTTCGGTATGTTATATCTGTGGCGAAAGCCATATGCTGCCCACATCATATGTTTTAGTTGGGAGGATACTCTCACCGACGTTGATAAACCTGATTTTAGTTCATTATTTTTTTCTGCCGATTGTCATGTCATGTATACTATACACTGATTTGAGGTACATGTATATGTTTTATGCCTTCCGAAAATTTGGCGTCGGTAAATTGCAACCGACAATGAAAATTGAAAATCTGATGTGGGCAGCACATGACTTTCCTTGCAGACTCAATTTCATATTTTCTCTTTATTTCTTCAATAATTCATTAGATTGAATTTAATTGAACCAAATAACACTAAATTTACATTTTTAATTCAATTTTTGTTTTTATGTGGCAATTGGACATTTTTCCGAAATCGACGTAACAAAAATGCAAGAAATCTCAAATATCTTGAGAACGGTTAGCCTAAAGTATAATGGAGTGTGTTATATTATTTTCCTCTTCAAAAATTCGTATATAACAAGAATTTAATTGATACATTTGAGCATGCAGTACTTAATCTTTTTGTTTTCTTTGATGTTGGCGATTTTGGCAGGCCATTTCGTAAAAAAATGTAGGTTGTTATTTTCCGAATTGTACCAAAATCTAATCAGCACCAGAGTATCCCACAGGTAACTTATCTACCAAATCTTGTGAAATTTGGTCAATTCGTATTTTTGCTAGAGTGGATACATGAAATTTTTTCCGGCCATTTCGTACAAAAAGGCGGGTTCTTCTTTTTCGAACCATACCAAATTCTAATCAGCACCAGGGTCACATCCAAGTGACTTACCAAATTTTATGAATTTCGGTCCATTAGTTTTTGAGTTAGAGTGTATACATACATTGCACAGACACACAGACAGACAGACACACAGCCAGACAGACACACAGACAGACACGCAGACAGACAGATACACACACACAGACGTCACGCTGAAAATAGTTTTTTCGTATTCTAGAGGTCTCGAAACGTGTAGATCCGTCGAAAACTCGAGTTGCGATTTTCGACATGATTCCAATACTTTTCCTATATTACCATGTATTGCAGGGAAAGTAAAAAACAATATAATGAATAATCTAAAATAAAATCAATTTTTGTACACTCTTTTCGATTCTTTTTACGATGATATAATGTTTCCCCAGCCTTCACACTATCAACTCGTGACCACCATCCCTTGTAAGATGACTTTCTCCCGAACAAAAGCGTCCATAAAGGTATTAATTTTTGTTCTGATACTGAATTGCAATACTAGCAAATCTGAACAGCATGGAATATGAATTCATGAGAAAACCCGTGTGTCTGATTCTATTTATTTTATGTGTTTTTTTGTGAATTACTTAAAATAAAAATGTACGTATAGAGTTAAGATAAATTTCGAACTATAACTAAGTAACTATCTAAGTCCAAACCTTGTAATATACTTTGATAACTATTAAAGTCCAGAATAATTAGTAAGTTTTTCAGATGGAAGTACTAAAATAAATGCATCAAATAACTGCAGTAAAAATTTCTTGCTGTACATTCAGATCTGATCGCTTAAAATCTTAAAATAAAGTACAATTTATTGCAAAAGTATATAATCAAAACTAAGCAAGTACAAGTTTTATACAGTTTCAGATTATGTTATTTTTGTTTCTCAATATTTATATTAATGTGCGTGCATATAAATACTATCATTTATAACCATAATCATGTGTACTCGCAGAGATTATTTCATTTTATGCGCATATTATATGTAATTTATTCAATTGAAAATTCCATAACACACACAATTTGCTGCAGAAACGCAAAGTTTGACGTCATTCTCTGATATTATACTTTTAAAAGGAAATATTTAGAAACAAGCACGTAAGCAATTACACGTATATAAAGTGTATAAATAGAAACGTATTTAATATAAACGCATACAAAGGATGTAAATAGAGTTATTTCATTTTCCTCAACAAATCCATTATTAAAATTTTTCATATCCAAATTTTTATTATTTTATCCGATTATTTTATAGCCATATTTGTCTAGCAATTATTATGAGTGTGTTACTTAAGTTTAACGGAAGAAATACCCATGCTCAAAACCTATTAAAAATTCGACAATTACGAGGCTAGAAAGATGCTTTCGAGAAACTGGGTCGGTTGCAGATTAAGCAATAATAATCAGGCCTTCAATTTTAACTTAGGATAAACTGCAGGATGTCCTTATCCCGGGTATGATTGACTTCATTATTACCTTCCCTGCAATACATGGTAATGTATAGGGGAAATATTGGAATCATACCGAAAATCAGAACTCGAGTTTTCGACGGATCTATACGTTTCGAGACCTCTGGAATACAAAAAAGCTATTTTTAGCGCCACGTCTGTGTGTGTGTCTGTGTGTGCAATGTATGTATCTACTCTAACTAAAAATCTACTGGATCGAATTTCATAAAATTTGGTAGGTAAGTCACTTGGGTGAGACCCTGGTACTGATTAGTTTTTGGTAGGATTCATAAAAACAGAACCTGCTTTCTTTTGCGGAATGACCCGTAAAAATTTAATGTATCCACTCTAGCTAAAATACTAATGGATCGCATTTCGCAAGAATCGGTTGGTAAGTCGCTTGTGAGTTACCCTGGTGCTGATTAGATTTTGGTACGATTCAGAAAAAAATAACCTGCTTTTTTTGCGAAATCTCCCGCAAAAATCGTCAAAATCTAAACTAAAAAACTACGTATGCTCAAATATATCTATTAAATGCTTGTTTTATACGTAATTTTTAACGATGAAAAGAACAAGACCAACCCCATTACACTGGGGCTAGCCATTCTCGACATATATATATATATATATATATATATATATATTTGTATATTCTCTACTCCACCTTTGAAAATAAGTCCAGTTATCAAATGAGAACGAAAATTGAATTAAAAGTGAATTAAATTTAATTAAAATAAAGAGAACGTGTAAGTCTGCAGGGAAAGTCATGTGCTGCCCACATCAGATTTTTTTTAATTTGGTTCTGCGCATATGATGGCATGGGAATTAAAAACGCGCGCATTTTGTTCTCAGGCTCTCAAAAGAGACCGAACTTGCTAACTGCGATTCTCATCTTACTCCAACGACGTCACTAAATTTCCTTGGACGTTACTGCGTCCTATCTGCAGAGAATAATTGAATATCTTTATGCAAGTTGTTTACGCCTGGATATTGCCACTTCAAAATTAACTAACTATTTTGAACTATAATAATGCGTATGGTTTGGCAACTCCTCTCAAAGTTTACTCTGGTCAGTGATATCAAGAATAACGAATCTTAATTTCCATTAGGTCAAGTAAGTAAGTTTTTCATTGGTTGCCGGCTGAGAGCCCAAACTCATATTAAAGAACTTTGCGTAAATCGTTGACCACCGTGTAGGAAAGAAGCCACGGTGAATTACGCGTACTAGGCATTAGAACCCGACCTATCTTCTTGAATGCTCTGTTACCCAGTAAACTACCCCCTTTTCTTACACATATCTCTGTCTCCCTTTCCTAGTCTGTCAGCTGTCGTCCACCGTCCAAAGTACTGCAAAATCACAACGCATAAGTCGCAACCAATTAGAAATCAGCAACAGTGACATAAATGCTTAACATCGCATTATAAACCTCAGACAAACTCAATATAAACTCGAAACAGCTGTATACTGCATTATTATCTAGTATTATCTTATTTCTGCTTAAATACGTTGCTCAAATTTCTTTTATACTTTGCACAGAGTTTTTTATTTTATTTATTGAACTATTCATAATGCTCCAGAAGCTCCTGTTGGTATGTTAGGTTCATGTATTAATAACTTCAGATTTTAGTTCAACGTAAGATACGTTGAAACAAGTGCATAAGTTGTTCGATATTGGCATCTAAACTTCAAACTTTATTATGGCAGAAGTTTCTTAATTCAACCCTTCAACCAATGAATCTCTGATGGCACAAAATGGGTTGATACTTTCATTTCTTCTGATTGCGTTACGAACAATTATCGGATTTAGAGAGGGGTTGCAACATAGGCCTAAGGGAAGCTGGTTGGTCCAGCAGACGTATCAACTTGATCGGGGCGATAAGGCAGTTGATCGGTGTAGGCAACAGTGGATCTGAGAAGGCACTTATGACGGCCGCAGAAGCTCAGGGCGCCCTGGACAGACAACTGCTGGAGAGGATCATGCAATCATGAGAGGATCCACTTCCCCACCAATGGTGTCGCTATTAGCCATTGGAAGGCATTGCCATCCTCTATGCATCCTGTATCAAGGGATACTAATCGGAGAGGACTGGCAGAAGGTAAGATTAGGTGTCACATCTATAAGGGGTGGGGGTAACCACTGCCGGCTTAACATAGGCAGAGCCGTCGGGATTGGTGCCGAGCTCGGTCAACCTGGGCAGTGCCAGATTGGAGGCATGTTGTCTTTAGTGACGACTTCTCTCTCAGTGCTGATGACAGCGGCATACGTGTTTGAAGGGGGACTGACTAGTATTCCGATCCCGCATTTGTTATCGAACAGCACACGGTCATCGCACGTATTATGGCAGTCTGGGGAGCCTTCTCGCCTGGCAGACGATCTCTTAAAGTTTTGTTGACAGTAAATCTGACAGCTCGCTTGTACGTCTACGATATTCTGCAACTGTTTTTTCTGAATATACTGTCCAGCTGCCCAGGTTCTGTTTACTAACAAGACGATGCTCGATCACATACAGTTCGACTTCCTCAACAATGTCTTCGAGGGTTTCCTTTCCATAGCTATCCAAGTCACCAGACATAACACCAATGGAATACGTCTGGGACGTACTGGGATGGCAATTGCAGCCTTCTCAGTGTGCCACTGAATTAATTAACCAGTTGCAACATTTGTGGCAGAATTTTCATCAACACGGCCATAAGCAACTTCATTGACTTTATGCCACACCGAATATCAGCTTATATAGCTGCCAGAGAATGATTTACCACTTACTAAAATGTCATCTTTTTGTTGCCACCATTTCTTAATAAAACGTTTTTATTTCTAAATTTTATTCATTTGCATATCTCCTCAAACGATACATACATGTCGAGTTTCGCGGCTGTAGCTCAATATCTTATAGGTGCATATATATTTTGCAAGTGTATATATATATATATATATATATATATATATATATATATATATATATATATATATATATGTGTGTGTGTGTGTGTATGAGGTTTTTTTAATGATCTTGTTACATTAAAAGTAAAAATTTTCTGATTGACCAAATTTGTCTAAGGGGGTCGTATAAAAGTTTAAAAAGTGTAACTTTTTGAAAATTAGTGGGGACTATTTCATTAACATAGTTTTATTTCCTACCTTACTTTCAACATTTTTGCAATTTACATTGCCCACTTATTGAACATCCAGAGATTGTAAACCAGCGAACATCCACAAATTGAACATCCAGCTTCTCAAGACCATTCAAGAACGGTATATAATTACTTATACTGACAAAGCCTCAAGCAACTACGCATTCACCTGCAAGTTCTTTTATATTAACACCTTGAGAGCAAAATATGAGAATGATATACTTTATTGCAAAATCAACATTCCCCTTAGGGAAATTTCAAATAAAATTAAAGCCTTATATCTATTAACAGGCATCAAATACACTGGAATCATACAGTACCCCTACTTGATAAATATTCCAAAACTACATAAAAGCCCTATATGTTTCCGACCGGTTACTGTCGGATGTAATACGTATCTCACAAAAGCCAATTCTATGTTACTAAAGCTTTTAAAACCTATTTTGCTACAAATTAATAATAAAGGAAGTTATATCATAAAAAATAGCCAACAAGTGATAAATGCATTAAAATATCATAAAAATCCTTTATACTTAAAGACTTATGACTTCCAAGAACTTTTCAACACTATAGATCTAGAAGACTTATCAAATATCCTTTACCGTTTATATGAAGAATATGAATTAAAAAGAAATATAGAATTCAATAAATTCAAGACTATAATTAGAATAGTCATCAAAGAAAATTATCTTTTCAATGGAATCTTTGCATATCAACAAATTAAAGGCATCCCCATGGGGGGGGGGATGTTCTTCCATACTAGCCGATCTCTACCTTAGTTTTTATGAAAGCCAGTCTCATATTAACAGCGAAATCGTTTACCTGCGTTATGTAGATGACGTGATTATTGGATATGAAAATGAAAACTATTGTATGAACTTTGATTTCTACCCACCCAACCTCATATTGAAAGAAAATCCAGTTAAAAATAACAACGTGGTTGAGTTTTTGGATTTGAGTATCAACTTTAGACAAATCCCAATCCTATTTACCATCTATGACAAAAGAAACCATTTTAAAATACCTATAAATGGAATAATACATTAGCACTCCAACCTACACTTGAATATATTTCGCAATGTATTCTTGGGAGGATTGGTCAGAATTAAAAGAACTATTAAAGAAGAAAATTTACGTATTGATTTTGATCAAGTATTTTTAAAGCAAGCATATATTAAAAAATATCCAGTTCCTTTTATGCTTAAAAATATAGATAATTTATACCGAAACAATTTAGCGTATGGTGTAAAGCTCAAGTCTTTTTTATATTCATTTGGAGAATGAAGGATCGCATCATGCATATGACAGGACCGCAGCACGATCATAAGATGCTGTATACATTTCACCGAGGTCAGCAATACAGATCGCTTGTACGGTAGTGAATTTACTCTCGTCCTCGGTTCATTCCTTTTTGAAGGTCTTGTGACAATTTTTATTGTCACTCCGGAGGTGGGCTTGAGTCAAAGCTGGCGACCAGGAGTGCAGTGCCGCGGTATTTATGACGAGCTCGTCGAAAACTGGGGCGTGAGGGCACAACCCCTTACCGCCATCAAGTAAGTTTTTTGCTAAGCCTTCCTTCCTTTTTTCACTTTTTATCCATTCCTTTTTTATGCATTATATGGTGTATAGTACCTCTTGCTGCTTTGCGCATAATTACTATAACACATATATTTCTGATAATCCACTTTCTTTATATTATATATTTTATATATATATATATATATATATATATATATATATATATATATATATTATATATATATATATATATAATTGTTGCTAAAATCGAATCCTTACTAGGATAAATCATAATTATGTTACCAAACTTAATGAAATTTCATCGGGAAGTTTTCGAGCTAAAGTAGACACAAATATTTCACAAACAAGCATACAGATATCACGCTAAAAATATTTTTTGTATTCTAGATTACTCAAAATGTGCAAATATATCGAAAACTACTCTCGTATTCCTTCTTATACATTACTATGTATGGTAAAAAGATAAGAAATCTATAAATTCATTGTCCACCACTCTGTTTCTTTACCACGAGAGCACAGCATGAGCGTTTTTACTGATGCATTATCTGTCATGAATGAAGCAAACCTGTACCCAAAACCGCGGTGAATTATTAAAATATGATAATTTTGTGTGTGGCAGACATTTCAGAGGATTTTAAATTGCTAATGGCACAAAAACATCTTCAAAAATTGTAGTTTTGTAGTAGAAACGTGATCGAAAGCACGCAAGGTCATCAAACAGTAAAAGTAATAGTCGTTGAAATACTTTGCATAAAATAGTAGTTATAAATTACGGTTTGTTGCTTTCCCTACAATCAAGGCCAAGTTATACATTTGGATCAAAGTAAGCTCTAGTACGGGATTCCTAAGAATATTTTGGGGACCTGCGAGATATTTGCAAAACTATAAGAATGATACGAAGGAAGAAGAAAAATAACATGCAAATTATCATCAACTTTTGACGTGAACGGTTCTGGTTGGGGAGCCCGGTTAAAACCAGGGTGTTACGAGAAATGTAGACACTTTGCTTATATCTCAGAACTTAATAGATAAAAATATAAACAATTTATATTTATTTTGTCAACGATAAGGTTTCATTATCAATATACAACAATAAGAACATTTTATCAGAATTTCTTTTCTAAAAAACAAACAAACAAAAACCAATTTACACATTTACCACTAGTTTGAAATCAAAGTTAATCAAAACCAGATAGGCAGTTCTAAACCCCTTAGAAACGTTTTGGTGTTACACAGGAAACCTATGGAGTCAATCTCCAATAAAAATGAAATATTGGCTTCATTGGTTAGAATATCATTTCAGTGTTTGAAATGTCATTTTTTGTATTTTATATATTTTTTTATTTTTAAAAGACAACAAGAAATTACTCTATAAAATTATAATTTATTTTTTCATCAACGATATTATTATTATTTTCAGAATTTCTATTCTATTTCAAGACGCAGCCTGGAAATCTAATTCAGATTGCTGATTTATTTATACCGGGGACAAAGAAAGCCTTTAAGTATTGTTAGCGCGGATTCTTAATTAACGGATTTAATAACCAGATTAAAGTTCTTAATCCGGAACTGTCTACTATACGCATTTTGTGTATAGGAAAAGTATTAGAACGTTTTCTAAAATTTTAAATCGAATTTTCGGCGAGAAACCACGGAATTATTTAAAGTTTTCATTAACACGTTAGAATATGAATTGTACTGTCGTGTAACGTATTGTCTGTGTATATATGTGTGTATGTATACAGTGGGGGAACTTCAAATCTTGCACCACCTCCCCGCCTAATACTTTCTTTCGACTCAAATCGTCCGACCTACCCGAGGGTGCAAGGTATCTATTGGACGGCTAAAACAGTGCCACCCAATTTAGAGGGGGATCCTGTGAGGGCGACATCTACAGGGACTGTATCCTCCATTCCCTACCACCAACCTCTCAGAAAGACTTTCAGACCCACATATTTAACGTGCCCGTACTCTGCGTGAACACGGGGGCAGTTCAGGTAGAGACCCGGATCCCCCGAGTGCAATCCCTTGCTTTAACTACTGGGCTGTTCCGCCCCTCCCACGAGAAACTTGTAGGAGACAAGAGTGGAAAGTCGTTTTCATTTTTGTCAAATAATTTTGTAAATTTATTGGCAGAAACCAATAAATTTAGAAAATTATATTGACTGTACAAATTACAATATCCTGAATTCTTACTTCATTTTTCTTGTTGTTAAAGAATAATCTAACACATCGTGGTTAAAGCTAACTAATAGTGTACTAAATACAGAAAAAACTGCAGCTCTAATTGCAAGCTGCAACAAATTAAACGTAAATATCGCTTAAGTTCGTCAACTTATCCGAACTTTCCCTACCACTTACTAAAATGCCATCTTTTTGTTGCCACATCTCTTAATAAAACGTTTTTTGTTCCAAAAATTTAATCATTTGCATATCTCCTCAAACAATACATACATGACGAGTTTCGCGACTGTAGCTCAATATCTTATAGGTGAATATATATATTGCAAGTATATATATATATATATATATATATATATATATATATATATATATACATTCCTATCTCTCTATATATATATATTCCTCACTAGGATAAAGCATAATTGACGTCACTACCAAACTTCATGAAATTTCATCGGGAAGTTTTCGAGCTAGAGTAGACAGAAATATTTCATAAACAAGCACACAGATATCACGCTAAAAACGTTTTTGCATTCTAGAATACTCAAAATGTGCAAATATATAGAAAACTATTCATATTCCTTCTTATACATTAATATGTATGGTAAAAGAGTACGAAATCTATAAATTCATTGTCCACCAAACTGTGTCTTTTCCCCGAGAGCACAGCATGAGATATTTTACTGATGTATATCTGTCATGAATGAAGCCATCCTGTACTCAAAAATGCGATGAATTATTAAAATATGATAATTTCGTCTGTGGCAGACATTTCAGAGGATTTTAAACTGTTAATGGCACAAAAAATATCTTGAAAAATTGTAGTTTTGTAGTAGAAACGCGAGTGAAAACACGCTAGGTCATCAAAAAGTAAAATTAACAGTCATTGAAATAATTTACATTAAATAGTTATACATAATCTATTGTTGTTTTCCCTACAATCAAGGCCAAGTTATACATTTAGATCAAAACAAGCTCTAGCACGGGAGTCCACCAAAGAATTTTTTGGAACCTGCGAGATATTTGCAAAACTATACGAATGATATGAAGGAAAAAGAAAAATAACACGCAAAATATGCATCAACTTTTGACGTGAATAACGGTTTTGGTTGGGGTGCCCGGATCAAATCGGGGTGTTACGAAAAATGTGGACACTTTGATTGCTTATATCTTAGAACTTATTGAGATAAAAATATAAGCAATTTATATTTATTTTGTCGAAGATAAGATGCTATTACAAATATACAATAATAAGAATATTTTATCAGAATTTCTTTTCTGAAAAAACAAAAAACTATCTACACATTTACCACTAGTTAAAAATCAAAGTTAATCAAAGCCAGATAGGTCGTTCTAAAGTTATGCTCTTAGAAACATGTTGGAGTTACACGGGAAACCTTTGGTGTCAAGCTCCAATAAATATAAAATATTGGCGTCATTTGTTCGAATATCATTTCAGTTTTTGAAAAGTCATTTTTTGTATTTTATATATTTTTTTATTTTTAAAAGACCAAAAGAAATTACTCTGAAAATTATAATTTGTTTTTTCATCAACGATATTATTATTTTCAGAATTTTTATTCTATTTTAAGACGCAGCCTGGAAATCTAATTTAAATTGCTGAATTGTTTATACCGGGAACAAAGAAAGCCTTTAAGTATTGTTAGCGCTGATTCTTAATTAACGGATTTAATAAGCAGATTAAAGTTCTTAATCCGGAACTGCCTATAATACGCATTTTGTGTATAGGAAAAATATTGAAATGGCTTCTAAAATTTTAAATCGAGTTTTCGGCGAGAAATCACGGGATTATTTAAAGTTTTCATTAACACGTTAGAGTATCAATTGTACTGTCGTGTAACGTATTGTCTGTGTATATATGTGTGTATGTATACAGTGGGGGAACTTCAAATCTTGTCCCACCTCCCCGCCAGAAACTTTCTTTCGACCCAATCCGTCTGATCTACCCGAAAGTGAAAGGTATCTATTTGGACGGCCAGAATAGTGCCACCCAATTTACAGGGGGATCCTGTGAGGGCGACATCCACAGGGACTGTATCCTCCTTCAACTACCACCAACCTCCCAGAAAACTCTCAAACGTACATATTTAACTTGTCCATACTCTGCGTGAACACGGGGGCAGTTCAGGTAGAGACTCGGATCCTCAGAGTGCAATCCCTTGCTTTAAACACTGGGCTGTTCCGCCCCTCTCACGAGAAACCGGTAGGACACAAAATTGGAAATTGGGTTTTAAATTTTGTCAAATTATAATTTCGTAAATTTATTGGTAGAAAGCAATAAATTAAAAATTATATTAACTCTTCAAATTACAATATCATGAATTTTTACTTGACAGTTAATATTTAATTTTAAGGCTCCCAAAGACATGGAAAATCTATATAAATAAAAATGAAAATCTGTCTGTCTGTCTGTCTGTCTGTCTGTCTGTTTGTCACACCATCACGGGAGAACGGCTGAACCGAATTTGATGAAATTTTGTGGGTAGTCCAGAAATAGCCCCACTTAAAATTATATCCGTGTTTTGAGTTTCTACGACCAGTGGTTCTCGAGATATTAGTAAAAAACGAAATTTTCGTTTGTCCCATCATCACGGAAAAACGGCTGAACCGAATTTAATGAAATTTGGTGAATAGCCTTGAAATACCCCCCCATAAATTTTGTCCAAGTTTCGAGTTTCTAAGACCTGGGGTTGTCGAGATATTAATGAAAAACGGAACTTTTTCCTAGGAGTTCTACTCCCTAACTCCGTGGTTTATCCAAACGAAAAGCTTGAAAATCGTTTGAAAGTGAATTAAAATTTAATCTCTGAGTTTGATGGGAGATTTTTTGCGTTAATTAGTCACTTTCTGAAAACATGAATTGTTTGAAACATGATTTAAAGGGGAAATCTATCTCCATGGTTCATGGTTTATTTAAAACAAGCTTTTACGGAACAATGAGAAGTATAGAGAAATCAAAATCGTTATTTAATTTCGCAGTTTATGTTATAAGACATGACATATTTAACATGTTATAAGATTCTATCTTATATCATGTTACTCAGAAACGCAATTAAATTAAATCTGTCTGTTAATTTTAATAATTATTTTTTCGATTTGAATAATAAATAAATGGATATAAAAATATATTTTAGAAAAGAACGATTTGATTTTTCTTATAGCATTTTTGACTGGATAATATCAATTACGGTCTTCAGGTTTAAAAATTATTATTATTTATATTTTCGGGGATTATTGATTCAAGGATTATTGATATTTTCAAGTTATTATGCAATTATTTTATTATGACAAAAATTGTTTAAACTCATATATTGTATGTTGTACGAATCTTCTACAAATACACGTGTATATCTTTTAATCTACGAGAATATAAGTAGTACAGGTATATTGACATATGTTTTGATATATATTGGCATATATTGGAATCAATTACGACCTTCTGGTATGAAGAGTACGGATATTATTGATGTTTTCAATTTATTACGTCATCTCTTTTATTTTGGCAAATATTTTTGAGACGCATATTGTAATACGGGTAATCTTCTACTAACACATTGGCATATTTTCTGATCTGCGACAATATAATTAGTACGGGGTTGCATATATTCATTCAATTCCTATTTTTTCTTCTGTAAATTTGCTTACAAAAGGGGGCAGGATGTTTTATTCTTCAGATCTGATCGTGAAGATAATTTTGCATAGTGAGAACATATATTCTTAAACTTCTCTTTAGGAGCAATAAATTTAATATTTTAACAGAATTTGCACATGATTGCGAACTTTAAGTTTCTTTAAATTATACACTCCGTACGAATAACGCGTGTGCTGTTAGTGGTTAATAAATTTTAACATTTTAGGAGGATATATCATGTTGCTCGGCATCGCAATTAAATTAAATGTGTTTGTTAATGTTTTTATTATTTTTTTTCGATTTAAATAATAAATAAATGGACAAATGGATATAAAAGTATATCTTATGAATGGACGGTTTGATTTTTCTTTTAATTATATTAATTGCTGACTGCGTACATCAATTTCATTTATTTTGGCAAAGAGTTTTCAAGCTTATATCGCATTTAGCTACTAAACTCATATATTGTGTTTAGCCAATAAATTCATATAGCCGATTGTTGAAACAGAAAAAGAGTAGAGCGGGTATATCTTCTAATACAATTGTAGTGTTTTCATTTAGTATATTGAAACGGGATAAGAATGTTTCATTCAGATCTGCAAATTTAAAGCTACGAATTTGGAGGGATATCGCTAATTTGACAACTTTTCTTAAACTTTGCCAAATTGACGGAAATGTCGCCAAATTGATATAAACGACACACAAACAGCTGCCATAAACCTTCGGGTTGGTCGTGTGGCTTGGGTCTTCTACATATCAATGAAATTTTTTTTTGTTTTGTTAGAAGAAAGTACTGAAATGATGTTTGGTTAGCATTTATCTGTCAGACCAACCATCCTACTTAGTAATACATTTAGCGAATTTTTAAAATGTCACCAAATTGATAAAAATATTTTAAAATCTATAAAAATATCTTGAAATTGATAAATATGCGTACATAAATGATATTAATTGTTTTTTGTTAGGGGATAGTATTGTGATGATATTTCGTCAATTTGTCGCAAAGTGGAACTGTCAGTTCTACAGTCCCACTTGGCGATAAATTTGGCAAATTTTTAAAATGTCGCTAATTTGACGAAACTGTCGCCAAATGTTCCATAGAAATATAACTATTTAGACGATATTTTTTCTACCAATTTATTTGAAGCAAATGATATCATGTCGCTTAGCAACGGATTTAAATCCAATGTGTTTATGCGGCAGACGATTTTTATTAAATCCTTTCCGATTTGAATAATGAAGATATGTATATAAAATAAATTTCATTGCCATTTCATTTTGGACTGGATAATATCAATTATACTCTTCAGGTTTAAACATTATTATTATTGATATTTTCCGGAATTATTGATTCAGGGATTATTGATATTTTTAAGTTATTACGCCATTGTTTTATTGCGGCAAAAATTGCTGACACACGCATATTGTACGTTGTACGAGTAATCTTCTAGGAATGCACGGGTATATCTTCTAACCTACGAGAATATAAGTAGTACAGGTATATTGGCATATATTTTGACATATATTGGCATATATATTGGAATCAAGTACAGTCTTCTGGTATGAAGATTAAGGGGATTAATTATATATTCAATTTATTACGTCGTCTGTTGTATTTTACCAAAAAACATTTGTGACTCATATTGCAAAACGGGTAATCTTCTACTAATAATCGGACATTATAAGTAGTACGTGTATATCTTCCCATATAATTTTAGCACTTTAATTTTGACATATATTGGAATAAATGACTGTCTTCAGATTTAAAGATTACGGGTTTATTGGTATTTTCAATTTATACATGTAATCTACTAATACAGGTTATATTTTCTAATATTCGCGTATATAATTAGTACGGGTACCATACAATTTTAACGCTCTTATTTTGCATATATTGATTCAATTCCATATTTTTTTTTATATTTGCTTACATAAGGGGTCCAAGATGTTTTATTCTTCAGATATGTCCATGAAGATAATTTTATATAGCGAGAACAGAGATTCTTAAACTTCTTTTTAGGAGCATTATATTAAATATTTTAACAGAATATTTTGATTAAGCATGTCATTTAGTATACTATAAGAATTTGGGCATGATTATGAATTTCAAGTTTCTTTATATTATATACTCCGTACGAAGAACGGGTATGCTGCTAGTAATCTATATAAATAAAAATGAAAATCTGTCTGTCTGTCTGTCTGTCTGTCTGTTTGTCACACCATCACGGGAGAACGGCTGAACCGAATTTGATGAAATTTTGTGGGTAGCCCAGAAATAGCCCCACTTAAAATTATATCCGTGTTTTGAGTTTCTACGACCAGTGGTTCTCGAGATATTAGTAAAAAACGAAATTTTCGTTTGTCTCATCATCACGGAAAAACGGCTGAACCGAATTTAATGAAATTCGGTGAATAGCCTTGAAATATCCCCCCATAAATTTTGTCCAAGTTTCGAGTTTCTAAGACCTGGGGTTGTCGAGATATTAATGAAAAACGGAACTTTTTCCTAGGAGTTCTACTCCCTAACTCCGTGGTTTAACCAAACGAAAAGCTTGAAAATCGTTTGAAAGTGAATTAAAATTTAATCTCTGAGTTTGATGGGAGATTTTTTGCGTTAATTAGTCACTTTCTGAAAACATGAATTGTTTGAAACATGATTTAAAGGGGAAATCTATCTCCATGGTTCATGGTTTATTTAAAACAAGCTTTTACGGAACAATGAGAAGTATAGAGAAATCAAAATCGTTATTTAATTTCGCAGTTTATGTTATAAGACATGACATATTTAACATGTTATAAGATTCCATCTTATATCATGTTACTCAGAAACGCAATTAAATTAAATCTGTCTGTTAATTTTAATAATTATTTTTTCGATTTGAATAATAAATAAATGGATATAAAAATATATTTTAGAAAAGAACGATTTGATTTTTCTTATAGCATTTTTGACTGGATAATATCAATTACGGTCTTCAGGTTTAAAAATTATTATTATTTATATTTTCGGGGATTATTGATTCAAGGACTATTGATATTTTCAAGTTATTATGCAATTATTTTATCATGACAAAAATTGTGTAAACTCATATATTGTATGTTGTACGAATCTTCTACAAATACACTTGTATATCTTTTAATCTACGAGAATATAAGTAGTACAGGTATATTGACATATGTTTTGATATATATTGGCATATATTGGAATCAATTACGACCTTCTGGTATAAAGAGTACGGATATTATTGATGTTTTCAATTTATTACGTCATCTCTTTTATTTTGGCAAATATTTTTGAGACGCATATTGTAATACGGGTAATCTTCTACTAACACATTGGCATATTTTCTGATCTGCGACAATATAATTAGTACGGGGTTGCATATATTCATTCAATTCCTATTTTTTCTTCTGTAAATTTGCTTACAAAAGGGGGCAGGATGTTTTATTCTTCAGATCTGATCGTGAAGATAATTTTGCATAGTGAGAACATATATTCTTAAACTTCTCTTTAGGAGCAATAAATTTAATATTTTAACAGAATTTGCACATGATTGCGAACTTTAAGTTTCTTTAAATTATACACTCCGTACGAATAACGGGTGTGCTGTTAGTGGTTAATAAATTTTAACATTTTAGGAGGATATATCATGTTGCTTGGCATCGCATTTAAATTAAATGTGTTTGTTAATGTTTTTATTATTTTTTTTCGATTTAAATAATAAATAAATGGATAAATGGATATAAAAGTATATCTTATGAATGGACGGTTTGATTTTTCTTTTAATTATATTAATTGCTGACTGCGTACATCAATTTCATTTATTTTGGCAAAGAGTTTTCAAGCTTATATCGTATTTAGCTACTAAACTCATATATTGTGTTTAGCCAATAAATGCATATAGCCGATTGTTGAAACAGACAAAGAGTAGAGCGGGTATACCTTCTAATACAATTGTAGTGTTTTCATTTAGTATATTGAAACGGGATAAGAATGTTTCATTCAGATCTGCAAATTCAAAGCTACGAATTTGGAGGGATATCGCTAATTTGACAACTTTTCTTAAACTTTGCCAAATTGACGGAAATGTCGCCAAATTGATATAAACGACACACAAACAGCTGCCATAAACCTTCGGGTTGGTCGTGTGGCTTGGGTCTTCTACATATCAATGAAATTTTTTTTTGTTTTGTTAGAAGAAAGTACTGAAATGATGTTTGGTTAGCATTTATCTGTCAGACCAACCATCCTACTTAGTAATACATTTAGCGAATTTTTAAAATGTCACCAAATTGATAAAAATATTTTAAAATCTATAAAAATATCTTGAAATTGATAAATATGCGTACATAAATGATATTAATTGTTTTTTGTTAGGGGATAGTATTGTGATGATATTTCGTCAATTTGTCGCAAAGTGGAACTGTCAGTTCTACAGTCCCACTTGGCGATAAATTTGGCAAATTTTTAAAATGTCGCTAATTTGACGAAACTGTCGCCAAATGTTCCATAGAAATATAACTATTTAGACGATATTTTTTCTACCAATTTATTTGAAGCAAATGATATCATGTCGCTTAGCAACGGATTTAAATCCAATGTGTTTATGCGGCAGACGATTTTTATTAAATCCTTTCCGATTTGAATAATGAAGATATGTATATAAAATAAATTTCATTGCCATTTCATTTTGGACTGGATAATATCAATTATACTCTTCAGGTTTAAACATTATTATTATTGATATTTTCCGGAATTATTGATTCAGGGATTATTGATATTTTTAAGTTATTACGCCATTGTTTTATTGCGGCAAAAATTGCTGACACACGCATATTGTACGTTGTACGAGTAATCTTCTAGGAATGCACGGGTATATCTTCTAACCTACGAGAATATAAGTAGTACAGGTATATTGGCATATATTTTGACATATATTGGCATATATATTGGAATCAAGTACAGTCTTCTGGTATGAAGATTAAGGGGATTAATTATATATTCAATTTATTACGTCGTCTGTTGTATTTTACCAAAAAACATTTGTGACTCATATTGCAAAACGGGTAATCTTCTACTAATAATCGGACATTATAAGTAGTACGTGTATATCTTCCCATATAATTTTAGCACTTTAATTTTGACATATATTGGAATAAATGACTGTCTTCAGATTTAAAGATTACGGGTTTATTGGTATTTTCAATTTATACATGTAATCTACTAATACAGGTTATATTTTCTAATATTCGCGTATATAATTAGTACGGGTACCATACAATTTTAACGCTCTTATTTTGCATATATTGATTCAATTCCATATTTTTTTTTATATTTGCTTACATAAGGGGTCCAAGATGTTTTATTCTTCAGATATGTCCATGAAGATAATTTTATATAGCGAGAACAGAGATTCTTAAACTTCTTTTTAGGAGCATTATATTAAATATTTTAACAGAATATTTTGATTAAGCATGTCATTTAGTATACTATAAGAATTTGGGCATGATTATGAATTTCAAGTTTCTTTATATTATATACTCCGTACGAAGAACGGGTATGCTGCTAGTAATCTATATAAATAAAAATGAAAATCTGTCTGTCTGTCTGTCTGTCTGTCTGTTTGTCACACCATCACGGGAGAACGGCTGAACCGAATTTGATGAAATTTTGTGGGTAGCCCAGAAATAGCCCCACTTAAAATTATATCCGTGTTTTGAGTTTCTACGACCAGTGGTTCTCGAGATATTAGTAAAAAACGAAATTTTCGTTTGTCTCATCATCACGGAAAAACGGCTGAACCGAATTTAATGAAATTCGGTGAATAGCCTTGAAATATCCCCCCATAAATTTTGTCCAAGTTTCGAGTTTCTAAGACCTGGGGTTGTCGAGATATTAATGAAAAACGGAACTTTTTCCTAGGAGTTCTACTCCCTAACTCCGTGGTTTAACCAAACGAAAAGCTTGAAAATCGTTTGAAAGTGAATTAAAATTTAATCTCTGAGTTTGATGGGAGATTTTTTGCGTTAATTAGTCACTTTCTGAAAACATGAATTGTTTGAAACATGATTTAAAGGGGAAATCTATCTCCATGGTTCATGGTTTATTTAAAACAAGCTTTTACGGAACAATGAGAAGTATAGAGAAATCAAAATCGTTATTTAATTTCGCAGTTTATGTTATAAGACATGACATATTTAACATGTTATAAGATTCCATCTTATATCATGTTACTCAGAAACGCAATTAAATTAAATCTGTCTGTTAATTTTAATAATTATTTTTTCGATTTGAATAATAAATAAATGGATATAAAAATATATTTTAGAAAAGAACGATTTGATTTTTCTTATAGCATTTTTGACTGGATAATATCAATTACGGTCTTCAGGTTTAAAAATTATTATTATTTATATTTTCGGGGATTATTGATTCAAGGACTATTGATATTTTCAAGTTATTATGCAATTATTTTATCATGACAAAAATTGTGTAAACTCATATATTGTATGTTGTACGAATCTTCTACAAATACACTTGTATATCTTTTAATCTACGAGAATATAAGTAGTACAGGTATATTGACATATGTTTTGATATATATTGGCATATATTGGAATCAATTACGACCTTCTGGTATAAAGAGTACGGATATTATTGATGTTTTCAATTTATTACGTCATCTCTTTTATTTTGGCAAATATTTTTGAGACGCATATTGTAATACGGGTAATCTTCTACTAACACATTGGCATATTTTCTGATCTGCGACAATATAATTAGTACGGGGTTGCATATATTCATTCAATTCCTATTTTTTCTTCTGTAAATTTGCTTACAAAAGGGGGCAGGATGTTTTATTCTTCAGATCTGATCGTGAAGATAATTTTGCATAGTGAGAACATATATTCTTAAACTTCTCTTTAGGAGCAATAAATTTAATATTTTAACAGAATTTGCACATGATTGCGAACTTTAAGTTTCTTTAAATTATACACTCCGTACGAATAACGGGTGTGCTGTTAGTGGTTAATAAATTTTAACATTTTAGGAGGATATATCATGTTGCTTGGCATCGCATTTAAATTAAATGTGTTTGTTAATGTTTTTATTATTTTTTTTCGATTTAAATAATAAATAAATGGATAAATGGATATAAAAGTATATCTTATGAATGGACGGTTTGATTTTTCTTTTAATTATATTAATTGCTGACTGCGTACATCAATTTCATTTATTTTGGCAAAGAGTTTTCAAGCTTATATCGTATTTAGCTACTAAACTCATATATTGTGTTTAGCCAATAAATGCATATAGCCGATTGTTGAAACAGACAAAGAGTAGAGCGGGTATACCTTCTAATACAATTGTAGTGTTTTCATTTAGTATATTGAAACGGGATAAGAATGTTTCATTCAGATCTGCAAATTCAAAGCTACGAATTTGGAGGGATATCGCTAATTTGACAACTTTTCTTAAACTTTGCCAAATTGACGGAAATGTCGCCAAATTGATATAAACGACACACAAACAGCTGCCGCCGTGTTCATGTGGAGAACGATCACGTTAAACATGTGGGTGCGAAAGTCCTTCCGAGAGGTTGGTGGTAGGGGAAGGAGGGTACGGTCCCTGTGGATGCCTCCCCCACTGGGTTCCGGTCTGAATTGGGTGGCACTTCCCGACCGTCCAAACAGTTACCTTACACCTTTCTGGTAGGTCGGACGGTCTGGGTTTCAACAACAACACAAACAGCTGCCATAAACTTTCGGGTTGGTCGTGTGGCTTGGGTCTTCTACATAACAATGGATTTTTTTTTTTTTTTTTTGTTAGAAGAGAGTACTGAAATGATGTTTGGTTAGCATTTATCTGTCAGACCAACCATCCTACTTAGTAATACATTTAGCGAATTTTTAAAATGTCACCAAATTGATAAAAATGTTTTCAAATCTATAAAAATATCTTCAAATTGATAAAATTGCGCTACATAAATGATATTAATTGTTTTTTGTTAGGGGATAGTATTGTGATGATATTTCGTCAATTTGTCGCAAAGTGGAACTGTCAGTTCTACAGTCCCACTTGGCGATACATTTGGCGATTTTTTAAAATGTCGCTAATTTGACGAAACTGTCGCCAAATGTTCCATAGAAATATAACTATTTAGACGGTATTTTTTCTACCAATTTATTTGAAGCAAATGATATCATGTCGCTTAGCAACGGATTTAAATCCAATGTGTTTATGCGGCAGACGATTTTTATTAAATCCCTTCCGATTTGAATAATGAAGATATGTATATAAAATAAATTTCATTGCCATTTCATTTTGGACTGGATAATATCAATTATACTCTTCAGGTTTAAACATTATTATTATTGATATTTTCCGGAATTATTGATTCAGGGATTATTGATATTTTTAAGTTATTACGCCATTGTTTTATTGCGGCAAAAATTGCTGACACACGCATATTGTACGTTGTACGAGTAATCTTCTAGGAATGCTCGGGTATATTTTCTAACCTACGAGAATATAAGTAGTACAGGTATATTGGCATATATTTTGACATATATTGGCATATATATTGGAATCAAGTACAGTCTTCTGGTATGAAGATTAAGGGGATTAATTATATATTCAATTTATTACGTCGTCTGCTGTATTTTACCAAAAAACATTTGTGACTCATATTGCAAAACGGGTAATCTTCTACTAATAAACGGACATTATAAGTAGTACGTGTATATCTTCCCATATAATTTTAGCACTTTAATTTTGACATATATTGGAATAAATGACTGTCTTCAGATTTAAAGATTACGGGTTTATTGGTATTTTCAATTTATACATGTAATCTACTAATACAGGTTATATTTTCTAATATTCGCGTATATAATTAGTACGAGTCCCATACAATTTTAACGCTTTTATTTTGCATATATTGATTCAATTCCATATTTTTTTTTATATTTGCTTACATAAGGGGTCCAAGATGTTTTATTCTTCAGATATGTCGATGAAGATAATTTTATATAGCGAGAACAGAGATTCTTAAACTTCTTTTTAGGAGCATTATATTAAATATTTTAACAGAATATTTTGATTAAACATGTCATTTAGTATACTATAAGAATTTGGGCATGATTATGAATTTCAAGTTTCTTTATATTATATACTCCGTACGAAGAACGGGTATGCTGCTAGTCTATATAAATAAAAATGAAAATCTGTCTGTCTGTCTGTCTGTCTGTCTGTCTGTCTGACTGTCTGTTTGTCACACCATCACGGGAGAACGGCTGAACCGAATTTGATGAAATTTTGTGGGTAGCCCAGAAATAGCCCCCCTTAAAATTATATCTGTGTTTTGAGTTTCTACGACCAGTGGTTCTCGAGATATTAGTAAAAAACGAAATTTTCGTTTGTCTCATCATCACGGAAAAACGGCTGAACCGAATTTAAAGAAATTTGGTGAATGGCCTTGAAATATCCCCCCATAACTTTTGTCCAAGTTTCGAGTTTCTAAGACCTGGGGTTGTCGAGATATTAATGAAAAACGGAACTTTTTCCTATGAGTTACACTCTCCAACTCCGTGGTTTCTTCAAACGGAAAGGATAAAAATCGTTTGTTTAAAGCGGCGAAATGAAATAAAACTTTATTTCCGAGTTTGGTGCAGGATTTTTGCATTAATTAGTCACTATCGGAAAACACGAATTGTTTGAAACATGAATTTAAATGGAAAAATCTACCTCCGTGGTTATATTTCACAAGCTTTTACTCAACGATTAAAAGTATAAAGAAATCAAAATGGATATTTAATTTCGCATTTTATGAGGAAGATTCTATCTTATATCATGTTGCTCGGCAACGGAATGAAATTAAATGTGTTGTTAATATTTATTATTATTTTTTCTATTTGAATAATAAATAAATGGATGTAAAAATATATTTTTAAATGAAAGGTTTGGTTGTTCTTTTAATTATATAAATTGCGAACTGCGTACATCATTTTCATTTATTTTGGCAAAGAGGTTTCCAGCTCATATATTGTGTTTAGCTAATAAACTCAAATATTGTGTTTACCCAATAAATTCATTTAGCCGATTGTTGAAGCAGAAAAAGATTAGAACGGCTGTATCTTAAAATACAATTTTAGTGTTTTCATTTAGTATATACAAACGGGGTCAGAATATTTTATTCTTCAGATCTGCAAATTTAGAGCTACGAGTTTAGCGGAATATGTCTAAATAACTTGGTAAATTTTCTTAAACTTTACCAAATTAGCGGAAATGTTTCCAAATTTATAAAAATGACGCGAATCAATGATTTGTTTTTTTATAATAGAGTACTGAAATGATGTTTCGGTAGCATTTGTTGGACAGTCCATCCATCCTACTTAGTAACACATTTAACAAATTTTTTTTAATATCACCAAATTTATAAAAATATTTGTAAATCCATAAACATATCATGAAATTGATAAAATCGCGCTTAATAAATTAAATTAATTTTGTTTTGTTAGGGGATAGTATTGTGATGATGTTCCGTCAATTTGTCGCAAAATGGGATTATCAGTTCCACAGCCCCACTTGGCGATAAATTTGGCGATTTTTTAAGTTATCGCTAAATTGACTAAAATGTCGCCAAACCTTCCATGGAGATCGCATTATTCAGACGATATGATTTCCATCAATTTATTTGAAGCAAATGATATCATGTCGCTTAACAACGGATCCAACTTGTTATGCCGCATACGATTTTATATTAAATCTTTTCCGATTTTTATAATAAATATATGTATATAAAATAAATGTCATTGACATTGCATTTTTGACTGGATAATATCAATTACGGTGTTCAGGTTTAAACATTCTTATAATTGATATTTTCGGGGACTGTTGATTCAGGGATTATTGATATTTTCAAGTTATTATGCCATTGTTTTATTATGACGAAAATTGTTGAAACTCATATATAGTACTTTGTACGAGTAATCTTCTACAAATGCATTATATTTTCTAATCTATGAGAATATAAGCAGTACAGGTATATTGGCATATATTTTGTTATATATTGGCATATATTGGAATCCATTAAGCCTTCTGGTATAAAGATTACGGGGATTATTGATATTTCCATTTTATTACGTCATCAGTTTTATTTTGACAAATATTTTTAAGACTCATATTGTAATACGGGTAATCTTCTACTAGCACACTGGCATATTTTCTAATCTGCGACAATATAAGTAGTACGGGGTTGCATATATTGATACAATTCCTTTTTTTTTGTAAATTTTCTTACAAAAGGGGGCTAGGATGTTTTATTCTTCAGATCTGCCCATGAAGATAATTTTGCATAGTGAGAACGGATATTCTTAAACTTCTCTTTAGGAGCAGTAAATTTAATATTTTAACAGAATTTGCACATGATTGCGAATTATAAGTTTCTTTATATTATATATTCCGTACGAAGAACGGGTATGCTGCTAGTCTATATAAATAAAATTGAAAATCTGTCTGTCTGTCTGTCTGTCTGTCTGTCTGTCTGTCTGTTTGTCCCATCATCACGGGAGAACGGCTGAACCGAATTTGATGAAATTTTGTGGGTAGCCTAGAAATAGCCCCACTTAAAATTTAGTCCATGTTTTGAGTTTCTACGACCAGTGGTTCTCGAGATATTAGTAAAAAACAAAATGTTCGTTTGTCTCATCATCACGAGAAAACGGCTGAACCGAATTCAATGAAATTTTGTGGATAGCCTTGAAATAGCCCCCCATAAATTTTGCCCAAGTTTCGAGTTTCTAAGACCAGGCATTGTCGAGATATTAATGAAAAACGGAACTTTTTCTTAGGAGATCTACTCTCCAACTCCGTGGTTTATCCAAACGGAAAGGATGAAAATCGTTTGTTTTAAACGCCAAAATGAAATAAAACTTTATTTCCGAGTTTGGTGCAGGATTTTTGCATTAATTAGTCACTATAGGAAAACATAAATTGTTTAAAACATGAATTTAAATGGAAAAATCTACCTCCATGGTTCAACTGTCACAAGCTTTTACTCAACGATGTAAAGTATAAAGAAATCAAAATGGCTATTTAATTTCGCATTTTATGAGGAAGATTCTATCTTATATCATGTTGCTCGGCAACGGAAGGAAATTAAATGTGTTGTTAATATCTATTATTATTTTTTTTATTTGTATAATAAATAAATGGATGTAAAAATATATTTTATAAATGAACGGTTTGATTGTTCTTTTAATTGTATATATTGCGGACTGCGTACATCACTTTCATTTATTTTAGCAAAGAGGTTTCAAGCTCATATATTGTGTTTAGCTAATAAACTCATATAATTGTGTTTACCCAATAAATTCATTTAGCCGATTGTTGAAGCAGAAAAAGAGTAGAACGGGTGTATGTATCTTCTAATACAATTTTACTGTTTTCATTTAGTATATACAAACGGGATCAGGATATTTTATTCTTCAGATCTGCAAATTCAGAGCTACGAATTTAGAGGAATATCTCTAAATAACTTGGTAACTTTTCTTAAACTTTACCAAATTAGTGGAAATGTCTCCAAATTGATAAAAATGACCCAAATCAATGAAATTAAATTTGTGTTTTTTAAAATAAAGTACTGAAATGATGTTTCTGTAGCATTTGTCGGTCAGTCCATCCATCCTACTTAGTAACACCTTTAAGGAATTTTTTTAATATCACCAAATTGGTAAAAATATTTCTAAATCCATAAAAATATCATGAAATTGACAAAATCGCGCTTAATAAATGAAATTAATTGTGCTTTGTTAGGAGATAGTATTGTGATGATGTTTCGTCAATTTGTCGCATAATGGGATTATCAGTTCTACAGTCCCACTTGGCGATAAATTTGGCGATTTTTTTCAGTTATAGCTAAATTGACGAAAATGTCACCAAACCTTCTATGGAGATTGCATTATTCAGATGATATGATTTCCATCAATTTATTTAAAGCAATTGATATTATGTCGCTTAGCAACGAATCCAATATGTTATGCGGCATATGATTTTTATTAAATCTTTTCCGATTTGAATAGTAAAAATATGTATATAAAATAAATTTCATTAACATTGGATTTTTGACTGGATAATATCAATTACGGTCTTCAGGTTTAAACATCATTATTATTGATATTTTCGGGGACTGTTGATTCAGGGATTACTGATATTTTCAAATTATTATGGAATTGTTTTATTATGACGAAAATTGTTGAAACTCATATATAGTACGTTGTACGAGTAATCTTCTACAAATGCATGGGTATATCTTCCAATCTACGAGAATATAAGTAGTACAGGTATATTGGCATATATTTTGATATATATTGGCATATATTCGAATCAATTACGACCTTCTGGTATTAAGATTACGGGGATTTTTGATACTTTCAATTTTTTATGTCATCTCTTTTATTTTGGCAAATATTTTTGAGACACATATTGCAATACGGGTAAGCTTCTACTAACACACTGGCATATTTTCTAATCTGCGACAATATAAGTAGTACGGGGTTGCATATATTGATTCAATTCCCTTTTTTTTTGTAAATTTGCTTACAAAAGGGGCCAGGATGTTTTATTCTTCAGATCTGCCCGTGAAGATAATTTTGCATAGTGAGAACAGATATTCTTAAACTTCTCTTTATGAGCAACAAATTTAATATTTTAACAGAATTTGCACATGATTGCGAATTATAAATTTCTTTATATTATATACTCCGTACGAAGAACGGGTATGCTGCTAGTACTCTAATAAATTTAAGTTGCATTTTTTTAAAAGTTTTATTTTGTTTAACAATGTGTGTTATGTAGTGTCGAAAATAGTCGTTGTAATAAAAAAAAGTCTTCTTTAGGTTGTGTCCAGTGGTCAGTTATAAAGGTGCAAAGTTTATCCTTTTTCATCACCAGGGGGGTTATTGAGTATCTGAAAGGACTTTTGGACCTCCTCCCTTTATGTTGTCCGCCCCATCGGAGAATTAGAAAATAACATTCCGCTAGATTCTATTCACCAGTTGATACTATAAATATGTACTCAGACTTCTAGGTCATTTAGAATAGTTCTGGAATTGTTAAAAATACTTTTCTAAACCCCAGCTTTTCCTCAGCCCCCCCCCAGGAGGTAATCGAAATTCCGGCTTCACTTGATCGATATTTTAAATATGCAACGATTCAGCATTCTAAATTCCAGGAGACTTTTTTAGGGTGGAGGGGTCTAAAAATGCTTTTAGAAAAACCTTTCTTTTCTACCTACCCCCTCCACCGGTGCAAGAATAGAAAAATTATGCTTTGTTGGGATTGTTCCAGTTATCGATACTATAAGTGCTCAAAATTTCAGTCTTCTAGGTTACCAGAGGGTTTCTGAAGGGTCTGAAAAGACAGAAATAAGTTAGATAATCATTATGTAGATTGTTTCTTGGACCTTTCTACAACTCTGGGCTTCTCTGCATTGTGCAGTTTCATGTATTCATTCCAGAAGTATTAATCAGATTTATTCGTAATCTTGGTGCTGATAAGATTTTGATTGTACACAGAGCCTTTCTTTGAAAGACGTTCTCACAAATGATTTTTTTACTACATCAAGCAAGAAATAAAATAGCGTAATATGCAATTTATTTGTAGATTGTTTCTTTGCGAACGCTATCGAAACTGACACATTCAGCTCTACCACACAACTGTCATTTAATTTCATAAAAAATGGACTCACAAGGCTGCAATAGTAGAAGCTGTAAGTATAGTTTATTTTATGCTGACAAGCGCATTCATATTTTCTGATTCGCATCTATAATTACTTCTCAAAATATGTAGCATCTGCAATGATATGATTTAATTAATTCCTAGTAAAATATCTAGTGTGGAAATTTTGGTTCGCTGAATCTATAAAATATTCACCATTTCTTATCATCTGGATATCTCTGAATGTTTGTTTCAAATCTACTTCAGTGTCTGTTTGTATTTTAATACCGCCTTCAACACGCCTCTTAGTAATCATGATCGATTTTTCGCACTTTATATCGTCCTTCTCGATCCCCATGGCTTTTGACACTGATTAGCTCTCAGTAGGAAGCTTTTCTTGTCTCCTGAAACGCGGAAAATTTAATAATGGCCCCCGTTCTTAGACAGCTTTATTCCTGCAAAGATGATGCTAATAAGTTATCAGAGAAAGATTGGAGTTCGGATTACTTTATATTTAAGTAATTGGGTTTATAAGGGTAAAATGTTTTTTTTTCTTTTAGAAAATATAAACGGATTTATGCTCCCAGTGCATGGATGGACCTGTTTTGACCTGTTAGTTTTGGTTTCGCATTGAATAGCTGATAACTGCACTGGCAGTAAGATAATTGTAATTTGACGAACCTCTATGATGTCCCACCACTATCCAGCTGCTTTAAAAATGTATGAAAGATTCAGTGCCTGCCCAATGCAGGTTCATTGTCTAATTCGTAAACAACAATATCACTTAGCTGCAAGTGAAATTATTGGCGTAATAACTGTTTAACGTGTTTGTGTCTTTTCAAATCTTCCAGAAGTCTGCATAGAAGTACGTCGTTTCATTCATATGTTTTAAGAGATAAAAGAACCTTTACATATATAACAAGGTAAATAACGCACATTTTAACGATATTAATATAAAAAAATACTTGAACACTTTAAGTTCAGAAAAAGTACATTTAATTCTTTAAATCTTAAAATACCTATAAATATTCAAAGGAACTCGTAAAATAGCTTTAATAATTTTCGGCTGCCGTAATCAAAATTCATAGACCTATACTACTATGTATGAAGGAAACAAGGAATAAAATTCGAAAAATAAAGCGATGAATCGCTGAGAGATGTGGGGGATTATTCTCGAAATCGGACTGTTATTGAAGGAAAACCTACCATTGTCGTCTGGGGATTCCAGACGCTGATAGAGACGTTTCGATAAATAAAGCAACGCAGGGTGGCCTCATAACAAGGTAGGTCTTAGTCTAAATATATCGGGTGGTCAGAATTAAAACACCCCTACTCTGAGCTCTCTATAGATCGAACTACTCAGTGTAAAGGATCCAAAATTATTGAACATACTATTCAAGACATGGAGAAAGGGATTACGCGAAAAAAATTAGTTCTAGAAATTCACCAATAGGTGGTGCTGTACAACAGAAAATATGCTGAAAAAACACAAAATACACATTTGTAACACATTTTATTCAAACGTACCAAACATTCATATCACAAGGACCTTATCGATGCAGGGAATGCTGCGTATAACGTTATCCATTGATTGTTCAACAATAACGGTGGCAACATCGTCAACGACATCTGAACGAGTCGATTTGCATCCTCGACCAAGATGTCCAGTGCATCCTGAACTCCATCCTGAACTCCAAGATGTCCAGTTTTCTCGAATCGAGCGATCATTCTCCTGAGAGTTTGTGGAAGTAATGGTCCTTTGCGCAAATTCTTAAGTCTACGAAACTCTCGAAGTGCAGCTGCAGCATGTCCTTTGTTTTCATAAAACAGCTTCACAAGCAAAGTGCGTTCTGGCAATGTGACAGCCATCGCTGATAAGAATGAAAACTTCCCAGTTTTATCCCCTTTTATGCCCAGAACATAGTAGTTGCAAACCAAGGGTTTATGCAAATTTTTGTGCTTACAGTGCAAAATTGCAGTTAAAATGACAGTTTAAGTTTCTTCACTTTTTTATTTTTATTTTCTTTCTCATATCAGCAAAAGAAATTAAAAAGGAAAAAATTCCATATCGGATGTTTTTTTTGTGTGATTATTTTGTGTCTTTTCAGCATATTTTCTGCTGTACAGCGCCACCTATAGGTGTTTCTGGAACTATTTTTTTTCGCGTAATTCCTTTCCCCATGTCTTGAATAGTATGTTCAACAATTTTGGAGCCCTTACACTGAGTAGTTCGATGTAGAGAGAGCTCAGAGTAGGGGTGTTTTAATTCTGACCACTCGGTATATAAAGACTCGGCGATATAGAGGAAGTCATGAATGCAACGGGAGAGAAAGACCAGTTTTGAGACTGCGATGGCAGGCGAGCTTTCAAATAGCTTTCAAAAAACTTACCAAAGTTACTTTCTTTTCATTGCACATTGTTATCTGGAGAACTGTCTTCAAAACACGGGTAGATTGACATCTGAATAACCAGATTATTATAAATATAATTGTTTATACAAAAATCTGATGTGGGCAACACATGACTTTCCTTATATAATGCAATGAATTTACTACTTTTACAGTAAAAAAATAGTTTTTTTTTATAGTAGATACTAATATTCTTTCCAAGATATTGAATTTTCGACAATTAGTCGTTATTTTCATTGATTTAGCGTTATTTTTATCCATTTGGCGAGATTTTCGTTAATTTGGCAGCATTTCAAAAAGTCGCCAAGTTGGCGACATTCCGCCAAATTCGTCGCCAAAATCTCGCCAAGCGTTATGGACGAAGTAATAAGTTGTTCTTACAACAGATAAATGACTATTGGCGTTCAAATACAAAAGTATTACTCAAAGTATCTTTTTTCATGAGTGGAACGAGCTAGATCCACGAGAATGATGTCACCTAATTTATCGTATGGTATTACATATGAAAAGTGAACATGTTTCTCAATAGGAAATATAATTTTTTTTATTTTATATGACTTTTTGATAATTTTTTTGAAAAATGTGCAATATCTCAAGAACGGTTCATGTTAACGTTCTAAAATGTATGCCAATCGTTTTCTAATGAAAAATTACATAAGAAATGTCTTTTTGCGTAACTTTATTAGTGGTTTTGATTTTTTGACGATTTTTTCAAAATTTCATTCGAAAATTTAGGGGGGTTTTGAACTTTCGATTGCGTATAAAAACAATAGGCTTCCAGTGTTTACGGATTGTGATTTTTGTACCAAGTTTGGTTCGAATCGGCCCATTCGTTCGTCAGTTATCGTCTCCACAGACTCACTGACACACACACACACACATACTTCACACACACACACACACACACACAGACATCACTTAAAAATGTTTGATTCGTGATCAGGAATGCTTGAAACGTGCTCTCCCGTCGAAAACTCGAATTCGAATTTTCGACCCCGTCACAATAGTTTCCTTATACATTATGTATATAAGGAAAGTAAAAAGCAATAAAATTGGACTATCTGCTTTAATTCAGTAGAACACAGTAGTACAACGAACATGGGTTAGATTCCTGTCAAAGCTTTTATTCTTGATCGGTGACTGAACGGTAGATATATTGAAATATGATAATTTATGTTGAAATATAAGATGTACGAATTGTGATTTATCTCTATTAAAAAGTATAGAGAGTCACATGATTACGGTTGACATCCGTAACCATTCTGATACCACATCATCGTTACAACGTCTGACGGTATATTTATACTGTTGTATGACTTGCCGCATGAACTAATTTCATCTAGTTTTGAAAAGAATCATTGCGGGCAAACAGTTCGTTTGCTTTGTTTAAATCAAAGATATTGATTATTATAGTAAACGCGACATTGTAACTTTAGTACACACCATAAGTGTAAAACACTTTTTACTTGTACATACTTTGTCATTCCACTTCTACTGTTAATTATATCATTATTGAACAATCACAGATGGCCCATATACTTATGATGTGTATTACTGAGCGATCTTACATGATAGGTGTCCTCTTTTGGCTATCAATTCTTTGATCTATCAATTCTTTGATCCCTCAATTCCTTCATAAGGTAAATAAAGTTTAATGTTTTTCATCAAGTTTTTTGAAATCTGAAAAATAATTGACTCAACTTTGAAAACTCATGCACAATGTATATGCTCGAAATTTAATTAAACGTGAATCTTTTGATAGTATTTCTTCCATGATGGATTTAATCTGCGTTAGGGACAAATTGCTGCCTGTGGAAATATCAAGTTCCTTGGACGTCATATTTATACCAAAATAAGTTATGTAAATTTTCACCGAAATAAATTACTGAGCATCATAGAATGCGCAGAGTCCACTTCGACTATAAGAGTTTGCAATTCCGTCTAAGTAGCCAGTAACAGTTGAGCATCGACTAGCGAGTACGGAGATCCGTGGTACGATTCCAGGTTGGGACAGTAAAGTTTTTTACAATAGCGCCCGAAGAAATCATCACTGTAGGTTAGTGTAAAGATGTCAGAGGTCTAACAGAGTGGCCATAGTTCTACCAGCACGGAATCAGAGGACTCTGGTATATTAAATGCTGGTTTCAAATCGAGAGGTCAAAGACCACGCAGGAAGACAACATGGAAGATAAAATTAGCAGCAGGAGGCTAATCAGAGGTAAAAATAGCAAGAGGTCGTCAGTCAGATTGTCAGTTGCACGTTACTATGACATTAGAGGGTGGATAATTGAGATTCCACTTCGATGATAAGAGTTTGCAATTCCGTCCCAGTAGCTTAACGGTAGAGCGTCGGCTGGTCAGTAAGAATATGATTACCAGTTGGGGCAGCAAGGTTCTTTACATATGTGTTACGCAAAGTTTATTATCAAAATGAGCGGATAGGTATCCATGCTCTAGTTGAAGAGAAATCTGCGTTTACTAGTGCTATAATTCCCTTACAGATAAGTTTTCTTACTGTGAACATTTCTCCGCAATAAAACCACTTTTACAGAAGGGGATTTATTCATTCAGTGAAATATATTTTACGAGCAAACTTCATGTGTATATAACTTTATACGATTGCAACTGAGTTCTATACATGAAGCGATTCGTCATAAAAATCACCTCCTTTGATAAAAAGTGCGGATCAGATAATAAAAAACAACGCTCGTAATGTTGTATTTTGAAATATTTCTGCTAGATGCGGGTTAAATTTTTTTTTCTATTACTTCCAACGATTGGTGCAACTAGTATATAATGTAGAAGATGTTATCAAAGAAGAAACTATGCATTAAGCATTATTACATAAAGTTTGTAACATACAAGTCAACACTACGAGCCATGATTCTGGATTTGACACTAAAAGTGCACTACATTATTACAAATATGTAAAAAGTGTCATTGTGGTTGCTTTAATTTAAATATGATATATAGTAGACTTTTGCTTCAATTCAAGACCTTTGTGCCATTCAAAGAGAAATCTCTTGTACAGGTAACCATCCCTATTACGCAAAAGTAGGGTTGCTATACTTTTCGGTGCAGAGGTGTTCAGATTTGGTTATTTAGTCCTCGCGAATCTTGGATAAAAATGGTTAATTTAGTTATATTTCTGTGTTTTACAGATGATTTTAAAAATGGCCCAGATTATTTTAATGTTTTCAATTTGTCAATTCGAAGATTATTTGTTTTTTGAGCTAGAGAGACAAACTCAAACACAAGTTTGGTTTTTAACAAGCTACATTTTCAATGAAAATGTTATCTTCAGAATCATAGTTCAAATATTTTACATAAATGCATCGCAACGAAACTTTTCTGAAAGTACTTGGAAGTTTCTAAAAAAAATTGAACATCCATGAGAAGAATTTTGTAATGCATTCAAAATCCGAAACATACCACAGAAAATTTGTAAATTGAAACAAAAGAGAGATTATCATAAATAATTCAATATTTAATTTTACTCTTTCCCAAGTAAAAATAGTTTATGCATGAAATGATGGACGTTTCATAAGAATTATGTCAGCAGCCTTTCTGAATAATATACGACTTTATCAAGCAGGTTTCTTTGGGAAGGATCTTACTTGTATTATTATATCTAGTGTGATGTGGGTAAGCTTAAAATTCATTAAAGATTCAAAAACAACTGCGTCTGAAATCCACTTTTTTTAGTCAAATGTTTTAGAAAGACTGATTCTGTTCAAGATTTTGTAAAAAGAAATATATTATCTAATTAAGTTACCATTCATATTTTAAAAATGTTATATTCATAGCAATAAAACATTCATAAAGGTCTCTACTTGCAATTACCACCTATAAATGTTCTATGTTGTTCAAATCTATGTATATTATATTCAATAAACAAGTGTTCAAAAGATCACTTATTCTTTATGATTGAAAAATGCTTATTGGTGACGTAAATTTTCCCATACAATTGACTTCATTAATTAATTTTCCTTGAAACATCTATTTCTCGGGATCTGTATAGATGGAGCTTAGATGATGACTGATATGGATTTAGCATCAAATTTCGGAGGTGGATGGGGTTGGAGTTCATTAGGAATTTCCGCTTTCTGTTCATTTTCCATTTCCGGTTTCAAAATCTTTAATTTTTTGAAACCGGAAATACTTGAAGCATCTATTTTTTAAAGCATCTATTTTATTTACAGATACTTGAAGCATCTATTTACTTGAAGCATCTATTTAATGCAGCATCTATACTATTTACAGATACTTGAAGCTTCTATTTACTTAAAGCATCTATTTACTTAAAGCATCTATTTATCAAAGTTTACTATAGTTAGTTCAGATAATAACTTGTGTGGATACAGCAATAATTTCTGAAGGAAATTGGGTGGTTTACTAAGAATTCTCACTTTCGGTTCTTTTCCAACTTCCGATTAAAAGATTTTCCTTGGAACAACTATTTTTCAGGATTAGCTATAGATACTACTTATATAATTAGCGATATGGATTCAGCGTTAAATTCCAGAGGGAGCCAAGGGACTTACTAAGGGTTTCCACTTCCAGTTCTTTTCCAACTTCCGATTAAAATATTTTCCTTGGAACATCTATTTTTCAGGATTAGCTGTAGATAGTGCTTATATAATTAGCGATATGGATTCAGCATGAAATTCCAGAGGGAGTAAGGGGACTTGCTAAGGGTTTCCACTTCCAGTTCTTTTCCAACTTCTGATTAAGAGATTTTCCTTGGAACATCTATTTCTCAGGATTAGCTGTAGATAGTGCTTACATTAGCGGTATGGATTCAGCGTTAAATTCCAGAGTGAGTAAGGAGGCTTACTAAGGGTTTCCACTTCTAGTTCTAAAGATGTCGCTTCCTAATATAAAATTGACATTTTCTTTGCAACATCTATTTTCCATGATTTCGGCCAAAAATAGAACTTAGATGACGAATGGTATGGATTCAACATCGAATTTACAGGCTCACTATGGATTTCCATTTCCAGCTCAAGGAATGTCACTTTCGGTTTTCCACAAAATGATTGTACGCAATAAGCGTACAAAAGAATACAGAAATGCTTAATAGCTTCGTCAACAATGCTTAATAGTTTCGTCGTACATAACGTTTGCCACCATATAAAACCTCCTTCATAAATTTGTTTTGTTAATTTGCTTCATATTAGTTACATAGATTACACCCTCCTTCCTCTGCCACCAACTTCTCCAAAGAACATTCGGACTCACAGATTTAACGTGCCTATACTCTGCGTATATGCGATTGTTTGGGCAACTTTGAAAATCGAACTCGGTCCTCCAAGTGAACTCCCCGTGCCTTAACTACTTGACTATCTCTCCAAGTATGTGATTGCTAGAATTATCTTACACACGCCTCTTTCAATTAAAGCGCGGCTAAAACCTCCGTAAGCTGTTACTACACAAAATTTCAGTTGTACCAAATTAGACTCAATTTTAGCCTCTAAACTTATTCGAGAAGAGCCTCAGAACGAACTCGAACCTCCTGAATTGCGACTGGACGTGAAACCCACTACAACATTCCAAATCTGGGAGACATTTTTAGAATTACCTTAGAACAGGTCTTAAAAAATCGACGTCGTAAAATGTCCGTTTTTATAAATATTTTTATTTTAAAGACTCACTTTTCTTAATGAACACGGTTTTTGAGATAACCACAATTTATGTTGAAATATAAAGGTATAAAATAAATGGAAATATATTAAAGATGATACGAAGAAGATATTGTTGCGAACTTGTTAAACGCTTCCGAGTCTCCGTTCCCTCCTCCTGATTTTCGTCTTTTTCGAAGACTAGATGGAGAAAACACCCGTAAAGGATTTCCCCATGACGTGAACGTAGGGTTACCAGAATTCCGAAGTTCGAGTAAGGGTTTTCATATTTTGCGACTTATCGCCAATTTGACTCGACTTTTCGAAGATTCAAAAAAGGCCGCGGAATAACCAATATTATATGAGATATGGAGAATGCCAGAATTACCTATAGAGAGACTATAGAAAATGTCATTACTCCGTTGAGGAGCTGTTGACGTGATACGATCTACATTGAACTATGATTTTTGTCAATGTTTTGAGAATAGTAACGGCTGTTTTGTGAATTTATTTATGTCAATGTTTTGAGAACAAACACTATCCGTTTTTTTGTGAAATTCGTGAAGCATTTAAGCCTTGTTTTACTGTATATTGTTCCTGTATACGCTGTGCTTGTGAATAAAAGTGTTAGTTATCCAGAAATTTGAACTTATTCTTGTATCTTGAGTGTACATCCACGATTACAGACCATACGTCGTGACAATATACTAAATCCACAATGGATTCAACAATTCAAATGAATGTATTAAATGCGTAATTTTAACTTTCTGGATATAAACTAAACACGACGGAATCATTAGTGCAGTTAAACATTTCCCATGTTGGGCGGTCTAAATGCCATTAAATATCCAGTTTCACCACAACTTTGAATGAAACAAGGTAAACCATTCCCAAGACCATCAGATCTAAAGTCACGTTTTCGCATTAATAAGAATATTATGAACGTTGTACCTTTTACTACTTTAATATTTTACGCTTAAACCGTGTAGTTATATTGTCGTATTTTCGAATATTCATGTTAAAAAAATAGCTATTGTCAGCATAATTTTTTTACATCCATATTTGACGATTTTTCGTATGGGTTTTTTTTTTCTTTTAAAGAATATTCTAAATGAATTTGTTTGCTAGAGGCTTAAATTAAATGTAATATTATGGAATATATGTTTGTTAATAAGAATGAAAACACGCCGATTTAGTAAATAAAATATGTAGCAAAGACGACCAAGTTGCTTGATAAAAAGGTCTTTAATATTAACACCATTCCTGACGTACATTAAATTACAAATAAATCCAGAGTGCTTTCGAACGTCACTAAGTCCTTCATCGGTGGCAATTGTTTAAGATGTGACGAACAAAAAATAATCTGTCTATATTTTTTTGCAAAATGGCCCGTAAAACTGAAATAACAGATCTAAAATAAAACATTACATATGTTTAAATGTACATCAATTAAATGCTTGTTTTATACTTAATTTTTGACGACAAAAATATAAGACCCATCTCATTACTTACCACCCCTCTCATATATCACCCCTCTCATTTTGACAATAGTCTCAAGATGGACTATTGTCAAAATATTTAAACTTTTAAGTTTGGGGAAATGAAGACGATTTTCACTGTATTAAAAAAAAGTATTATAACGCTTTTTCTGGTGATGAGGTTAGGAAAACACCCTATCGCCATTTAAGACTTCACAAAACATCACAACATTTAATAATACAAAAAAATTACAAATCTGTTACAAAGCATAGCTAGGATTAGCTATATATTACAAACACGTTGGCTATGTGCTTCGAGCGCCATTTTGAACTCTACTTATTTGTAAACAAAACAAACGTTCTTAAGTATGGTCCAGTGCTGCCATCTAGTAACCTTTTGAGGAACTTCAGAATGTCACTTCAGTATTCAATATAATGAATATTCTTCAGTATTCAATGTCAGTATTCAATAAAATTTCTTAACACTTAGTTAAGTCCGCTGACAGTTAGCTGATGCTGATTAGTTTCTGATATGATTCGGGAAAGTATAACCGTCTCTTTTATGCTTGCGGAATGGCCCACAAAGATAGTGCAAATGTAAATTTTGACAACTAAGCGAATAAGATTGACCACATGACTGTAGGATAAATCATTATCGAGATATTGAAATTTTTTTTGGAATTCTGAGGACCTGAAGTATTTAAAGTGAATTAAGTTGCCAAATGAAGCGAATATGCAATAAAAAGGCAAATTATATGTAATATCAGAAAAATATCCATTTCATTTCAGCAATTAAACTAAATTTAATGCATAATGAAATAAAAATTACGAAATGAATTTGAATCTGCAGGGCAAGTTATGTGCTGCTCTCATTAGATTTTTAATATCACGAGCATGTTCAGATAAACGAATGTCATCGCATGTTCTGTACTACTTATATAGAAGTTATATTTATTTTCAGGAGATAAAAGGGGGACACAAGGTACACCCCAGTTTGACACAAGAATTTACTCCTATCCTAAAACATTCCCCTTTTCTGACTTTTTGCCGTATATACCAAGTTCCATACCGTAATTTTTCGCCCCCCTGATTCAATTTTCCGTGAATTTAAGTTTAAGCATGTCCAATCTACTGTTACCTCTTTATTTAGTCTCATATGTACTGATAAATTTAACGTATAATAAGTACTAATAACATCATTCTCGTGGAACTAGTTCCTTCCATTCACAAGAAATGATACTTCTAACAATAGTTTTATATTTTGACGCAAATAACTAGCTATAGTCATTTAAATGCAATTGAATGTCAATTGTATTTCGAGATAATTTTCCCCGCGAGCATTAATAGGTCACTCTGCTTAGACTATAAAGTTGCCAAAACCGCCCAATTTTAATTTACCTGGTGTTAATTCAATGTGAAAACATCTTGCTGTAGATCTTGTGTTAGATCATAATTTCGCTGCTAAAAGAGTAAAGTCATTGAATTATGTAGGTAAAGTCATATGCTGGCTCCGCCAAATAATTTAATTTGTATTTATAGGTTATATCATTTCATAATCGTGAATACAATCAGTTATTTCTTACTATAGGGAAATTCTGTGATGCTGAAAAATTTTTTGCACACCACACGAATGTTTTTTTTTAATTAGGAAACAACTAAAAAAACTACTTATGCAAAAATGGTAAGTAGAATTAACTAAGAAAACTAATTTGGTAGAGATGAATTTTTAATACGGCAAAATAATAATTATAACTCTGTTCACTTCTGTTGCTTCACTTGAGGTGATTTTTATATATAAGAAATAAAATATTTGGAGAGCTTATGTCTGGTGTTCTTTTCTGTTGAAAAATTTTAAAATAAAACAATGTATGTTGAAATGATATCTTAAAAATCTTATACGGATAGAAAACTTCTGATTATATTTTAAAAATTGTGAAGATGCGACCACCAAAAAATGCAAATATATATTTACCGAGACATGTCTACACAGTTGTCTTATGAGAAATATATTTTTCTGAGTATAACAATATTATATTGAATTATTTTAAATAACGAAAATTAATATGAAAACTGTAAAAGTGAATCAACTTTCTTCGCGCTGAGTTATAGGAAAATATTTTGATTGTGAATACAACTTGTACCACTTTCCTTGAGAGATAAGCTTTGAGCAGTAGGTAAAAAAAATCTTTTTGCTTTAATCAATATATCCAAAGAAAATTATAGTGATCGTGATTTAATCATCACAAGTCAAGTTTTCATCTCAAATACATCGGTGAGGTCCCTGAATATCGAAAATGACTTCTGTCGATTTGTGAGTGTGTGGGTCATTGGACTTTCGTAATCTCAAAAACCACTGAAACGATTTGAACCTAGTTTAGTTGACAAATTTCATTATGTAGATGTGACCATAGAAAAAAAATCCGAAAATTGTAATCTAATTATATTGTTGTTGACAACTGTCGGTCGCTTTGCAGCCAGGCCATTAGACACCAAGCTCTACAATATTTCCCTGTTGTTGAACTAAAAGTCCCTAGTGCAGGGTACTCTTGTAAATATTTTACAGATATAGGCTGTCCCAGGTCATATAAAGTACAATACGGGGAAGCAGTAAGTCTAATTCGACAGAGTTGAGCCTTGAGACAGTCATAAACAGTCAGAAGTCTGAACCTGGCAACCATAGTCTAATCGTAGAACGGAACTTTGTCAAAATCTTGGGTCTTTCGAAATCTTGAAAACCGTTGAAGCGATTTGGACCAACACCTCCTAAATAATTCAGGCCATGGTAGTCAAAATGATGAGTCTCAAACTTTAGACAAAACATTCATTCCGTAAATTTTCTGAGGTGCAAGTTTCTGTGTAAGTGCTTGCGATACTGGTTATGTTGTCATATTCACGTATTACCATTGCCATCTCAGTAAGCTCCCACACATATTTAGAATGTGTGAAATCAAAACAAATACGTATTTACTGCACACATTTTTAGAAATCCTTAATTTTACAGATTTTTGTTTACTTAACATACATTTATTTCAATAAAGACTGAAATTTGCAAGAAATTAATTATAATGCAAACCAATTTATATATAACGTCTATACAAATACGGAAAGTCACCTAGATATCAATACTGATTAAAATATACTTGAAGAGTTACTAAGGAATTTGGCTAAAATAAACGTCTAAATAATGACCAAGATTGCATAATAAATTACACATTTTAAACGACAAAATTCCATACAATACATTTCGCGCCACTTTGATGATTGTACCATGATCGCAGAATGTGCCATAATAAGAATTTGATTAAGGAGCATTGAAAAGCAATATATATTGAGAAATATTTAAAAAAATATTAGTTCTGAATGAAAAATATGAAACATGATATCACTTTTATATGCAATTATAAAAGTTATATTAATCATGGATAGAAAATTTAAACGCGCAATGGAAATGTTCTAAATAAAAAAAAAAGTAAAACCTCGCCTGGATTTCATGTCTAAGATATTTTTACAAATTTCCATTTAAAGTACATATCAATTAGACTTTCTCTACAATTCACTATATACTTCATGCATTAGATTTTGATTTTCAGTCCCTTGATTTGCCAATGGAATTTCACTTTCAATTACACTAAACAATTCATGTAAACAAGAAATAGCAAACTAATTTTTATTAAAGTATTGAAATATTAAAAGAGAAGAATAATATCCATCATTGGAAGGTATTTTAGAATACAGTCAACCTTCCTATAACGCGGTACTCTCCTAATGTGGTTTCCATATAATGCGGAGCAAAAATTGCCACAGCCCTCTCATAACGCGGTACTCATAAAACGCGGTTTCCATACAACGCGGTAATCTTATAACGCAGTTTCTCTATAATACAATTCAATTAACTTAAGCAGTCTCCATATAGCATGAAATTTTCTATTACACTTTTACGGTTGAAATTAATGGGGAATTCCCCTGTTTTTTCATCCACGTACATCACTATTTTTCAATTTCTGTTATCAGGAAAATCCCCTGTAAAAAATTAATACATTCATCTCAAATGCATTGATGGAAGAAAATATGGATAAAGAATGGGTTTCAAATTTCAATTTAAATGATGTGAAAAGGGGACTGGATTTTGGTAAACAATTAGAAAATTACATTATTGAAAATGATCCTTCAACAGTGCGAAGTGCAAAGTTTAAGCGATAATTATAAAATTGATTAGCTCTTTATAGAGTGATTTTAGTAGAGTTACAAATTGAAACTACATTTGAAAACGAAAATGAAGATGCAAAGTGAAGAGGACATTAAAAGAAAAAGAATTAGGCCACTAATATTTGACAGCGATGATGAATGTTAATAGGATTTTTGATGGAAAAAAGTTATTAAGTTAATATTTCACATTGTTTTTTTAATTTTCTTATATGAAGTCTTAATAAAAATAATTCGAAATATGTAAACATATATTTATTGCCTTTTACATCTGTAAACTTATTTTTTATAACCGTGTTCATCGTAACATGGTTCTCTAAAAATGCAGTTGTATATAACGTAGAACAAATCAGCCTGATTTATATGGTCTGAGTTTCAATTAATGCGGTTTCCATATAACGCGGTACGAATTGTTCTGTTTTGTATTAATCCAGAGTTTCTTATAACGCGGTTTCCATTCAACACGGTATGCGGTTTCCATATAACACGATATACGGTTTCCATATAACGAGGTACTAATTTATCTGATTTGCACTTATCTGAGTTTTTTATAACGCGGTTTCCATATAACACGGTATGCGGTTTTCATATAACACGGTACTAATCTATCTGATTTGCACTTATCTGAGTTTCTTATAACGCGGTTTCCATATAACACGGTATGCGGTTTCCATATAACACGGTACTAATTTATCTGATTTGCACTTATCTGAGTTTCTTATAACGCGGTTTCCATGTAACACGGTATTCGGTTTCCATGTAACACGGTACTAATTTATCTGATTTGCACGTATCTGAGTTTCTTATAACGCGGTTTCGATATAACGCGGTACGAATTAATCGCTTTATGGGAGGGTTGACTGTATCTTTAACGCAAAACAAGCAGATTTACATGACAGATTCCATGCTTTGAATTTCATAACATACCTACTTATCGTGATCGAAGCCGCCTTTGAAAAGTAACAACCATGGTCTCTGTTATTTAGGAGGCAATGTTTGGACCCAATTTGAGTGGAATACTACGTATATTGTCTGGATGTGAAGGTAGAAAAAATCAAAAAAGTTTAGCTATGAAACAAGATTTTGTCATAGGATGACTACATGATTGTAGCAACTAGCACCGAGTCAAAAGCCATCACACCATATGTGGTGGGAATCAAAAGTACTTAAAATTTTTGCCCTCATTTGATAAGCATTATCATGTTTTTTTGCCATTTTAGCTCAAATTCAAGCAATATATCAAGAACGGCACTAGTTAACACTTTATAAATTATACGAGTCGCTTTTAAAAAAGATAAAAATTAATATAAAATGAATATTTCTGTAAAAATGATTAATATTTATGTTTTTCGCTTGAAATGCATTGCCGGGGGAATTTACTTCTAAGACAAACCCAAAATTAATGTGCCTCTGATATTAATCGATTGAAATTAATCGATAAATTAATCTGAAATTAATCTGATATTAATCGATAAATTAATTGAAATTAATCTGATATTAATCGATAAATAAATTGAAATTAATCTGATATTAATCGATTGTACCGAATTTAATTAGATTAAATCTCTTCGGAGATATCGCAGCCACAGATTGAGATAGGTTCACGAGCATCATTGGAAAATGATTGTTTAGTATTCAGGGATGCTCGAAACGTACAAATCTATCAAAGTCCGATTGTTTTACTATCCATCACAATTCCATATATTGTATATTGTGAAAATGAAGTCCTCAAAATCTGAAATATGTTCTGGGATTTTTTTTACCCCTAATTTAATGTTTTCTTAGTCTAAGGATGACAAATCTGATATCTTTATCATGTGACTTACTCTATTGGTTCGAACATATTGCTTCTTTTTATGCATTCAACAGAGATTTTCGGCAACAATGTAATACGCGAATTAAATGTTTAATTTTAATTACTCCAAATTTGCAGCATTTAATTTATGTTTTCATTTGGTGCCTTTATGCATTGTTAAATGACATAACTAACCAAAAGCAATTCTTGTTTAAAAAAAAGGGAAATATTTTGAGAACGGTTTATTATAGTATAATAGGAGTATCTTTATTTGTTTTAGTGCCAATAAATACGCAAATAAGCATATATTTATTAAAAGCAAGAAAGTGTTTAACTTATCATCTAGCACCACCAGTGGAATATTATTTCGAGATCAGTACCACTTGTCAACACGATGCCACAAAACTTATTAAAGCAAGGATTTGGGAATTTTTCTAATAAAAGTATTTACTGGAAATCCAGTGACACTGCAAAATATGATCGTGTCCACCCCATAAAATTTTGCTTGTAATCCTAAGCAAGCAGTGTTCTGTCAACGGTTGGACGAGGTTTAAATAATGCCCGGAACACCTCTCGAACTCAATGTAAATATTGATACCAGAAAAAATATCACAATTCTTGCTATAATAAGTTTTTTGCTCACTGGGTATATAGTTTACATTGCTTTGATTACACTAAATTATTTCAGTACAAAAACTAAAAATACAAATACTCCTAAATTATTAAGTACAAAACCTAAATCGATCATGAAGCTGTTATAACCGGCATTAAAATGAGCATGTGATAATTGCCAATTTTAGTGACACACAATTTATTTTTGCCCGTTTTTTTTAGATTTTTTAAAAATCGTAATGTGTTGCTAGAAAAGATTTTTTTTTCACTTCATAAAAGAACATTTTTTTAAATATTTAAATAATTTTGCTTTTCTTGATTGTTAAAAAAAAACCTTCCTGGAAATTTAATTCCATTCCAGGTAAAGGTTGGGTTGCCATAGTTACCATTCAGTGTCACAGGTGCAAATTTATCCACAGAAACGTGGAATATCTGCTCCAGATGCAAATATGTAAAGACTCTAAGTTTGTGTTATGTCTTAAAATCTCTAATGCAATTTTGCTAAATTGGATTGGGCGCAAATATTTTTCTAATTTGGAAGAGAACACATTTTAGTTTGAAATATTAAGCAAATATTTATTACGTAACAAGCCGAAACGCTTATCGTTCAAAAATAAGCGTTGATTTCAATTTTGCAGTATATTAGCAGATAAACCCGACGTTGCCCGAGATATAAAATACGTGCATATTTTAGTAGAATACTAAATGATCATGTTTTACAAAAAATTATACTACAACATTAAATTTAATTTCTCTAAAAAAGAAATCTCAGAATATATTTTCTCACTATAAAAATTACCTTCATGGGCAAATGGAAGCAAAAAGCATCCTGATGGTGATCCCGTTTGCAATATACAAAAAAATTGCAAGTTTAGCAAATATATGTCCAAATAAAAACACAAAATATATATTAAAAGTTATACCGTACTATTTTTAACACTTTACAACTCAGTTGAAAGGTGTTTGTGACTTATTTGTCTGTCATTTATTTGTCTGTCTGTCAGTCCGTCCGTTCGTACGATAACTGCCGAAAAAATTACTTTATCAATGAAATTTTAGTATGTTATTGAGACGGTCTGTGGGACATATGGGAATGTAAATAAATATTATCACCCAATTAGTTTTGGATTGAATCCAGGCTGAAAAAATGAAATACATTGAACCCTATGGGACCTAATTTTTCAAACAATTTTTAAGCGACTTAAAAATTCACAAATTGCTTCTAAAATTTTAGGAAATATTCAAATTATCCCTTAAAATATAAAAAAAAAATTCAGCAAAATATGTTCGGAAGTATTTAAAATAAAAATTAAAATAATAATTGCACCCATATTTATATGAAGATGACACGCGATCCACTTCAAAATAAAATATGGCATTCATCTTTATTTCCCAGTTTAAAAATTGAGATTTTTTAAAGTTAGTTTAAATTTATATTTAGTGTTGCATCCATCTTAAAACCTTTTAATTTTTGCGTATTTTTTGTGCATCTGTATTTTGTACCAACGCAATTACAGCATTTTTTAGTTTAAATGATCATCAAACTTTAATTATTTCTACAACGAAGCCTAATTTTAATGGATGCAGAATGTAAACAAATGACTGTAAAATGAGTTGTATAAGAATTGCTGAATTATTTTAAAGCAAAATTATTTAGCTCTGGAGTCTGTAATAAAAGTGATATGAATGAAACATTCATTGCTTTTACATAGAGAGCCAGACGATTTATATTTCCATGACGTCATTTGAATAAAGTTCATTTTTTTTATGTTTTAAGTTTTCAAATGTAATAAATTATTGTAGTACTGAGATAATTTAAAATATATCAGTGCTGAATGCGCATTTTAGAGATGTTTAAATAAAATCGCATTGCGTTTTAGTTGGAAAGTGTTTCATAATCAATGTTTTATGCATGATTGATCTTTCTTGCTTTTAAATTAAATTGGATAAGTTAAATGAAAATCGTCTGCCTCATAAATGCATTTGAATTAATTTCGTTGCTGAGCAACATGATATAATTTCCTTTAAATAAAGTTGCTGAAAGTAATCGTTGACCTTGAAAAAGCTAGATCTAAAAGATATCAAAATGTGGTGAAAATATGGAGTATTTATTATTTAGTATAGCAGTAAGTATATTGATAGCAACAATTGTTGTGAGGCCCTACACATAATCCACCTTTTTCTGCATTCCGGAGTCCACCTACAAAATACATGCGACCCAAAGGATAAAACATTGAAATGTACACCATTTAATAGCTAGACACTTTGTTTTTGGCAACTTAATAATTTATTAAAAATATTATTTTCATTTAAACTTTCAACTGGTAATTCACAATTCGTATTCTTTGGGTTTTTAATTTAACCTGGAGACGAAGTGTGATGACAGTGAGGTTTCTGTTTTCATTCATTGATTATTAAAAAGCAACTTCATCGTGGGAAATAAAAGGGGTAATTGTCGGTATTGCTGTGCGGGTTGATGAGTTGTTGGTAGAAGTCATCTGGGCCAGGATCATCTTCAGGTGACTGGCTACCTTTCCTCTATATATTGAAACTCATACTAGCTTCTTAAAATTATGCTGGTTCATGACGATTTTTTATTCATCTCTGTCCATCGATCATCATTTATTTTTCGACGATCAATATTAATTCTGATTTTTTATATGTAGCTCTTGAACTGCTCTGCTGGTTCTTCATTTCTGCCCCTTGTGTATCTTTGGTCCATTGGCAAGTGGCAACCAAGGTTAATAGAATATCAACAGGTTGTATCACTCGCTATTCCCCCTATGGTAACATTTCTGGACGAGCTGTGACGTCACTGCTAGACTCCTCTATATATAGTAGAAGAGCTCTAGCTAGACCTCCCGATCTGTGGATTAGCGGCGCTTCCTAGAAAAACATTAGAAAACGCAGTTTTGTTTAAAACTGTCTCGCTTTAAGCATCAACGAGATAAATGAAATATTGAATAAATAATGTGCTGACTCTAAAATGTGACAAATAAACTCAAATTGAAATTCCAAACGAACTAAATTGCAGTAAACGGATGATGGAGTCAAGGATATGAATTCTCCGGATGATTTTGCATAGCCAATACATTAGAGTTTTTTTATTTTACACAAAATTTACACATTTCATGGCCAAAACGATAATCTTTATTAATATTTTACCCGCAAATATATTGCATGAATTTGGATTTTAATATAGTTCTTTTTAACAATTACTTTTACAAGATGTTAAAGATTTTGAACGAAATATCCCGTTCAAATTCATTAACTAGAGACAATGCATTCTACTGTCTGTATTGTCTATTAAGCAAATGAAGGTTTGAAGTAGGATAAAACTGGTGAGAAATATGTTAAAATAGAATTTAAATAAGATTCTTTTTATAAAACTCTCCATATTATCTTTATCAATTTGCAATTTCATTCATATTTCTTTAAAAATATGTTGATTTACAATTTCTTGCATATAAATTTTATAGTACATATATACTGTCCAGCAAAAGTAAGCGTACCATTCCTTTCCGATTAGTTCCTATACAGGAAACATTTGAACTTTATAGTTTTCTGAAAAATGCCATTGATATGATTTAAAAATATTTAGATAGTAACATTGTATGTTCAATGCACTTAGTTAATAATTTTATTTTATATACTTAAAGAAAACCCCGTTTCTGTATATTTAATGATATACGTTTTGTTTAAATTTGTTTATTTGAAGCTCTAGGTCTAGCTAAGGTTCCTCTATATACGAGCTGACTCATCAAGCATATTGAAGCCCACCATAGCTGGAAGAACAATCTATTAGCATTAGCTCTATTAGTATTTTCACTTTAGGAAGTATAATTGAAATAATTATGGGTGGTTGTTCGCAACCGAACTGCTCTAATCCAAATCATTCTAGAAAGGGTTTTAGGCTATTTCGCTTTCCTAGAAACGAAGAAAGAAGAAAACAATGGCTAATAAATAATTGGATACCCGGTACTGGAGCATACTTGTGCGAGCTAAGTTCCACAATATTCTAATTGAAACTTCTTTTTTATATATAAAGTATTTATTTTAAACACATATTTTATAATTTCTGTAACTGTAGTATGGAACCGTATGGGCTTCAATATGTTTGATAAGTCAGCCTCTAGTAGAGGAGCTCTAGGTCTAACTAAGGTCTAGCAGTGACGTCACTCATCTTTCCTTCCGGGAACAAGTTTTTCCCCGAACGAGACAACCTTATATGTAAGATATTCTACGGACCTTGGGTAACGCTGGGTAATTCACAGTTCTTTAATAATTGTTACTTCCCAATTACCAGTAACGGTTATTTAAAAATATAGCAATATTTATAGATATACTGCTTTTGTATCGCGCGCTCTCATTGCAGATAGCAGCATCCATGAACTGATTTCGGTTCTATTATGAGTTCCTCAGCTTAGAAGTTCAATTGTTTTTAAAGTATTTGGTGAATCTTTTCGAATTTGAAGCCGGAAGCGTGGTAGTATTGAATTTATCAATCTCGAGGGAAGTTCGCACAAATGTAGAACATAGCACGTTTTCTTGTAGTAGAAGAGCTCTAGGTCTAGCTAAGGCTCTTCTATATACGAACTGACTCATCAAGCATATTGAAGCCCACCATAGCTGGAAGCGCAATCCATTAGCATTAGCTCTATTCGTATTTTCACTTTAGGAAGTATTATTGAATTAGTTATGGATGATTGTTCTACGCCGGACTGCTCTAACCATTTCAGAAAGGGTTTTAGGCTATTTCACTATCCTAAAAATGAAGAAAGAAGAAAACGATGGATAATAAATAATTGGATACCCGGTACTGGAGCATACTTGTACGAGCTAAGTTCTACAATATTCTAATTGAAACTTCTTTTTTTATATAAAGAATTTGTTTTAAACACTTATTTTATAATTTCTGTAACTGTAGTATAGAACCCTATGGGCTTCAATATGCTTGATAAGTCAGCCTGTAGTAGAGGAGCTCTAGGTCTAGCAGTGACGTCACTCTTTCCTTTCTGGGACAAGTTTCCCCCCAAACGAAACAACCTTATATATAAGATATTCTACGGACCTTGGATGGCAACCCCATGTATCTCCATAGCTTGGATCCCACAGACCAGCGAGCTGGTTTGAGAAAGTTATCACATGCTAGAGATATACTGGACAATTATATGTCAACCACTGGCGACCGTGTGATTGAGTCGGTTATTTGACGTGTCCAATGTTTAATGCCACCTTCTATTCGTTGTTTTGCGTCATAAAATGTGTGCAATCATTCAAACTGCAAAAATCCGAACTTCTGTCATTACAATTACATTAAAGTTTATAAAAAAATTTCTAGTCATTGGACATTGGACATTCCAGTCATTGGAAATTTCCAGTTATTTTGTTCTAAATGAGCCGTATAATAAGTTAGATTTCGCATATTTATGCATATATCTCGTATAAGTATGCCCAATTTTGAAAAATACTTTATGCAATCTTTTCTTACGATCAAAACAATTTTCTAATTGGAAGTACGTATCTAGCAGCAACGGTTCGAAAGTTAAACGCCTGCTGATCCTTTTCGAAACACCCTGTATTCCCTAAAGAACCTTACACTATTTATACAAAGAAAATTATATTCAAATTCTACATTATATTATAATGCTACATCCTACGTCTACGAGAATATATCAGTAAAGTCTATTTTATCCCTAATCTAGTTTGCATTACATACGGCATTAGGAATTCCGAAGATAAACTAATACGATATTCACTTCTTCTTAAATCAGACATGAATAATGTTCCGCGCCATTTCCTAGAAGATCATTTTACGTAAAAGAGCTATATATACGGGCTGGCGTAACATAAGACATTACTGGGGAAGGCGCTTGATTTGATAAAAGAGGAATACTTTTCTACTGTTAATAACCCATCATTTTCTTCCTTCAGGATTTGTGTAAATTTTAACACTCGAGGCGTGATTTTTGAAATATTAGAGCAATTTATCGCTGAACAACCTCACATTTAAAGATATATTGCGGGAACTAAGACGTGGTGAACATTATAATAATCGATTTTTTGTTTAACAGTTCAAAAATAAAATAAGTTTTGCTGATTACAAAATAGTATATTATTTGTCATTAAGTAAAATGCATTTTGTGGGAAGGATAAGGAACATTTGAGCAATGTACATAGGCACAAATAACACAATGATGCAGAATACAGCTGCTTCGAGGGTACACTGGATCCCCTTCGTAAGTGCAAGAGAACCAACAAATCCAAAGTTCGGGTTTGTTGGTCCTTTTGCACTTACGAAGAGGATTCAGCAATTGTAAGCTGCATCATTGTGCTATTTGTGCCTAAATACGTTGCTCAAGTTTTTCTTATATAATTTATGTATTTTTCGTCTCATGAAAAGTTTAAAGCTTAAAAATGTAAACAACAAGCGTCATGTCCATTTGAAGAACTGCTTAAAGAGGGTTTTCTCAATTGTGTCCTTTTTCTTGCTTTAGTACACATTATGTAAAGCCTGTAGCATCTGCATTTATTAAATTTTGAAATAACACTAGAAAAAAGCCGATCTTTGACTGGCCTCGCGCATATGAAATTTGAGAGATGTGAAAGATTTGAAATTAAAACTTAATTTAACAAATAATTATGAAATTGTAAGTATAAAGCTTAATTTCAATATTTGAGAATCCTAATACAAAAGAGCCTATAAGTTATTAGAATTTTAATATTAAATTAAACCAATTGGAATAGCAGGCAAACAATGAAATTGAAGTAACCCATTTTAATCGCTAAAACGTATTTAATATACAGAAGAATGTTTAAATCGCAATACCTGCAAGTTATTTAAATGTTGTTTACTTGCCATTTATACGAACCGTAGTGAGCATGAGTTCCACTCTGTTACAGTTCCTTTTAATTATTGAAATTGTGATTTTGCAAATCTGAGTGCAATTTTACTTCCGCAAATTGCCATTTTCCTACTTATTATTGTTTTCGAGTAAATGGAGTCGCAAAATTCAGGAAAATGTTAATTTCGCTTCCTTAGGAATGGAGTTAGAAAGGGCTTAGTGAAGTCGATGGATGCATTCGACTTATGCGGGTTAATATAAGCAATTTTAATGCCATCGAATTCCATTATATAGTTCAAGTTATCAATCTCCCCCAATTATATAGTTCAAGTTATCAATCCACACACATGCACACACATACTCGCTCTTAATCTCACACACACATGCACATACTCACTCACACACTCATATGCGCGCGCACACACACACACACATATATATTCACTCTCACACTCATACTCACTTTCATACGTATACACACACGCACACAAGCACGCACGCACGCACGCACGCACACACACACACACACACACACATATATTCACTCTCACACTCATACTCACTTTCATACGTATACACACACGCACGCACGCACACACACATATACACATACACACATACGCACACACATACACAAACATACTCTCTAGCTCTCTTTTTCTCTCTCTCACACACACACGGACATCTTACCAAATGGGTTCAAAAAGTTTTGAAATATGCTTATCCGTCAAAATGTCAAAATTAAAAATTATCCAGAATAATAATTTCTATATATAAAAATATAAAAAATAAATCGTATTCTGGTAAGTGCAATGATAAAAACTGTATCTGCATAAACACTAAAATCAATTTAGCAAGGATAATTTTTCTCGATCTCTCCAACTAAAAGTAGTTCTAAAACATGCTTTCATGGGGTGAATTGAACAGCGACGTAAAAACAAAATTCCAAAATATTTTAAAGGAATTCTTTTTACCTCTTTATTTTGTAAAAGAACTGAAAAAAATATAAAACTATTCTATTTCAGTGAAAAATTAGAATGACCCCTGGCTTTATTAAAAGTGTCATCGAAGTGGAAAAGCTTGATCGCTTTATCCATTTTTCTTTCCAGGTTCAAGGATTGGGGGAAATTGCAAGATTTTGCTTTTCGTCCCGTGTTCGCGATGCAAATCTTCCTTTATTCTGTTATTTGTTTTAAGCTAGCTGCAGAGTTATAATTTCTTTACTTCATTGCTTACGTGTATAGACTAACGAAATGGAAAATTATTTCGGGCATGTTCTTTGTCAAGTTTGAAGGAATTAAGGTGGCAACGTTTAAAGTTCGAAATGCTTGCTTCATTAGTAAGTAGAAGGATTTAATCGGGATTGCCCGAGTCTTAAATAAGCGTCCATTACTTAAACAATACAGATACAGATAACACCACTCATTTTCCAAATCGCCTGTTTTGAACTAAATTCATTTTCTCCTTTCGCTTCCATATCCTTTATTTTCAGCGCATGTGCTGTCGCACGCAACAATTTGACTGACATGCGCACAAATGGCCAATCGGAGAAATAACCCATTCGAAAACGGATTCGAATATATCAATTTTTACGCTTTCAGTAGAAAATTAACAGAAAATCAGAGAAGAGACAAATTAAGAAAAATGTTTTTTATTAGAATACAAAGATATACGTCCATACTTTCGTCAAATCATATAATTGTGATCATATAATGTGTCAATCATATAATGTGTCAACTATATAATATGTTCAATCATAATAATTCTTCCATTTCCGGATGCGGCGAAATAAAAAAATAAAAAGGAAAATCATGCACATTTTGATGTATATAAATATAGTTATGTAAATAAATAATAATATAAATAATAATAATAAATATATGTAAATAAATAAATATGAAGGGGAGAGGGGAATTGTTTACTCATTCGGTTAAAAAATCGTTAGAAAAAAGGTTCTTCGATCTATCCGATGATGTCAAGTGTGATAATATTTTGAATCTTTAAGGAACCGATTTGTGTGAAACTGGCTCAAAATCCCTCTTCAACATAAAAATAACTAAAAAATCTAATTCGAATTATAAAAAATCTCACCGAGCCGTATTATTCGGTGATTTGAAATACTTCTATAAAGAATTTCGCCGCTGTCTGCAGCTTCTATTTTCCACATAGAAGCACATTTTATTTTTATTTCCACTTTTTTTTAATATAACCGTTTTCCACGATAACGTGAACTTGTAGCGATATCGTGGGAATGAAAAATTGAAAAAGAGTAATAAATACAAATTACTTTTAATCAGAGGCGTTTATTAGCCCCATTGCTGAGAAATTATTGCTAGTTTTTCTTGAGATATTAAAATTTTTATTTTAACCACAGTGAAGGCGATATCTCTGAAAATAATTGAGTGATAACGTTGAAATGGATATTGATTATTTCAGTTGAAAATGGAATCGCAAAAAAATTCAAATTATCGTTATTATTTACCTACGAAATTAAAAAAAAGTATTTCCCTAGAAAATAGATGTTGGTAGAAAAGGTTTGGCTGGACCCATTTTTTTTGTTTGTTTTTTCCCCCAATCTTCATGTCTTTTATTTTTTAATGTATGTCAAGCAGCTGCGTGTATCAGACTAAAGTATGAATTACATATCCCAAACTGCTAAAGGTATAAATTTGCAACCGTCCATACAAATGGAACTTATATGTAAAAATCCAACATTTTGGAATTTTGTTTAAAAAATTTATAAATATCGGAATTTTTTATTCCACCATTCTTCTAGTTATAATTCGAAAGCGACTAGGTACATAAAGTTCGTTTTATACTATCATGCTTAGAAAGAAATAGCTTAAATTTTTGTAATTATCTCTATTTGTGTACAATTAACCGCGCTTGAGTTTTTTTTATTTTATAGTTACAGCAGACAATTTTTATTTTGATTTTATAATTCAATTTTCCATTTAGTTTTTTATTCCATTTCTTATTCCATTTTTTATTCCATTAGTTTTTATTCCATTTGCGACCTTAATAGCAGAATTACGTTTCAAATACTGAAATTGTCTGTTAGCTATTCCTTGAATAAAACCATTGAAAATATGTTTTCTTAATGATTGATTAGATTAAAATGCCTGAAAACATTGACAATTTGTCAACATACGGAGTGCGGAGAAGAAATATTATTTAACATACCTCAATTACCATGTTAACAAAACTATAAAATGTTTAGCTTTTCAAAACATTAGATTGAAACAATTTTTGATATTCTGAACTTTTATTAAATGTATACAGTAGAATCTCCTACCTGCCCCATTTTATGTCTCAATTTGAAATTATAAAAAATTTCGTGAAACAGCCCCTCTCTCACTATATAACGGGAAATATTCGGACTAAAATAAAACAAGGAAGATCAATCATGCATAAAGCATTGATTATGAAACACTTCCAACTGAAATGCAATTTTATTTAAACATCTCTAAAATGCGATACATTCAGCGTTGATATATTTTAAATAATCACAGTACTACAATAATTTATTATATTTGAAAACTTAAGATTTCATCGAAAAAAAATAACTTTATTCAAATGACGTCATCGAAATATAAATTGTCTGACTCTCTATGTAAAAGCAATGAATGTTTCATTCATATCACTTATATTCCAGATTCCAGAGCTAACTAATTTTGCTCAAAAAATTTCAGAAATTCTTAGACAACACATCTTACAATCACTTGCTTACATTCTGCATCCATTAAAATTAGGCTCCGTTATAGAAATAATCAAAGTTTGATGATCATTAAAACTAAAAAATATTGTAATTGCGTCGGCACAGAATATAGATGCACGGATAATACGCAAAAATAAAGTGGTTTTAGGATAGATGTAACGCTAAATATAAACTTAAAAGAACTTTAAAAATCACTATTTTTATACTAGGGAGAAAAGAAGGATGCCATATTTTATTTTGAAGTGGGTTTCACGTGTTCTCTTCATATAATATGGGTGTAATTACTATTTTAATTTTTATTTAAAAAACTACCAACCGTATTTAGCTGAAATTTTTTTTTATATATTTTATGATGTAATTTGAATATTTCCTAAAATTTTCGAACAATTTGTGAAATTTAACTTTGCTTAGAAAATGTTTGAAAAATTAGGTCCCAGGGTTCAATGCATTTCACTTTTTCAACCCGGGTTCAATTTAAAACTAATTGGGTGATGTTATTCATTTGCATTGCCATATGTCTCACAGACCGTCTCAACAACATACTGAATTTTCATTTTGACAACGTCATTTTTACGGCAGTTATCGTGCGAACAGGCAGACTGACACACAGACAGAATGAACAAAGTCAGAAACACTTTTCAACTATGTTGGAAAGTGTTAAAAATTATTTTCGAATAAAATAAATTTATTAATTAAATATATGCTTTGCATTTTTTAATCTGAAAATTCTGAGTGAGCTTCTTCCCACCTATATCCTCCGTTTTTCCGTCGCATTTGATAGGGAAAATCGACGAAATTCTACTTAGCAGGAAATTACCCGAAAGCACCCCCTCTCTACAATTTCAGTCATTTTCAGTCGCATTTAAGGGGACGTATCGACGGAATTCTACGGTAGGTGTCAGATTTAGTGACCACAAATCATTTCGCCAGTGTAAAGCCGGGGGGGGGGGGGTGAATACAGCTAGTTTTAATAAAAATGCTTTTAAAGTTTTTTCACTGACTTAATTAAAAACTAGCGTGAAATCAAAACTTGATTTCAAAATATTTTAAAATGAGTATTTTTATCTTCATAATAGAACCGAAAATAATAAAACAATTGTATTGAACAAAAAAAAAAAACCCCTTCATAACTTATTAAAAGACCAAAAGTTTTTGCTGAATACTTTTCCTATTAGTTCACGGAAGAAAAAAAAATGAAATATTCTCTCCTATTCTGTGTTCTTATCAGTTTCCCTTTTTGTACGTCTAAACTTTTCGTTGTCAAATGGAATATATTTTCTCTTCATCAGTGTTCGCGTTTATGCTAATGAAATGGAAAACTTTTCTGACCTTGTTCTTTCCTAACTCTGAAGTCTTAAATGAATTAAGCCGGCAAATTTTGTCTTACGCTCGAAGAGTGATTTTTACGTTTGCTATAATACATATACTTTTTACTTTCCTTATATACATAATGCTATAAGGAAAGTATTGTGACGGAGTCGAAAATTCGAATTTGAGTTTTCGACGGGAGAGCAAGTTTCAAGCATCCCTGATCAAGAATAAAACATTTTTGAAGTGATGTCTGTGTGTGTGTGTGTGTGTGTGTGTGTGTGCGTGTGAAAGTATGTGTGTGTGTGTGTCAGTGAGTCTGTGGAGACGATAACTGACGAACGAACGGATCGATTCGAACGCAATTTGGTACAAAAATCACAATTCGTAAACACTGGAAGCTTGTTGTTTTTATATCTAATCGAATGTTCAAAACCCCTCTAAATTTTCGAGTGAAATTTTGAAAAAATCGTCAAAAAATCAAAACCGCTAATAAAGTTACGCAAATAGACATTTCTTGTGTAATTTTTCATTAGAAAACGATTGGCATAAATTTTAGAACGCTAACATGTATCGTTCTCAAGATATTGCACATTTTTCAAAAATATTATCAAAAAGTCATATAAAATAAAAAAATATTTCCTATTGAGAAACATGTTCACTTTTCATATGTAATACCATGTGATAAATTTGGTGACATCATTCTCGTGGATCTAGCTCATTTCATTCATGAAAAAAGATACTTTGAGTAATACTATTGTATTTGAACGTCAATAGTCATTTATCTGCTGTAAGAATAACTTATTTCCTCGTCCATAACGCTTGGTGAGATTTTGGGGACGAATTTGGTGGAATGTCGCCAACTTGGCGACTTTTTAAATATTGCTAAATTAGCTAAAACCTCTCCAAATGGATGAAAATGACGCTAAATCAATGAAAATGACGACTCAATGACGAAAATTCAATATTTTGGAAAGAATATAAATATCTACTCTAAGAATAACATTTTTTTAACTGTAAAAGTAGTAAATTCATTTAATTATATAAGGAAAGTCAGGTGCTGCCCACATCAGATTTTGTCCTATGGCTAGGCACTTGATATTAAATCATTTGTTTATATAGCAGCCGAAGCGTGAACCTAATTGACTTTGTACCCCGAATTGAAAAAATGAAATGAACGGACAAGGAAAGCTAACAAGCAGAGTTCCAAAATATAGCCGAAGGGGGTTGTGACCATTTCCGAATCCCGGTTACAGCATTAGCCGTCGACAAGCACTCTCCCGGAAGTAAGCAGCCCCCCTGAAGTCGACCTCAATGCACCAAATACATGAAGTTGAAATTACCATAACAACTCTTCTAAAATATAGATCATTATTCGAAGCTAAAACATCTTCAATCAAAGCATGTACGTAAAATTGAAATAAAAATAAATAAAAATAAAAATAAAATATAGAAATAAAAGCCAAGAAGCAATTAAAAACTCATAACACACATGCACTCCAGGACGTAAATCACTCTAAAAACGACACCCAACAAGTGTCCAAGTATCAGAAGTTATATACCACTCAAGATGTTGCCAAAATCAAAATTCAAAGACTTCCAATTTAACTTCCCAATAACTCTTCATATACTTTCACTCCATCTGTTCCATGAACACTTGAGATGTGACGTTTTAAGAAGCTCCTTAGGCACCCCTTCCTAAGTGCTTCATCGATGAAATTACGATCGCTAAAAATTCTTGTTTGTTCATTTGTAATAAGTCGTTTATTTCTTAAAAAGTTATTAATCACAATATTACGTAAGATATTTTTGTGGATGTTGAAGTTCCAACTTATCAAATGATGTACTTCCACATCAAACGCTTTCCGTTTATCGTAAATATAAAAAATCCTATCACCTTCTGTATCATTATTTTGGATGTTAATATCCAGGAAGTTAATGCTACCATCCGGTTCTCTAGGTGTTTCGATTAATTCCAAGGTTTCAGGATAAAACCAAAATCCTAAAGGTATTTAGGATCACGAGCACCCGTTAATAAGTCATCTACATAACGTAGGAAAACGAGTTCATGAATAATATGAGATACCGATTCATCTTTATAAATATAAATCTGTAAAAATCAATGAACTGCTTTCCCCCATAGGAATGCCGAGTAGTTGTTTATGAAAGGTTGTCCCGTCATAAAGTATATTCTCAAATAAGGCAAGTTTCACTAAGGATTTAAAATAACTAAAACCCATATTAGATTGTAATTCAAACTCTTCATACATCAACATTAAAAACCCATAAATGACATCCAAATCTACATTATTGAAAAGATCCCTAAAAGGGGGTGCCTGTTTCCGGGAGTGCTTACAGCGGCCTAGCAGCATGCTGTAACCGGGGTTCAGAAGGGGTCACAAACCTCTTCGGCTATTTTTTGGCACTCCGCTTGTTAGATTTCCTCGTCGTTTATTTCATTTCTGCAATTTTAAGTTTATCTATTATCTGGGTGAAAGAGCAGCATCGGCGATTTCATTCTGATTATGTTAATTGGGTTTTCTCCAATATTTCTAATTTTCTAACTTCTAATATTCTAATTTTCGGACCTACAGATTTATCGTGCTCATACTCCGCGCAGACACGAGGATAGTTTGTGTACCGATGAAATTGAACTCAGCTTTTCCTTGTGCAATTCCCTCGCCATAGCCACTTTCCTATCCAGACCCCTGCAACACATATGCTTAAAACAGTAGTTGCCCAAATTTTGGACTTATGGAATACTTTTACTTACTTAACGTACATGATATAATGTATAGGGTGGGCACTGGAATATGATAAAAAAATTGGAATTAAAGTTCTCAGAGGATTTATACGTTTTGGACATTCTAGAACACATATTAATTTTCTTGGTTAACAACTACCGTATCTGTCTACAACGTATGTGTTCACTGTAAATCAGAAACTATCAGACCAAATTTCTAGAAATTTGGTATTGAAGTCATTCATACTTTACTCTAATGCAGGGCTCCAGACAATGGAATAGGGCCCCTTCTATTCGAAATGGCCTTCAAAAAAAGATAAAAACTAAAATCTGCAATAATAAAGGTAAATGCTTGTCTGTGCGTGTATCTTTTGGTGATGTAGTGAAGCAACTAAGCAACGGACAGCCATGAAATTCGGCAGTAGGATACATGACCCTAGGGGACGATACGCCCTGGAACGAGTTTGTTTAAAATTCGAATTAAATATTGAGTTATTTTATAAATTCGAGCCATAAGTATTTTTTATAGATCGAAATTAAAATAATTACTGAAACACATGTTTTCCAACATTTCTTAAGTAAATAAATAATTAAATAAATAAATAAATTCGTGCATTGACAAAATAAAGATCCACACGATTCCAATACTTTACGTGGACACGAATGGATATCTTCTCATTGGAATAAAAAATATTTCAGTGAAGCTATTTTTTTAATTTAAATTGTTATTTCAGTGGTTAATCGCATACTTAAGGACGAAAATGGCACATCCTCCAACAGTACGACAGCGCATGCGTGTCGGATTGCTATAGAAATATCTAGTTTAATAGTATGGGGATTGCAGTCATGCTTTATGTATAATTTATTTTTATATACTTCAAATACAATTTAATTTTTGCTTAATCTGTGTTCTAAGCAAGCGTACTCTTATAGGAATATAATGGAATAATAGAAGTTATCATTTATGCAAGGCGCTTATTTTCGTGATCAGACAATAACATTAAAGGATACATCCCCCCAAATATATATTTTATTAACTATCGCCCCAGTTCAATTTTAGGTATTTCAATAATTTGATCACATCTAGGTTCTAATTAGATTTATCTTAATACTTTAGAAGTTCATGTTGTCTCGAATAAAAGCGCCATATTCCAATTTATATGACAATAATTCAATGTCAATAACATTATAATATGAACCCCGAAAATGTTTATTAGACAGAAATGTAAATTCAAAGCAGTATGTAGCGAAACTTCTGTGACTTACGTAAGTTTCTTCAATGATTATACCCTATAAAGGCATTTCAAACATGCCTCGGATTTAATTAAACATTTCTGTAAAAGCATCCCCCCACCATTTCGAAATAATTTAATGCAATTCTTTCCTCCCCATTATACAGTTGAATCGAAAAGAATGAAAAGTTTTCGATTTAAGTGAAAAGTAGAATCATCCATGGAATTTTAAAAGGAGCCATCGAATTCTTGCTTGACTGCATCTTCCACATGTCGTTCAAGGTTCACTGACAATATACAACTATTGAATTATTCTTTTCAGTTGTGTATTCTCATATCAGTTTTTATTTCTTCAAAGTTTTAATTCCGGCCGCAGCTGCGGAGTCTATTCTCTACATCACTGCTTGCGTTTATGCGAATGAAAGAAGTTGTTTGTTACTTCGTTCCTTTCAAACTCTGGGATATTTATTGAATAATATGTTGTAAAGAACCTTTCTGCCCCACCAGGAAACGCACACTGGATCTTTGAACTGGCAAGCCGACGCTCTACCATTGAGCTATTGGAACGAAATTGCGAGCTCTTATCGCCGAAGTGGACTCTGCATTCTCCCCCTTATAATGTCAGATTGGCGGTCAACTGACATTCTGACTGGCCACCTTCAGCTATTTTTACCTCATGTTATCCTCCTGCTACTACTATTTTTACCCAGGTTAGTATCCTGCGTGGTCGTTATCCTCTCAATTTGAAATCGGCGCTCAATCTTCCAGAGTCCAATGAATTCGTACTAGTCGTACTAGGGTCACTTTCGAACCTCCAACATCGAAATCTTATCTATAAACTATCTCTCCTATAAACCTGACAGCAGAAATACAGTATTTCAAGCCGAACTTAACCCTATTTCCTTTGCTATTGACTGGGCTTCTTCTAATAATACCCCTGTTAATTTTTTTTCCCGATAGCCTCTCTTCCATTCAAGCTCTTAATAAAAAATAAATCTAATTATCTTAATTCCATTAAATCCAAAGCTCTCCTTGCTAAAAACCTTATCAATATTTCTTAGGTAAAAGCTTAAAATAATACATCTGGAAATGAAATTGCTGATTACCATGCCAAAATTGCTGCTATCTCTGGTTCCCCTCTTACTATTACCTTTCCTTACTAACTCCTCTTAAAATTTTGTAAATCTCATATCCTTAATATTTGGCAAAATTATCTTAATGATTATATTTCCACCAGGACTGGTGATCCGGCTAGAATCCTGTCATACCTCCCTACCGTGAATCCTATGTTACAAATTTTTAATAAATACCTCATTTACTTTCTTACTGGTCATGTCCCCTTTCTTGATTACCTATATTTTTTCAAAATTAAATCCACCTCTAACTGTATTTGCAATAAATTTGGTGATTTTGACCATTGCATTTTCGATTGTCTTTTCTCTAAAAATTTTCATTTCTGCAAACCATCACCTTCTAATAAACCAATTTGGTTCTCCAAAGTTCGTTCATATCCCTCTTTAGTAGATAAAATTAAAAACTGTATTCTTGTTGCCATGGAAATTTCTAATAAAGTGACCTAAGTTTATGAGTAGATTCTGCTCTCAATTAATTTTGATCAAGGAATCCTTTTATTTCATTCTTATTAACTTATATGACCTTATTATGTTCCCTCCATATTTTCTGTTTAAAAAAAAAAAACTATGTTAACTGTTTTTATTCTTTCGGTTCTTTTTTTCTTTTGACCTTTTTTTATTTGTATGTTTTCTAATTTTTCTTTTCTAAATTGCATTCTAATTTTTTTTTTCATGTGCCTAATTTTTTTCATTTTCATATATTTTCTTTTTATATATTTTCTAAATTTTACTTTTAAAATTTTATTATTTACTTTAATTTTAATATATTTTTCATTATGTTAATATACCTCACCCTAAATTTTATTTTTCAATGATCTTTTTATCTATATCCTTAATAACCCTTTTCCCATTTTTGAATAATGGACGTACTTGTCAAGTTCAAATATAATGTAAAACTGTCTATTTAACCACAATATTTTTTTTAATTGTTATCTTTTTAGACCTAAATAAATGTTCGTTTGGCGGGATGGTAGACCTTGCGTGCCTCCTGAGTGCAGGAGGTATCCTTTCCCGGCCGTGCAACTAGTTACTCTAAACCCACTATGTGAGTCGCACGTCTGGGGTCTTCGCACCTCCAACATCTTTGCTATAACCTACAGGATTTATTTGTTGGGGCGGAATTATAAAGAGTCTTGCTGCCCTAACCGGGTATCGAACCTTAGATCTTCGAACTGGCCAGTCTTCTACCATTGGGAATGGGACGAAATTACAGGCTTTTATCGTCGAAGTGGACCTTTGAATGTCGGTGAATTTTCCTTGAATTCCCGAGTTTATTCACACCATTTATCCTCGAAAAAGTTGTATTAATGACGTAAGTACAACACCGCAATTTTTTCCTACATTAATTTGTCCCCCCATTTCCCAATTTCAGGAAATTTGATTATGTTTTACAGGCGTTATAATCGAACGATATATCAGTAAAGTAAGCGGAGGGCAGCATGCGCGAATTTTGTTCGACTTCGTTTAGCAACGAACTCCATCTATAAAATCTTTTCACTATTACCCCATATCCAAATTTTGATATGGGGTAATAGTTTAATTTTTAGTGAAATTACGTTAGACAATGTTGGACATCTCTAAAGGGCGTAGAGCACGTAATTATTATTCGACCATATTCGTTAAAACGAAATCTGTAAAACGTTAATTTGTACTACATATGCAAATTTCAAGAACTTTGGTTAAACTTCAGAGGAGTTATCAACGAATAATGTATATCACTTACGAGGATATTCTCTTTCCAACCATTTGTTTTATTTTTCCCAAGTTAACCTATAACTAATAGTCCCCAACTTCTAGTTTAGTTTTTAGGATTTTTTTCACTGTTTTCTGTCAAGCATAGATAATGAAAAAGGATTGTTTCTGTTTGCTTAAAAAAACGGTAAAGTAGTTAGAAAGATTTTTAATAGGTAACGAAAAGGGATGCATTCATTTTACAAAAATATTAGAAATACTAATATTTTTATTGATTTACAAAACACACAAACCTCCTCATTCTTAGCATGTATACTTGGCAAAAAACATCGGATAAAAATTCTAAAAGTTAAACAAACGAACAAGGGGGCTAAAGATTATTTTCCATAGGTTTTGATGGAGTATGCCCTTAGTCTTAAGGGGTATAATGCAACAAGCTCTATTTCTGCCCGATCACTTTCATCAACGTACTCGACCTGTAAAGCATTTATTTTCACCCCATATCCAAATTTTAAACCAATTGGTTAAGTTTTACAGGAGTTATCATCGAAAATAATATATCAGTAAATAAGTCGTAAAATTGCAATTTTTATAGTATCATGTTCGGCCACAAACTTGACATGTTAAACAATACAACATATATGTAGATTAAAAGAAAACTACTTTAAATTTTTAGAGAAGTTATCGTCGAACAAGACATGCAGACAGACAGACCGATAAAACAGAAAATTGTATTCAACTCAAAAGAAGCTTAGTCAAATCGCTCTCTCACTTCAACTAGAAAACTTTTTCTTGTCAATTTTCGATATTTGCCTACGCTGTACATGCAGATGCTGGGATATCTATAGTGTCAAATTGTACATTGTGAAAAGGATCGTTAGCTCCTACGTAAGAACTGATGTATGTTGAAGATCATTAATTTATTAATTCTGACTCGCTTAACCAAGTCCACGTTTAGCCCCTCCTGTTCTTATCGGAATGTAGTTAACAATAATGGTGTGGTTAGTTATCATGCAGTAATTTAGATTTATATTAAACGTTAATTTCTTTATGATAAATGAGTACTACAGAATGTCTTTCCACCAAAAATTTCCTGAAAATTTCAAAACAAAATATTTTTAATATGAATGATTCTTTTAAAGGAAATGAGGTTTTCTTTCAAATTATTAAACACGCTCATTGAATTTCAACAAGATTTGCATTTTCATAAACAAGTGGAAAAAAGTTACTGAGTTAAAAAAAAAGTAGTAAAAAAACATCATAAAAACTGAAAGCAAACTTTAAGAGGGATAGAGTTTGCATTTTAGATGTGGCTGTAGGTTGTAATCCATGGACACCAAATTTCAGTAAGATTTGCATTTCCACAAAAATTGTTAAAAAGCATTTTTTTGAAAATGAAAAGCGAACTTCAGTGTTTGGGGGGGGGGACCCCATACACCCTTTTTAACACTTTACAAAAAAGTTGAAAAGTGTTTATGACTTTGTTCATTCTGTCTGTCTGTCTACCGTGTGTCTAGTGTCTGGCTACCGTGTCACACTACCGTGTCACACTACCGTGTCACACTACCGTGTGAAATCCTCACGCTTTAACCACTGGGCTATCCCGACAGTCATGGTAGGACTGAGTATGTCAGTCTTTATAGGCGTTTGCAAAAGTGTGACACATTACAAGTCTATCTGCTGCAATTTGTTTATTTATTACTTTTAGGCTGTCCAGCTCAACCAAACGGTGTAAAGCAGTTACAAGGGACGACCAGGAAAAGCACAGAAAAAAAAAATGCACATAGACATATATAGACAGACACAGACAAAATGCATTGACATACAGAACGATAATGAATATAAATATGATACAGATAAATAAAATGATGCAAAAAAGTAGAAACATAATTTTGAATGAAAGGTTTGAAACAGCTGAAAGAAATGCAAAAATTTGACAAGAAAGATCAATCATGCATAAAGCATTGATTAGGAAACACTTTCCTACTGAAATGCAATTTTATTTAAACATCTTTAAAACGCAATACATTCGGCGGTGATATTTTTTTTAATTATCACAATACTACAATAATTTGTTTTACTTGGGAACTTAAAACTTCATGGAAAAAAATGAACTTTATTCAAATGACGTCATCGAAATATAAATCGTCTGCCTCTCTATGAAAAAGCAAAGAATATTTCATTCATATCACTTTTTTAAAAAATTCAGCAATTCTCATACAACTCATTTTAAAATCACTTGTTTACATTCTGCCTCCAGTAAAATCGCTGCAGAAATAAACAAAGTTTGATGATCATTTAAACTAAAAAATATTGTAACTGCGTTGACGCAGACTATACTTGCACAGAAAATACATAAAAATAAATCGATTTTAGGACGGATGCAATACTAAATATAAATTTAAAACAACTTTAAAAATCACGATTTTTTACTGGGAAAATAAGATGGATGCCATATTTTATTTTGACGTGGGTCACGTGATATCTTCACATAATATGGGTGTAATTATTATTTAAATTACTAAAAAAACTACTGAATGTATTTTAATGAATTTTTTTATAAATTTTATGGGATAATTTGAATATGTCCTATAATTTTCGAAGCAATTTGTGAATTTTAACTTCGTTCAAAAAGGTTTAAAAAATTACACCAGGTTCAACGCATTTCCCTTTTTTAACCCGGGTTCAATCCAAAACTAATCGGGTGATATTTTTCATTCACATTCCCATATGTCCCAGAGACCGTCTCACCAGCATACTAAAATTTAATTTTGATAAAATTATTTTTATAGCAGTTATCGTGCGAACGGACAGACAGACAGACAGGTTATCGTGCGAACGGACAGACAGATAAACAGGGTGTGACAGCCCAGTGGTTAGCGCGCGAGAATTGCACTTGGTCGGCCCGGGTTCAATTCCCGCCATTGCCAAAGCTGCCGCCGTGTTCACGCGGAATACGTTCACGTTAAACATGCGGATCCGTAAGTCCTCCCGAGAGGTTGGTGGTAGGGGAAAGAGGGTACGGTCCCTGTGGATGCCTCCCCCACTGGGTTCCGGTCTAAATTGGGTGGCACTTCCCGGTCGTCCAAACAGTTACCTTACACCTTTCTGGTAGGTTGGACGGTCTGAGTCGAAGAAGACAGACAGACAGAGACAGTATGAGCAAAGTCATAAACACTTTCAACTATGTTGGAAAGTATTAAAAAGGGAAGTGAAAACAAAAACACACAAACAAAAAATTGAACAGAGCAAAATTTAACTCATGTCCCATTAACCAGAAGATAATTAAAATCATAGGCCACTCGTGAATCAGTTGATAACATCACAAATATTTTTTGGCAGTAAGAATACAGTTTTTAATTTTGTCGATAGATTTATTTTTTATTTTTTACAGATACTTTGAAAACCATAATGATTGATTAGCAGAAGATGGTTTAGATAAATGGAAACTTTTAGTATGCTATCCAGAAAATATATAATGGTCAACATCGGATAAATGATTGATAATGTAATTAGAAGTTATGTAATTATTTAGTTATGTAATTATTAGTTATGTAATCGTAATTATTTAATGTGGACGTAATAAAAGTAATCTAAAAAGGATCTACGATCCGGTTAAAATTTTCGCTGCAATTGAAGATATTGGCTATATATACAAGCAAAATTATTTGAAATTACACAGAATGTGCACCTTTAATTCAATTTTCGTTTTCATTTCGTAACTGGATGCATTTTCATAGACGGAAAATTTGCGAAAAATCTAAAATATCTCAAGAACGGCTAGACCTAGAGTAATGGGATTGATCTTATTCATTTTGACTTAAAAAATTACGTATAAAAGTATTTACTGATTGTAATATTTTTACCAAATTTCGTTCGTGAGATATCTCCCCCCCCCCCCCACTACACACACTCACATCACCTCTAAAACGTTCGATTTAAGGTCAAGGATTCTTGAAATGGGCTCTTTCGTCGGAAACTCGAATTCGAATATTCGATCCCGTCACAATATTTTCCCTACACAATATACTACGTATGTAGGGAAAGCAAAAATAACTACAACATACTGTCGAGAAACACAAATAAATCTCCAGTGCAATAAAAACACTCACAGGCCACATTTCTTTGGTTAAGAAAAGAGAGAACCACTTCCCTTGCTTCCGGAAGTGCAGCAAATGAGATAAAAGAGAAGTGTTTTCCTCCAAGGAAACATTGCTCCAGAAAATCAACTTAACCGTCAAGAAGCTCTGATATATTTTGTTTTCTTTGGCAACAGGTTCTTTCTGTTAAATACAAGGATTGAATTCACAAATTTACTCAAAAACGATTCTCAATCATTAAAACTTTTAACTTCTACTATTTAACTTTTTAGACTCATATTTGTCTAGCTTGCATTATTTTTTTTTCATATAGTTTGCATTTTTGAACGATCGTCAGACATATATTTAAATGATTGCAAAATCAGAATATAGGCAACAATCCCAAACTTTGAATCATGTTTCAATGCAGTGATCGGCATGGTGGATCTAGATTTCGCGGCCCTTAGCGATCTTTAGTACCAAATCTATATACAATTATCTGACATATTTTGTTTTTTAGCCCCTACAAAAGACCCCGGTTACTTAGAATGCTGAATCATTCCACAGTTTTAGTATCGACAACAGAACACAATCTAACCGAGTCGAATTTCGACCCCCCCCCCCCCTCAAGGAGCTCTCCCAGTGATTTGGAAAGCTGAATCTTTGTATAATTATAATATCAGCCACGAGGCAGAAACTATTGGAGCCAGACATTTTATTCCACAGGGGACAGAAAAACTGCGAGGTTTTCAAAAAATATTTCCATAACCTCCAGAAACATATCGCCTCCTGACCTAGAAAGATTTGCATATTTATAGTATTATAGTATAGGCCTCGCGACAAAACCTAACAGAGCCTGATTTAAATTTCTCACCCCGCGAGCTGACAAAATGAAGAAGAGTCTAAAAGTATTTCCAATCCAGGAACACATCGATGACTTAGAAGGCTGAATCTTTGCACACTTCTATAATATTGACCAGCGAACTGAATGTAGCGGAACCAGATTTTCGTTTTTTCCAACGGAGCTGACAGAAGAAGGGATCGAAATATCTTTCGCGATCCTATAAAAGTCCCCCGGTTTCTTAACAGACTGAAACTTTGCATATTTATAGTATGGAACATTGCGGCTATCCAATTGCTACTCTAAACCTTCAGTTGAGTCGGACGGTCTGAGTATCATACTCAAACCGTCCGACAGAACCCAACTAATTTTCAAATGGGACATCAATTTATAACGCTAAACGCGGTACATTATTAATAAAATAAAATTTATTAAAATAATATCGCAATTTAATCTTTTAAGAGTTTTAGTTTTCTTGTCTTTGACAGACTTTATAATACTACTAGCTTATAAATGCACTGGCGGAAAAATCCTCGTTATATTTTGCAATTTTACGAACCTCTACAGTGACCGACGAGTCAGCTATACAGCGAAGCCATACACCACATGAAAGTACATTGTCTGCTCACAAAGTCAGTTATGCTACGAATTGAGTGTCGTTATTATATACACTCATGTCCAAGAGTTAAGCATAATTCGTAAAATGCGAAAAATTCGGAGTTAATATGGATACAATGGTCCACAATCAGTTGTGGAGAATCGTGGGATAAAGGTAAATCATTGTGCATATGCAAAACAGTTCAGTCGAAGTCGACATACGCAAAGCACCGGCGCACGTCGGAACGAGTATAAAATGGCCTCGAGCGGCATGGCCAGTTGAGGCAGAATTTCGCAATTGCTGTGGTACGAAGCGTTCTTAACAATAAAAAAGGACGAATGATGTCACAAAGATGCCAACTAGACATGTTTCTGAAGGGATGAATTACTGGAATGCTAGAATCAGGTCGATCCGAAACCGAAGCATCTCGAGTTCCGAATATACCTCAGTGTGTGATCTCAAGACTGTGTCAGAGGTTCCAAACCACTGGAGATGTTACCAGACGACCAATGCCAGGTCGGCCAAGGGTAACAACCACTCGGCAAGACCGATATTTGGTGATAACTGCGCGAGGTCAGCGGAACAGTTCTGCCAGACAACTGGGTTCGGCCCTGACAGCCGCCGCAGGAGTCACTGTTTCAAGCCCAAGTTATGAGACCACCTCGCCCAATCTGCCGATCGCCAGAGCTACCGATGAAAGCGTTCGGATGTTTTGCTATTGGGCAACAGCCTATTGGGGAAACGTTCTTCGTACAAGGCCTCTCTGCCATTCCCATTTGTAGCTCCATAGATGAAATACATATCGGCTTTTTTCTATTTGTAAATTCCTCCATCGTATCTAAAGTTGGGGCTGAGCATAACTGCTGCAAACTGATAAGGCCGTATATATTCGGTGTTACGAAAATTTGCATAAGAGTTCTTCTTCTTCCACAGATGAAATTTGCATAAATGGTTTTTTTAAACCAGAAAATAATAACTAGAATGACGCTTTTAAGTTTGCGAAACGGCCACTTTCCAACGAGTAAGCGTCCTGTAACGCCTTTACGTTTCATTTTCGACCCTGCAAACAATGACGAAAAATGCTTGGTGTATACTACCATCTCGGGAAGTTCGGTGTATCTTTTTTGAATCACCCTACATATTTTTGAAATTACAATATATAGCAAGATATTTTGATGTCAATTCATCCATTAGCTATTCGGTTCTGCATGGCGCAAGCACAAAACCTGTACATCGATGCCGGTCCCTGCATTAGAAACCTGGTTCCCTATAAAAATTAAATCACCTAAATATGCATGATACATCGGTATAATTAACAGATAAATAATATATTTTTAAAGCTTAAATAATCTTTTGTCTTATCAAGGTTATATCACACCTCAAATAGTTCAGAGGGTAGCATATTTGTCATGAAATCGAGAAGTCACAGGTTCAAGACATGCATAGGGCAAAAAGGCATACTAGCGTTCGAACGTTGTTATTTACCTAAGAATACAAATCATATTATACACTCTACTACAAAACAATATATATACCCATAAAAATTGAGTTACAGCCGCGAAACTCGCCATGCAAATTGTCGTTTTAAGATTTATGCAAATGGTTTAACTGTCAGAGCCAATGGTGTTTTAGGCTCATGTAACCCGCATAAGAATGAGGGATCGTGCAGTATTTGAAATGGCCGGTGTCCTTACGGACGGCCAATTGGAACTGAATTTTCTTCTTTACTGCAAGTTGTGTACAAAGCTGACTTTGAGGTACTCGACGGCGCTATGAATAATTGCTCGATTTAGAGAGAAGTCCCATAATGTGCCACAGGGAAGTTGGTTGGCCCAACAAACATATCAATCGCCATCTTTGTCGGAGCGATATGGTAGTTGTTCGGTGTTGGCAACAGTGAATCAGTGAAGGCACATACAGCCCCAGACAGGCAACTACTCGGCAAGATCGTGCCAAGACTACTCGACAAGAAGAGGAGCCATGTCCACCCCAATGGCGTTGCTGTCAGTCATTCAAGGGTATTTGCAATCTTCTATGCATCCTGTATCAAGAAATACTATTCGAGGAAAACTGACGGAAGGTGAAATTAGGTACCGAAGTCGATTAAGGTGACTACCACTTATACTTGAACATAGGAAGAACCGTCTGGATTAGTGACAAGCTCGGTCATCATGGACATGACCCGATTGGAGTCATGTTGTCTTTAACGATGAACCCTGCTTCTCTCTCAGTGCTGATGACCACCGCATACGCGTGTGGAGAAGGATTGGCAGTACTGGGACGACAATTGCAGCTTTCTCAGAATACCGCTGAATTAGTTGACCAGTTGCAACACTTGTGACAGAATCTTCCGCAGAGGGACATAAACAACTTAATCGATTCTATGCCGCACCGAATATCGGCTTATATAGGATTATATGATATTGTGTGCCACTGGAAGATTTACCACTTACTAAATTGTCACCTTTTTGTTCCCCCAATTTCTTAATAAAACCGTTTCTTTTCACCCAAATTCTAATCAGTTGCACATCTCCTCAAACGATACACGTATGCCGAGTTTGGCGACTGCAGCTCAATGTCTTAAGGGTACATATATTTTTCTTGCAGCAGGGTGTATATTAGAATTTAATAAGATAAAATATAAGTGAATTTGCTTTTTATTTTACGTTTTACATTGCCTTTTACTATGTCTTTTACTTTGTCTTTTACTTTGTCTTATACTTGCCTTTTACTTTGTCTTATACTTGCCTTTTACTTTATATCCTCCAAAAAGTGAGCCCATGTCAAGCATTGGAGGAGAAAGACGCAGAGTTTTCTCCTAACACCCAGAGAGCTGAGTTGGTAAAGTGCGTATCTTGAGAAAACTGCTGTGTAAATTATAATTTCACAATAAGCTATTATTTGAATGATCGCAGATATATTTTACAAAACAATGATACGACATGTGTTTTCTTAATTCTTTATTTATCAACTGAGAAAAATTACTTGTTCTCTAAATCACACAATAGCTTCTTCAATACCTTCCTTTACACCTCTCTGTGCGATCTCCTTCAACAAATGAAGATTAATTACGACAGCAATGCTCTTGTGTGTTCAAGTCAAGTTGTCAGCAGTTGGAATCCGTAGCCTTTTCATTCCGTCTATAGTTATTTATTTTAAGATGCATTTTTGTATAGAAAATGTTCAAAAAGTAAAAATCAGTCAACGTTATTGCATGGGCTCTACCTTTAATTATTTTCAATAAAACGGAGGAAAGGATTGTAACGGAGAAGGTTCCTGTTTTAAATAAATATTTTAGGAGTTGAAAATAATCTGCATGTATGATATAATAAATGCATTTTTATTAATTCGGAGCGTAATATTTACAATTTTATCGAACTTGGTATTAGGCACGCTTTTAGTATATACATTAAGTTAACAATAGCGGAATTAGTTTTCAGAAAACCACTTTCCGGTGAACTCTTGACCCAGATTGACGCTGAACATGACCTTTGTCATTTAGAGAATCAACTGAAAACAAAAATGCAATGCATAAAACCAACATTAGCATCACGGCGCGAACAACGAAAGGTATTTATATACACAAAGTGTTGAGTATGTCCTTCTATATTTTATTCGTGTTTACTAAGTCTGGTTTATACAAGTTGTAGGTGTAGCTTTATGTAAATCAGGCAATGGAAATAGCAAGGTGAAATATGCAAATGATCACAGTTTCGTTACCATAGTGACGTAACATCTTGCCGAACAGCATAAAAACGTCAGATGAGGAGCGATGTCACACCTAAATTGTAGCGCCATTGGTTTCAGATTGCAAAAATCATCACTGTATGCCAAGAGTACGTCTGCCAAGAGTACGTATACGTTCAGGTGTCGTCAACGGAAAGGCAACTTCCCGGTCACGGCTGAGATTAACCCAGCCACACCGCAAGAGATAGTCGAAATTATCAAAAACTTAAAGAACCGTAAGAGCCCAGGACACGACAAAATCAGGAACGTAGCGGTCAAAAACCTACCCTTAAATATAATTTTTTCATGACCATTTTAATAAATAAAATACTAAAATTAAACTATTTCCCTAAAGAATGGAAGGACGCGATAGTTATATCGATCTATAAGGCAGGAGAAGATGCCACAATTCCAGCCAACTACAGAACAATTAGCCTACTGCCAACACCTAGTAAAATTACTGAGAAAATAATTCTTAAGAGACTGAACACGCACCTTAGTGAGAATGACATTATCATTCCGGAGCAGTTTGGATTTCGGCCAAAACACTCCACCTCTCATCAACTGCTGAGAGTGGTAGAGTACATATCTTCTGGACTAAATACCAAGACACCCACAGCTGCAATTTTCCTGGATATACAAAAGGCCTTTGATAAAGTGTGGCACTGTGGTTTAGCATACAAATTGATCACCCTAAAAGTCCTTGACGCACTAGTCAAACTTTTAATTTCATACTTAAATAACAGACACTTTCAAGTCAGAGTTAAAGATAGCTTATCTACACCCAAGTTCATAAAAAGTAGTGTACCGCAAGGATCCATCCTGGGCCCGACACTTTTTAACATATACCTGAATGACATTCCCAGGACTCCAAACACCGAGCTGGCACTCTATGCAAACGACAGTGCGATACTTGCAAAACACACTTATCTCACAGTAATGCACAGACAGCTACAACAACACTTAGACATACTCCAAACATGGCTGGAAAAATGGCGAATAAAATTAAACCCCAATAAATGTCATTGGATTTACTTCTCCTGGAAGCATATACCCCCGCCGCCTCTGTATATAAACAACCAAGCACTACGCGCGGAAAAATCAACTAAATACCTGGATGTAACGATAGACTCCCACCTAACTTGGAAATTGCACGTAACAAACATAATCAAAAAAGCGTATAGTACCACAGGAGCTTTATACCCAATGATAGGAAACGAAAATCTTAATTATCAAAACAAACTTCTAATATACAAATCGGTCATCCGCCCAGGAATGCTGTATGCAGCACCCGTATGGGGATATGCCTGTAAAACTACCATAGACTTCTTAGAAACAAGACAAAATAAAATCCTAAGGTGTATCAGGAAAGCCCCTAGATATTTAAGGAGCTCTGTGATTAGAAAAGACTTTAAAATAAAAACCGTGAGAGCCCAAATTAAAAAGCTAGCGCTAAAATTCTACGACAACCTGCCTTCAGTTCCAAATGAACTTCTATTCAGTCTACCTGACTATGATCATCGCAAGGCCAAATCTCGTTAAGAGACCCCTTGCAGTACTTAACCTTGAATAACCGGATTTAGGTACTACTCCTTGACAGGCAACTGAAATTAATTAAATATCGCGATCAATATTTTTCAAATTTAAAAATATATTCTTAATCCTTCAACTGCCAAATTGCTAGGTAACCGTCAGATCTGCAACAACCCCCCAAACTGACTAATTCCAAATGTGCAATAAACTGCCACACTAGGAGCCAAGTCAAAAATAAAATAGTAAATAAAAAAAAATTCGATCCTCCATGTCATGGGTCAATGAAATAATGTCACAGCATGAAGATACGAACCATATATTGAGATTGGAGATTAAAGGCGCTCCGCGCCTGGTGCTCTGTCCTGTATGAAACTTCTTCATTCCTCTTGCTTTTTGAACTTCGGGTTTGTTGGTTTGTTCGCACTGAAGAAAGGCGATCCAGCGTATCCTCGAAACAGCTGTATGCTACATAACTGTGTTATTTGCTCTTTTATATAAGTTCTTCTTATCCTTCGCACAAAGTATAATTTAGTTATTGAGTATTATTACGTTGGGATAAATATATTTAATACTACCTTATGGATGTATTACCTTGAGCACTCTCTCATCTTAGGCGACATAATTGTATTAAACTAAAGATACTTGCAGTGTAATATATGTAACGGTATTTAATTCTTCGATCTGGAGAGCTCGTCCTCATACAAGACGAGCATTATCGCCTTAAGCTAAAGATATATCTTACCAATTTTTGTTATTTTTACCAAAAAAAAAAAAAAACACTTATCAGAGGGTAGCACACAAGACTACCGTACTGTCTATCTATTTACCGATAAACAGTTGTACTAGATTTCTAATATTTTTGATTGAAGCACTTCGGGCGTATGATGAATACAGAGCTATATGGCAGTGCTTCTATTAGTAAAGAGTGTATACAATGATATTGTGCTGAAAGTTAAAGAATCCACGAACTTCATATATTCAAATGTTCAAATATTCAATTAATTTAATTAAACGAATTCTGAATGCAAACGGAAATATTTTAATGTTAAATATTATTAAAAATTTCAAAATATGACAAAAACTTGTCAACAAACTCATTTCCTCATTTCCTTATCCGGTTTGCAATAAATATACAAATTCCGTAACAAAATCGATACTCAATTGAAACGGTGTCATATTGCTACACGATCCATAGATAATATCTAAATTCTGTGGTAAAATAATCCAATCATAAAGTACCTAAAGTGTTACTTTAAATTCTGTAAATAGCCTTTAGAAGTTTTTATAAATTGCTATACAACCGCCTGTTCCGACATCTGATCTATATGACCTAATATGAGATCTGGATCTCCTGGAATGTAAAAGAATTAGGAAGCCTTAAAATAGGAAATCTTTCAATTATTTGAATATTATTCGCAATTCTGTATATGAAATTGCATCCTTGCTTCGTTTTAAAAGGATCTTTATCATTTAAAGTGTGAAATACATTGAAGTAAGTAAATTCTAATAATTATGTATTTTACAAATCAGATTCAAAAAGTTCAAGATTCAAAAGTATTCGTTCCTCTGTGAAGCATTATTCCTCATCAAATTTCTCCGTTATTCTTCAGTGTATAAAAAATAATTTTTCCAATTTCATCGCCCTACATTCATTTATTGATAATATCAACCCCCCTCCAAATATAACACCACAAAAGATCCTATAAATATTGTGCATCTAATGCAGTTGCATGCATTTACAATGGAACGGGCGAATCCTCCTCTTCAACATCTATTTTCAAGGTAAAGGTCTCGCGTTTCCATGACAACTCTCTGGCCACAGAGATGTTTCCACTTCCTCTTTGAATTTTTAGAGACCATTGAGCATGGACTGTGATACACTTGGGATAGCAGACGCTGTCACTATAGAAATGAAATGTAATAGCAAATCGAATAGTAAATAAATTTGTACGATTTTTACTTGAATCGCCTGACTTAAACGTAACTTTGGGAAAAAATAAAACTGCAATGTAGCTCAACTCGACTTTCTCATACCAGAATCCATTTTTTTTAAGTAGTTTTTTTCTTTCTTTTTACTTTCCCTTCAATACATGGTAATGTATAGGGAAAGTATTGGAATCATGCCGAAAATCGCAACTCGAGTTTTCGACTAATCTACACGTTTCGAGACCTTTAAAATACGAAAAAACTATTTTTAGCGTGACGTCTGTGTATGTGTCTGTCTATGTGCCTGTCTGTGTGTTTGTGTGTCTGTCTGTCTGTGCAATGAATGTATCCACTCTAACTCAAAAACTAATGGATCGAATTTCATAAAATTTGGTAGGTAAGTCACTTGGCTGTGACCCTGGTGCTGATTAGATATTAGATTTTGGTACGATTCGAAAAAAAATAACCTGTCTTTTTTTGCCAAATTTATCACTAAGGTCGCAAAATTATTGCCAAATTTATCGCCAAATACTACAGGGAGGCTAAGGGAAGGGTTATTCTTATATAGAGTATTGTTTATGACGTAATCATTATCACGACTACCGGTGAAAAATCATTGGTAAACTTTTATGTGATGCGAATGTCCTTAGGAATTTAAATATAAAATGTTAACGAAGTTACTCTAGTTTTATTACTTTATCAGCAGCTTGAGATGTACATACAAAGAATATTTACCAACTTGGGGAAATACTTTCTATTGAAGTTCCCTCAGAAAATATTCATTTCAGCCATGGGTATGAGATTGAAAATCAATGCCACTGACCACAGAATTAGTCCTCACCCAAGGAGAATTCGTCCCCAACAGAGGGGAATGAGTCCTACTGATCTCTAGAGTTCCTTGTTACTCACACTCAAAATAATATCATTTGGTGAAATATGTATCTTTTTACAAACTTTCAGTCATAAGTTATTTTTTTTAATTTAATTTTCGTGAATTTGTTCTTAAACATTTAATTTTTTTTCAAACTGGCAACAGCATTGTGCCACCGAGGAAATGGATGCATTTGGCTGATGATTCATGGTGAAAAAAGGATTAACTCCTACTATCTAACTCCATGGGCTAATTTATGTTAATATGCATTATTTTACCGTTTTACATACATAACGCAATTCAAGCTATCATTTTAAACGTAGACAATACTACCATAATTCCTCCAAAAATTCGCCTGTTTCTTTATGGAAATATTAAATCACTAATAATTGAATCACTAATCATGAATATTACAAAAAATAGTTTTAGTTTTATTGCTTTATGCATCTGCACTTCACAAGACTTCATAACCGTGCGAATGCAACAATGCGTACCAAACATTTTCAAAGCATCTATTTTTCAGGATCTACTAAAAATAGATCTTGAATGATGACTGGTATGAATTCAACATCAAATTTCAAAGGAGGCACATGCACCTACTAAAGGTTTTCGCTGCCAATTCTTTTTTCATTTCCTTGATTCAAAAATTTTCATTTTCCTTGAGAAATTTATTTTTCATAATTTGTACTAAATAGAGCTTATATGACAACTGATATAAAATCTGCCAAAATTCAGCATCAAATTCTGGCGGAGGTAAGAAGGTTCACTAAAATTTTCCATTTTCGGTTCCTTTTCTACTTATGCTTCCAATATTTTCCTTGAAGCATATATTTCTCAAGATTGGCTATAATTAGAGCTTAGATAATGACTGATATGGATTCTGCATAAACTCTAAAGTGGGTAGGATAAATCACTATGATACCAATGCCCACTTCTGAAGATATCACTTTCAATTAAAAAAATTATGTTTTCATCGCAACATGTATTTTTTAGGATCGGTCATAGGAAAGTTTAGATGACAACTGATATTGATTCAGCATCAAATTATAATATATTTTATTCGCTTAGGAAATAAATATATTATCATAACTTTCTTTTTACATAATGCTTCTACCTATAAATTCTCATAAAAGTGTAAATTAAGTCATTTGTTCTTTAAATTGTGTCTACACCTCATATAGATAAACACATGCCCTCGCAGGCGGGCATATTTACTAAAGTCTTCAAAAAATATTCAAGAAGCCTCAAAATGTACTTATTTATCCAAATTTTGTAATTGAACACCCTCAGAAAAACAATAATTTTGACACAAGTATGAGGAAGTAAAATCTATTCAGATAAAAATTATTGGCAAAAACAAAAGTACTGAAACACGAAACAGAAAAGTAAGAAAAACGAAAGTCTTAATTCAGATTTAGAGGAATGTGATGCTGGTTTATGCTATTAAAGGTTCGCAGAAGAATCCTTGTAAATAATGGATGACAAATCTGCTGCATTCCTTGTGTTACGAAAAGGAAACAGCAATTACTCTTTATAGATACTTCCCATCTTCCATGTAATGGAGTTAGAAAATATTGTTGTGATATAGAAGCCAATAGAACGAAATTACTGATGCTTGACAGTATTAAATCAAACCTTATTTTACGAAGTTATTTTAAGTGTTCTTATCTCAAAGCAATATTATGATTACGCTAAATGCGTTTTATTTTACTATTCACTGCGAGAAAATAATATGTTTGTGAAAAATATTTTCGAATGAAATTATGAAGAAAAATTTCCAAATTCGAAATTTTGATGGAAAAACGTAACAGGCAGAAAAATACCCTTTTAGCGCATTTCGAACACTTTTTAAACATGTCTGGGCGTATATGTTTGTAGAGTATGAGTGTGGACTTGATATCGAGTAAAAGCATGCGTTGCTGTGAAATTTCAAGTGTTAGTAAATTATGTAAAAATCTAGATCTAGATAGACTTTTGTATAATTCGTAAAACGCAAATTATTTGAAATTTGATATTTTCATGATTTTCTTTTCTATGGAAAACAAAAGTTCCCATATAGTAAAGGGACACATGTTTTAAAAGGGGATACTGTTTTTACTTTCCTTATATACATAATGTATAAGAAAAGTATTGTGACCGGGTCGAAAATTCGAATTGGAGTTTTCGACGGAAGAACACATTTCAAGCATCCCTGATCACGAATCAAACATTTTTGAGGTGATATCTGTGTGTGTGTGTCAGTGAGTCCATGGAGACGATATCTCACGAACGAATGGAGCGATTCGAATGAAATTTGGTACAAAAATCACAATATGTGAATACTGTAAGCGCTTATTGTTTTAAAACATAATCAAATGTTTAGAACCCCCCTAAATTTTCGAGTGAAATTTTGAAAAAATCATCAAAAAATCAAAACCTTCAATAGAGTTACGCAAATAGGTTCTTATATAATTATAGGCATCTTATATAATTTTTCCTTAGACAACGATTGACATAAACTTTAGAACGCTAGCATGAACCGTTCTCGTTATATTGCACATTTTTCAAATAAATTTATCAAAAAGTCCCACAAATTAAAAAAATATTAACTGTTAAGAAACATGTTCACTTTTCATATGTAATATCATGCGATAAATTGAGTGACATCATTCTCGTGGATCTAACTCGTTCCATTCGCGAGAAAAGATACTTTGAGTAATACTTTTGTATTTGAACGCCACTAGTCGTTTATCTGCTGTAAGAATAACCTATTTCTCCATCTATAACGTTTGGCGAGATTTTGGCGACGAATTTAGCGGAATGTCGCCAACTTTGCGACATTTTCAAATGTTGCCCAATTAACGAAAATTTTGCCAAATGGATAAAAATGACGCCAAATCAATGAAAATGACGACTGATTGAAGAAAATTCAATATATTGGAAAGAATATAAGTACCTAGCGTAAGAATAACATTTTTTTTAATTGTAAAAGTAGTAAATTCATTGCATTATATAAGGAAAGTCATGTGCTGCCCACATCAGATTTTTTTAACAAATACCAAGGCTATAAAAAGGCGCCGGACTTGATAGAAAACCTTGTGCAAGAGATGGAATGATGAGAAGAGAGGAATTATATAAAGCAGTTTATCAGAAGTTGGTGAGATTAACATGTAGTAAAAAGGTTTGAGAAAGTGTCAAGTTATGAATGAAGAATGAGAATAGTGTTCAAAAGTAACTACTAGAGCCTTAAGTACAGTCCATGAGACAACCTAACGCTTAATGACCATTGACAAGAGCAAAAGTAACAATGTTTATTATCATATATAAGGAAAAGTATTTAAAATCGGACTCACTCGAAAAGACACTCGAAAATAAACCTTGTTTATTTATTACACTAACTGACTGCTAGCAGAATACTTCGTAAATTAAGATAATAATCGATGATAACTAAATGCCAAACATTAATATGAATTATTATGATAAGGATATTTATAATACAAATAATAATTTTAATGCAAATTAAATTGAAGCTAAATATGTCTCTTCATTTTGCAAAGTTAAGTATTTTAATATATGCATATTAATCAATTTACTTTCGGTTTAACACCGGACGACAGACACTGGTGGGTAATTGAAACCACAAGCGAGGTACACCATGACTATACGAACACTTAATGTAATTAATTATAATAGTTATTCACACTGCATTTTTGTGAGTGAACACCTAATCTTAGTAATAATATACGACAGTAAGTTAAACTAAAAGTTTGAAATTTGTTACTGAGACAGCTTAGTATGCGTTTGTTAACCGAAAAAGTATACTCGGCTGTATGTCGCAACTGATGACTGAAACAAGGTATCTAGCTACGTATAATAAGCGAGACGTTTATGTAACAGTGAAGAAAACTCTAAATATTAAATCCAAAATATTAAATATTAAATAATAAATGCACAAGATAGTCTAATAACCAGCACATGTTATACCAAACAAATAGAAAATTATGTTTGGAATGCAATATTTTTTTAATTAATTTTTACTTCCCTGCAATACATGGTAATGTATAGGGAAAGTATTGGAATCATGCCGAAAATCACAACTCGAGTTTTCGACGGATCTACACGTTTCGAGACCTCTAGAATACGAAAAAACCATTTTTAACGTGACGTCTGTGTGTGTGTCTGTGTGTGTGTCTGTGTGTGTGTCTGTCTGTGCAGATTTTGTATCCACTCTAACTAAAAAACTAATTGACCGAATTTCATAAACTTTGGTAGGTAAGTCACTTGTGGGCGAATCTGGAGCTAATTAGTTTTGGATACGATTCGGGATAAAAGAACCCGCCTTTTTTTGCGAAATGGCCCGCAAAAGCTTGTATCTACTCTAGCTGTAAAACTAATAGACCGAATTTCACTAAATTTGGTAGATAAGTCACTTGTGGTTCACCCTGATGCTGATTAGATTTTGGTAGGATTTAGAAAAAAATAATCCGCCTTTTTTTTGCAAAATGGCCCGCAAAAATCGGCAAAATCTAAAATAAAAACTACGTATAATCAAATATATCCATTAAATGTTTGTTTAATACGTAATGTTTAACGAAGAAGAGAATAAGACCAACCCCATTACACTAGGGCTAGCCGTTCTCGCGATATTTTAGTTTTTCGTATTTTTCTCTAAGCCACCTTTGAAAATAAGTCCAGTTATCAAATGAGAACGAAAATTGAATTAAAAGTGAATTAAAATTAATTAAAATAAGGAGAACGTCGATATAAGTCTGCAGGGAAAATCATGTGTTGCCCACATCAGATATTTCTCTATAGACTAACATTTATCTGACTTTTGACCTTAGATATATCAGTACATAGATCAAAATTAAATTCGAGCTTCTTCATGACCTAAAATATTATTATGTCGAGCTATGCACAAAATTTCATGCGAATCGGTAAAGTTTTACTATGTCAACGAAACATTCGCACACATATAGCAGTAAGAGACAATCGAATTCAGATGCACTTTAGATATTTATGTAATTATTTTTCTTATGTTACCACTGTATATTCAGCACTATTTTTTACTTTCCCTGCAATACATGGTAATGTATAGGGAAAGTATTGGAATCATGTCGAAAATCGCAACTCGAGTTTTCGACGGATCTACACGTTTCGAGACCTCTAGAACACGAAAAAACCTTTTTTTTGCGTGACGTCTGTGTGTGTGTCTCTGTGTTTGTGTGTCTGTCTGTGCAGATATTGTATCCACTCTAACTAAAAAACTAATGGACCAAATTTCATAAAATTTGGTAGGTAAGTCACTTGTAGGCGAATCTGGTGCTGATTAGTTTTGTGTATGATTCGAAATAAAAGAACCCGCTTGTTTTTGCAAAATGGCCCGCAAAAGTTAGTATCCACTCCAGCTGAAAATCTAATGAACTGAATTTCTCAAAATTTGGCAGATAAGTCACTTGTGGGTCACCCTGGTGCTGATTAGATTTTAGTAGGATTGAAAAAAAAGTAACCTGCCTTTTTTGCAAAATGGCCCTCAAAAATCGTTAAAATCTAAAATAAAAAACTACGTATGCTGAAATATATCCATTAAATGCTTGTTTTATACGTAATTTTTAACGAAGAAAAGAATAAGATCAACCCCATTACACTAGGACGTGCCGTTCTCGATATATTTTTGTTTATCCGTTTTTTCTCTACGCCACCTTTGAAAATGAGTCCAGTTACCAAATGAGAACGAAAATTGAATTAATAGTGAATTAAATTTAATTAAAATAAAGATAATGTGTATATAAGTCTGCATAGAAAGTCATGTGCTGTCCACATCAGATTTTTTATTTTCACTGCATGGATTGTTTTTATCTTTTTGTTACAAAATTACATTATCTCTGGTTTGAGCCTTCTGTAAACATATCTGCCAATAGAAACTCTAACAAATTTAGAAATACTTTTCAAAGCAGAAACAATTTTCTGGAAAATATTAGTTTCAAATAATTCCACCAGGGTTTATTTTAGCTTTGGGAGTGATGGAAAAGCGTAAAGGCTATATAATTAATATCATCCATAGGATTGTCCCATGTTTTCTGCAGCACCAGAAAGTGACAATTTCAATATCAGCCTTTTTAAATTACCTATCTTTGTTGGTTTTATATTTGTGGAGCACATCAAATTGTTCCAAAACCTTCACATCCTATCTTAGAAGGTATACTGTTGTAAACATCAAGTGGCTGTAAAATTGATCTCAACTCACCAAGTATCACTGCAAGTGCAGACTTGAAATTTGGTTACACGTTGTTTACTTATCTCACAATTGCTTTTAAACTAACCTGAATAAGCGCCCCCGCCCCTCTTATTGGGAGTGTACATTTTAACAAAAAAATTCGGCTTATTCATCACGAATGTATAGTCAAATATTCATCTAAACTGGAATTATTTTTATATAAATTATAAATACTCATAATATAATAGTAATAAATGAACGATATTAATTTCAGTAATATTAATAGTAATATTGATGATAATAATCTTATGACAATTTGCTTGTTTATTATTTTGTACGAAACACTCTTTGACATTAAGTTTTTGATTACGGGTGGAACAGCGTCATTCCCAAACAAAGAACCTCCCAAAAAGACAGGTATTTGACATACCCTATCCTGAACAGTTCTATCCCCCTTTGCAAACATTGGCGTTCCGCAAAAGGGGATCGAACTGTTTAGGATAGGGTATGTCAAATACCTGTCTTTTGGGGAAGTTCTGTGCTTAGGATTGACGCTGTTCCACCTGTAAGCAAAAGGTTAAATTGTTTGGAGAATTAACAATCTTATTTATCATTCAATTTATTTGGAAATGTTATATTTAGCGTAAAAATAAACAAAAAAATGTATTGAAAAAAAATTACGACCTGTTGAATTGTCCTGACCAATCGATTCAAAGTCACAAAAATATAAGTTAATCTTATTATTGCCAAGGCAAAAGATGGGTGCGTTACATTATAAAGTCAATAGAACTATTGAAAACGATGCATTACAAGTTGCTGGAGACTTCCATATCATATCCCATTATCGTCAATAAAAATTTTAACGTTCGTAACAACTCTGAATGATCACAAATAAAACTTCAGTGAATGATTGGTACGATTAAGTTAATAACGTTGTTGCTGTAACAAATGTTGTTCTTCGTTTGTCAAAACTGTTGCCACCGCTATTTTTCCCACGGCATATAATCGATTTCTCCCCCGATGATTTATAATTTTAAATCCAAAGAGGCATCACAGAAAAGTCGTACGTTAAGACATCCAAGTAAATGTTTAATTACTTTCGTTCCGACGCATTTTACTCTCATTTATCTACATGAAAATATGTTTGTATGTTTGTTGGTTTGCCTCATCATCGCGGAGGAACGACTGTACTGAATTTAATGAAATTTTATGGGTAGCCTTGGAATAAACCCCACTTAAAATGTGGCCATTGTTTTAAGTTTCTAGGACCAGAATTTGTCGAGATATTAGTAAAAACTCACAATTAAACTTTTCCATAAAAATAGCATTGTGTTGACGATATTTTTTCCTTCAAATTTACTTAATTTAATTTTATTTAAGAAAATTATATCATGTTGCTTTGCAACGCAATTAAATAAAATGTGTACAGCAAACGATTGTATACAGCAAACAATTTTTATTAAAATAACTAGCAGCATACCCGTTCTTCGTACGGAGTATATAATATAAAGAAACTTATAATTCGCAATGATGTGCAATTCTGTTAAAATATTAAATTTATTGCTCATAAAGAGAAGTTTAAGAATATCTGTTCTCACTATGCAAAATTATCTTCACAAGCAGATCTGAAGAATAAAACATCCTGGTTCCTTTTGAAAACAAATTTACAAAAAAAAAGGGAATTGAATCAATATATGCAACCCTGTACAGTGTGTTAGTAGAAGATTACCTGTATTACAATATGAGTCTCAAAAATATTTGCCAAAATAAAAGAGATGACGTAATAGATTGAAAATATCAATAATCCCCGTAATCTTTCTACCAGAAGGTCGTAATTGATTCCAATATATGCCAATATATATATATCAAAATATATGCCAATATACCTGTACTACTTATATTCTCGTAGATTAGAAGATATACCCTTGCATTTGTAGAAGATTACTCGTACAACGTACTATATATGAGTTTCAACAATTTTCGTCATAATAAAACAATGGCATAATAACTTGAAAATATCAATAATACCTGAATCAACAGTCCCCGAAAATATCAATAATAATAATGTTTAAACCTGAAGACCATAATTGATATTATCCAGTCAAAAATGCAATGTCAAAGAAATTTATTTTATATACATATCTTTATTATTCAAATCGGAAAAGATTTAATATAAAATCGTATGCCTCATAACACATTGGATCCGTTGCTACGCGACATAATATCATTTGCTTCAAATAAATGGATTGAAATCATATCGTCTGAATAAAGCGATCTCCATGGAAGGTTTGGCGACATTTTAGTCAATTTAGCGATAACTTAAAAAAATCGCCAAATTTATCGCCAAGTGGGACTGTAGAACTGATAGTCCCATTTTGCGACAAATTGACGAAACATCATCACAATACTATCCCCTAACAAAACACAATTAATTTCGTTTATTAATCGCGATTTTATCAATTCCATGATATTTTTATGGATTGACAAATATTTTTATCAATTTGGTGATATTAAAAAAATTCGTTAAATGTGTTACTAAGTAGGATGGATGGACTGACCGACAAATGTTACCAAAACATCATTTCAGTACTCTATTCTAAAAAAACAAATGATTGATTTGCGTCATTTTTATAAATTTGGAGATATTTCCGCTAATATGGTAAAGTTTAAGAAAAGTTACCAAGTTATTTAGAGATATCCCTCTAAATTCGTAGCTCTGAATTTTCAGATTTGAAGAATAAAATATCCCGATCCCGTTTGTATATACTAAATGAAAACACTAAAATTGTATTATAAGATACACCCGTTCTACTCTTTTTCTGCTTCAACAATCGGCTAAATGAATTTATTGGATAAATACAATATATGAGTTTATTAGCTAAACACAATGGGCTTGAAACCTCTTTGCTACAATAAATGAAAGTGATGTACACAGTCCGCAATTTATATAATTAAAAGAACAATCAAACCGTTCATTTAAAATATATATATTTGCATCCATTTATTTATTATTCAAATAGAAGAAATAATAATAAATATTAACAACACATTTAATTTCATTCCGTTGCCGAGCAACATGATATAAGATAGAATCTTCCTCATAAAATGCAAAATTAAATAGCTATTTTGATTTCTTTATACTTTTCATCGTTGAGTAAAAATTGTGAAAGTTAAACCATGGAGGTAGATTTTTCCATTTAAATTCATGTTTCAAACAATTCATGTTTTCCGATAGTGACTAATTAATGCAAAAATCCTGCACCAAACTCGGAAATAAAGTTTTATTTCATTTCAACGTTTTAAACAAACGATTTTCATCCTTTCCGTTTGGATAAACCACGGAGTTGAAGAGTAGAACTCCTAGGAAAAAGTTACGTTTTTCATTAATACCTCGACAACCCCTGGTCATAGAAACTCGAAACTTGGACTAAATTTATGGGGGGCTATTTCAAGGCTATTCACAAAATTTCATTAAATTCGGTTCAGCCGGTTTTCCGTGATGATGAGACAAACGAAAATTTCGTTTTTTAGTAATATCTCGAGAACCACTGGTCGTAGAAACTCAAAACAGAGACTAAATTTTAAGTGGAGCTATTTATAGGCTACCCACCAAATTTTGTCAAATTCGGTTCAGCCGTTTTCCCGTGATGATGGGACAAACAGACAGACAGACAGATTTTCAATTTTATTTATATAGATAATAATAATAAAGTAATGTATATAAAAATAAATGCTATAATTGGACGGTGCTGCATTTCTGACTGGATGATAACAATTACGGCCTTTGGTTTTAACACTATAGGAATTATTCATATTTTCAATTTCTTAATTCACCTGTTTTATTTTGGTAAATATTTTTCATATTCATATATCGTATTTAGAAAATTGTTGAAACAGAATAAAAATGTACGATATATCTTCTAAAACAATTTTAACGCCTTCAATTTCACGTATATTGATCAAATTTTATATGTTTTCTAAATTTGTTTACTAATGGGACCAGGATGTTTCATTCTTTAGATGTGCCTGTGATAATAATTTTGTATTGCAAACAGAGTTTTTTAAACTTTGTATTAGGAAAATTAAAGTAAATATTTTAAAAGAATGTTTTGAATAACAGTGTTATTTAGAATACTTCAGGAATTTGCAGATATTTTAAATCACGGGCAACGTCGGATTTATCTATAAATAAAATTGTAAATTGTGCTTTTATCTGCCTGTTTAGTATCTGTAGCAAAGAAGTTCAAATGAGTAAAAATATAGAAAACTTCAAGAAAGTCAAAGTTAAAAATGGAATTAGATGAAAAAAATGATCTTAACATCTAAACATTAAAATCGTAATTAAAGTCACAAGAATGTTCAGCAACTGAAGCCTTAGACATTTCTTGTTTTGAAACATAACTCATATGCTCCTCAATATGAAATTTAAAATCTAATAAAAATAAGAACGCAAACAAGACTGGTCAATATATATAAGGAAAGGAATCGAAAGCTCTCGTTTTCAAAAGAGAAAACGACTTATTATTTAATCTAGTTGACGTAAAATATTTTAATACTAAAAACTAACAAAAAAATTGAAAAACAAATAGTTAAAAAAGAAAAGAAACATGTTTTCAAAGGACTTACTGGGCATTAATTTTTCTATTATTCTTTACTTGCGGTTGGTTGGTTCTCAAAGCATATGATTTCTTGTGGATTAAACTGGTGGGCATTTTAAAGAATGTGATTTTTCACTCTTGTTTCGATTTGCCTAAGCGAGTGCTCATGAATTAAAATATTAGAATCAAAGTACAAAATTGTAAAGAACTTTAGAAGATATTTTGTCTCATTTCTTCCCCCCAGTAATAAAATATAGAACAAAAGAGCATTTTTATGTAACAGTAAATCCTTTATATGAAATATAATCTCATTTTGAATATTTACTTAAATAACATCTACCAAAATTTACGTGAAAGGAAATTATTTATTACTTTTTGCACTTTTTATAAGTGGAATAAATTGGATGTAAAAGAAATTTCCAAGAATGCTTCGTACTAAAAACGTTATTTAACTGTTTCGAACGTTAATTATCAATTTTAACCTAGTCAGAATGACAGGGCCATTAGAAAATCCTTTTTAGTTATCGTTAATGTGGAAACTAATACACGTAATGAGTATTAAAATTTTTGATACACTAAAATTCATTAAATGGCGTATTCACCAAAACTTATTTCCCTTTGTGCGAAACTATATGTACAACGAAAATACGTATAATACAAATTTACGTTGCATAATGAAAATTCGTGGATAATATGTAGATTACAAGTCACACGTGTCTTGCAATCCAGGTGTCGAGTTTGCCAAGTTTTTTAAATTAAATTAATTAACTCCCCTCTTCCCTAGCAAGTATGTCCATTTCTGCTCTTTTGAAATTTGCCCTCTCCTATACACTTGGAATTATTCTGCTAACTGACTTTGAGTACTGTAACTTAAAATAATTAATATGAATTGTGTTAATAAATTACTTTGTCAGCAAAATCTACGGATCTACGCTCTTTTGCACCTCTAGAACACGAAAAAACTATTTTTAGCGTGACGTCTGTGTATATCTTGCAGAGTTCACTTCAACGATAAGAGCTTGCAATTTCGTCCCAGTAGCTCAACGGTAGAGCGTCGTCTGGCCAGTTCGGAGATTCAGATTTCGATTCCAGTTGGAGCAGCAAGACTCTTTAAAATGGCGCCGAACGAATCAACCCTGTAGGTTAGCTGAAAGATGTCGGAGATCCGAAAGTACGACTAGTACGGATTCAATGAACTCTGGAAGATTGAGTGCGATATCAAAAATACTCCACTCTAACTCACAAACTAATTAACCAAATTTCATATAACGTTATAAGTAAGTCACTTGTGGTCTACCCTGGAGCTAATTAGATTTTGGCACGATTCGGGATAAAAGAAACTGTTTTTTTTCTTTTTTAAATGGCCCGCAAAAATTGTATTTGTTCGCTCGAGACCAGGAGACATTTAGGTAGTTGTTTTTGTTGAGACCCAGACCGTCCGACCTACCAAAAGGGTGTAAGGTAACCGTTTGGACTGCCGGGAAGTGCCACCCAATTTAGACCGGAACCCAGTGGGGGAGGCACCCACAGGGACCGTACCCTCCTTCCCCTACCACCAACCTCTCGGAAGGACTTACGGGCAAACATGTTTAACGTGATCGTACCCCGCATGAACACGGCGGCAGTTGCGGCAGCGTGCAAATCCAGCGCGCAAACCACCGAGCAACACGCCCGAAATGTGCCACCAGCACGCGGTGTTCCCAGGAGGTCACCCACCCAAGTACTAACCGCGTCCGATGCTGCTTGACTTCGGTGATCTAGCAAGAACGGGTGTTTTCGGCACGTTAGGACCGTTGTCTAGACATTTAGGTAGTGCTAATGTACAAAGCTTTACGATATCTACCAAGTAAGACAAAAGCGCAGACGTATAATCATCAGTTTAAGACAGCCTTGGCTCGGGAGGTCATGAAAGCAATAAATAAAGGCACGTAAATGACAGGTGTGGTCGAGTCAGAAAAATTATTGGAGGCCAAAGCTGAAACCATGCAGATTGGTTAAAGAATTAACTAATTAGGAATTATGTCCTCAGGGCTGCATAGCCCTGAGGACAACCAATAAGATATGGTGGGCGTATCTGGACCTCTGTTGAAACAATGTCATAACAGGCAGAAAAAGTTCACAAGATAAGATTTATATTCGATAAAGAACATATTAAATCATGAGTCTCTATTGCGAGACAATCAGTCATTATGGTGATCTTCAGACATGGGGTATTAGTGAAAGTTCATTAAGATACACAGTCATGATGTAAACTATATTAAAAAAACAGACATGATGTAGACTATATTAAGAAAACAGTCATGAGTATCAGTGAAAATAAAATTCGTTTAGATATACAAGTATGGTCTAGTAGCCAATATATTTTAGCCTATAGTCAATATGAGAGATGGTGTAACGAGGAGTGTCCTACATTCCGTTCATCGTCTAAAGACCGCAACAGAGGTCTGCTGTTATAAAAAATCGAATAAATAATTTGAGGCAAATAATATGCCTGGTCTCACACACCCAGTCTCCTATGTGTAATTATTGTAATTTATTCATAATTGTAATATGTTTATTAAATAATGTTATTAAGTTTAAATAGTGGAAGTTAATTGTGTAGTATGCTAATTAATAATTTTATTTTTGGATCTCGCATAAGGAAATAATGGTGGGTTATAATGCGGCAACAATGTAATGTACGGCTATACGATTTACGGTCAATTTAAGATTGATAATTTAAGTCAGCCCAAACATTTAATTATTAGTTTTAAAGGAGAAAACTCCGAGGCTTATTTCATAGTGTTCACTCTGGCTAAGAAATTATTTGACCAAATTTCACGAAATGTGGTAGATAAGTCACTTGTGGTTGACCCTAGTGGTAATTAGATGTGGATATGATTTGAAAATAGTGAGCCTGGTGAAATGGCCCGAAAAAATCGTCAGAGTCTTAAATAAAAGATTACGCGTACCTAATGTATCAATTAAATGTTTGTTTTATACACCATTTTTGACGATGAAAATAATAAGATCAACCCCATTACTGTAGGACTAGCCGTTCACAAGATATTTTAGTTTTATCACATTTTTGCTACGTCGCCTTTGAAAATGCGCCCAGTTTCCAAATGAAAACGAAAATTGACTTACAAGTGCCAATTGAGTGTAATTTAAAATATTAATGCTTGTTATTTTATACAATCGGACTCAATTTAAAGAATTATTAAAGAAATAAATAGAAAATGAGTTTGAGTCTGTATGGAAAGTCATGTGCTACCCAAATTAGAATTTTAGATGTATGATGACTTAAATGCGCTAATTAACCAAAAGAATAAATAATCGTTTTAAAATGCTCTAAGTTAACGTAATAAGTAATGGGATTTATGACGATTTAGATGCGCTAATTTACCAAAAGAATAAATAATATTTTTAAAATGCTGTAAGTTAAAGTAATAAATAATGGGATTTATGACGACTTAGATGCGATAATTCAGCAAAAGAACAAATAATCATTTTAAAATGCTGTAAGTTAAAGTAATTAGTAATGGGATTTATGACGACTTAGATGCGCCAATTCATCAAAAGAATAAATACTAGTTTTAAAATGCTCCAAGTTAAAGTAATACATAATGAGAAAAACCAAGTTTAAAGTCCTCCCGTACACAGTAGTGGGCCATGGAAAAAAATAAATTTTCATCAGAAATGAAATTGAACCAAAGGGTGTAGTTATATTCAATTTAAAGCAAAACCATATTAATCTTACCATTTTCCAAAATTGATATTTTGCAAAACTATCGAAGGAAAATGGGGAAGCAGGCGAAATAGCGTCCACAATTTTACATAATATCAATTTTGGATAATGATAAGATTTCTATCTTATTGTTTTGCATTGAATCTGCCTAGATCCTCAATTTGGTTCAATTTCGTGTGTGGTTAAAATTTATATTTATTTATTTATTTATTTATTTTCTTTTTGCATTTTCACGTACCCTTGTTATATTGCGCAGTACAGCGAAACACTTGTTTTTTCGCATTATTTAATTTTTATTTTTAAGATTTTTTTTATGCAATTGACGTGCATACCTATGAGTGTTATATACACGAATCGACGCGTTACGACCAGAACATTTCTTTTGAAGACACTGAAGAAATAAAATACAAAAATATAGCCTTGACGAACGTAAGCAACTTAACTGAAAGTAAGCAAAATGGAAAAAAAAAACTTTCCCGGACACATACTTTTAAAAGTTTTTTTTTCGAAGAAAACAGTTCAAAATATTAGAATTTTGAAATTGTTTTTATATATTCATAATCTGTACCATATTTCCGTCAAAACAAGTAAAAATGTTTTGCATTTTTACCTATTATGTTCGGAGATACAAAAGTCCAAGGTGTTCACTTTTCTCTAACACTCCAATTTCACCACGGACACCCTAAACCCAGATGTTATTCGCATCAGGAAATGCATTTTAATCTGCATTTAAAGTCGCGTACCCTAACAGATGTTTCTTTTCGTCTTGTACTTATCTTAATTTAACGCACCTACGCTGTAGATCTATAAACAACCCTTTTTCATTTGATTCCGTGCACGTGATACATCTAAATGCGTCGCTATGGTAACGGAAACCAGCGTTTCAGGCTGAATGAAAGATCTGGAAGCTTCAGAATATACTTGAATTGGAATAAAGAAACAACTATAAAATTGCTTAAGTGGAACATCTGTGGGAATTTAACGACTGTCTTATTTAACGACTTAAGGAATTTTTCGTTTGGTGGTAATGGGGGGGGGGGGGGGGGGTCGATGTAGAAAAGTAAAGCAGGCATATTCTGTTATAGGCGAATTTTGTTATAAATTTATTAAATTTAATATATATTGAATGAGGATGAACTTAACGCATTTAGACACAAATTAATAAATGTAACATACAGCTATTTCGAGTATACGGAATGCTCTTCTTTGGTGCAAGACAGACCAATAAATACAAAGTTAAAAAGGCAAAATGGGCCTAATAAAGGTCTATCCCTATTTAATTACTAGCCCATTAATAATTATCTGAGTCTCCCCTCCCTCCCACACGCACATACACATACACTGTCGTGTCAAATCGTCTGTGATAAGACAGTACTCTTAGCCTTGTTTTTGACAGGATGAACTTGTGTAGGCAAAAATGGTAAATTGTCCAAAATTCAACTTAAACACTAACAACTTTTAAACTAATTCGAATTCAAACAATCGCTTCGATGCCTTTCGAAGTCTGGAATAAAGTGCCTTATTACGGAATTTCGTGGCTATACGTCGTTTGTATTTTCCACTGCGGTGCGCAAACATAGACAAATATTATCTTTTATTATTTTAAATGTATAAACACATAAAATTTCATGGAGGTATTTATCCTTGAGTTATCGTGTACACAACTCACTGGCAGACATATAAACGTACACATGGACATATTTCCGAAAATGGTCGAAATACGTTTGAAATACGTTCATATAAAAACCATAGACCGAAAACCATATTATTATGCCAAATAAATGCACCTTCTGCGACGTTGTTATCATGGATTCCTACTAATTAAATACTGCTCCGCAACTTGGCATTTCCGTCTATCTCGCTTTGTTACCCAGTTTGTTATCCCAACCTTTTAAATTCTCCGAGAGCAGGAGAAAAAAAACCGTGACTATGCCCCACTGAAAACATTACATTTTTTCAATGAGGTATAGTCACGCTTCTGTAACTAAACCTACCGTATACAGGCCCGTGCTGGGTGCCTTGGGAGGGCGGTGGCCAAAGGGTGATGAGGGTGCCTTCATATTAAATAATCGTATGCCGTCATGCGCTCGTATTTTTATATCCATAGACAAAACCTATATCAAAAATCTGATGTGGGCAGCACATGATTTTCCTTATATAATGCAATGAATTTATTACATTTACAGTAAAAAATAGTCTATTCTTATAGTAGATACTTATATTCTTTCCAAGATATTGAATTTTCGTCAATTAGTCGTCATTTGCATTGATTTAGCGTAATTTTTACCCATTTGGAGAGATTTTCGTTAATTTGGCAACATTTCGTTAATTTGGCACACATCTCGCCAAGCGTTATGGACGGAGAAATAAGTTATTCTTATAGCAGATAAATGACTATTGGCGTTTCAATACAAAAGTATTACTCAAAGTATCTTTTCTCATGAATGGAACGAGCTAGATCCACGAGAATGATGTCACTAAATTTATCGCATGATGTTACATATGAAAAGTGAACATGTTTCCCAACAGTTAATATATATTTTTTAATTTACGGGATTTTTTGGTAAATTTATTTGAAAAATGTGCAATATCTCGAGAATGGTTCATGCTAGCGTTCTAAAGTTTATGTCAATCGTTTTCTAAGGAAAAATTACGTAAGAAATGTCTATTTGCGTAACTTTATAAAAGCTTTTAATTTTTTGATGATTTTTTCAAAATTTCACTCGAAAATTTAGGGAGTTCTGAACATTCGATTGCGTTTAAAAAAATAGGCTTCCAGTATTCACGGATTGTGATTTTTGTACCAAATTTCATTCGAATCGTTCCATTTGTTCGTGAGATATCGTCTCCACAGATTCACTGACACACACACACACACACACACACACACACACATGCACACACATTCATACACACAGACATCACCTCAAAAATGTTTGATTCGTGATCAGGGACGCTTGAAACGTGCTCTCCCGTCGGAAACTCGAATTCGAATTTTCGACCCCGTCACAATGCTTTCCTTATACATTATGTATATACGGAAAGTAATAATGGCATTCTATTTAACGAATCTTTCTGTTTAACTGATGATTTATGGTCTGGGGTCTATTATACCTGATGACATTTTTCTATGACTATCTGCTTGTACTATATATGTAGCAGAAATAAATAAAGTGATTGATTGATTGATTGATCTTGGACAATTTCTGCACCAAATTTTTAATAATTTTTACTGCCATAAATCTAATTACTTGTACTAACTATAACAATTAACAAAACAAAAATAGTTGAGGAACTTATAAACTTTTCTATCAGAATTCAAATGATTTTGAGAAACATTAATCTATATAATAAACAAAGAACATGTTGTCATTGTTCAAAGTTCTTGAACAATAAAACGAGAAGTCGTCGCTTTTCTAGCTTAATTCAAAACTATATAATTTTCCCACCACATTTTCAAATTAAAATAGAATGAACTTATTCGCAAGAAATACTCTAAAGTTAAAACAAGCTCGCTCCAAAAAAAGTTGATTCATTGATATAATGAAAAAAAATCTGATGTGGGCAACACATGACTTTCCTTATATAATGAAATGAATTTACTACTTTTAGAGTAAAATAAATAGGTTTTTCTTCTAGTAGATACTAATATCCTTTCCAAAATATTGAATTTTCGACAATCAGTCGTCATTTTCATTGATTTAGCGTCATTTTTATCCATTTGGCGAGATTTTCGTTAATTTGGCAACATTTCAAAAAGTCGCCAAGTTGGCGACATTCCGCCAATTTCGTCGCCAAAATCTCGCCAAGCGTTATGGACGAAGAAATAAGTTGTTCTTACAGCAGATAAATTGGCGTTCAAATGCAAAAGTATTACTCAAAGTATCTTTTTTCATGAATGGAACCAGCTCCACGAGAATGATGTCAACCAATTTATCGCATGATATTATATATGAAAAGTGAACATGTTTCTCAATAGGAAATTTTTTTTTCTATTTTATATGACTTTTTGATAATTTTTTTGAAAAATGTGCAATATCTCGAGAACGGTTCATGTTAGCGTTCTAAAATTTATGTCAATCGTTTTCTAATAAAAAATTACATAAGAAATGTCTATTTGCGTAACTTTAATATTGGTTTTGATTTTTTGACAATTTTTTCAAAATTTCATTCGAAAATTTAAGAGGGGGTTCTGACCATTCGATTGCGTATGAAAGCAATAGGCTTCCAGTGTTTACAGATTGTGATTTTTGTACCAAATTTGGTTCGAATCGGTCCATTCGTTCGTCAGTTATCGTCTCCACAGACCCACTGACATACACACACACATACTTTCACACACACACACACACACACAGACATCACTTCAAAAATGTTTGATTCTTGATCAGGGATGCTTGAAACGTGCTCCCGTCGAAAACTCGAATTCGAATTTTCGACCCCGTCACAATACTTTCCTTATACATTATGTATATAAGGAAAGTAATAAACATAAAGTCGGCATTGTCCAGAGTTGTTGAATTATAGAACGAGAAGTCGCCTCATTTATGAACTCGATTCACAGAGTTTGCTAATTGCGGAATCAGGGTCGATGGTATTTAAAAAATCTCTCTCAATGTGCATCAAGACAAATGCTTCAAAGGTTTCATCAGTCATGGATGCCTTCAGTCTAGTTTTTATGAGTTACAATTTGGAGAAAACTCTTTCACAGCTGACCTGCGTTAATGGAATAGTGAGTAAATACGTGTAAACCTTATAAAGCTATTTATACGGGACACTATACATGTTATACTCAACAATCACTCCAAATGCACATTTGATGCATGCACTGCACTGATTTTTGGCATAGCATGATGTAAAAACTATATTCTCTTCGACCTCATCCAAATTTTCTTCAGGGTGTTGGTCACACTGGTCACAACCAATCTCTTTAAACGCATCAGCCTTCTAATCTCCATCCATGGATTTCCTACATATGCTAGGCCAAACATTTACAACGAAAATAATTTCTTCCTTATGTTTCCCCTTATCTAATGATTGAATCAACTCACAAATCTTTTCCTGCGCATTTGTTGGAAGTTCGTCAGGTTTATTTTGGTTAAATCGTTTTGGATCGAACAAAGTTACATTCAAGTACAGAATTTTGTGTTTCACAAATCTATTTACCATTGTTTGGTTAACTGTATCCACAATTCAGTTGAATGCATGGACTCTAAACGCATCTTCAGGTGAACTTTTCCCTCATCACAAACTTCCGATGCCATCTTCTTGATTTTCCTTCGTCGTTTTCTTCTAAAATCAGTTTCAATGGTTATCTCTTTAAGGAAATCTCTAAAGAACTTTCAATCTTTTCTGTAAACTTTAATACGAAGGTCTTGGCTTCACCCAAAGTTTCATCAAATCTGTTTCGAACAGTTTTTATTCTTGAAACAGCTGACTCAACCAACCTCCATGCCTGAGCGTAATCCAGGTCTTTTGTTTACATATAGACAGTGGTGTTGTAATCTTGAAAATTTGAACAAAAATCATAGCCGTCATTATCGTTTCAAAACTGACGAATTTCTGGAGAAGAGATGAGGTCTCATTTCTGACTTTGGCATTCCGTTGATGAAGATATCTTAAATAATGCCACCGTTAGCTGGAAGAAAGCATAATTAGCTGGTTGAGACTGGGCTTTCTCTGACTGTGATGTCCAGTTGTCAATCCTTCAAAATATCTTAACACTGGCATTGATTCGACTTCGCCAACGAGTAGCTCCAATAGCTTCCAGCTGTATATTTTTACTACCTCTTTAACGATTCCTTCAAGAAAACTTGTGTTTCCTGAAGCAGACTGAAAAAAGATATAGTGATGGGCAGTACCTGTGCACTATCCGAGAGTACTAAATTTAATACATGATCGTGGCACCATGTATGGATGTGATTTGGTATTATGTCTGATAGTTTGGCAGTAAGATCATTGTAGGGTCCACTCATATTTGAAGCGCCATCAAAGGCATTTTCCACGTAGTCTTTGATTGGTATCTCAATTTCTTTCAGAGTATTACTTAATGAAGTTAATAGCCTCTCAGCCGTAATCGATGACACTTTAAAGATAACAGTCTTTCAAATGCTTCATGACCTTTCACATAGCGGACCACAAAAGAACACCGATCGTTGCCTGAAATGTGTATTGTTGCGTCCATTAATATTGAGTTCTTCACTGCTTTCTTTGCATTTGCTGATATTCCTTCTTTCATTTCTTCTAAAATAATTTGGATTATTTTCATTACAGTGTAATTACTAAAAAAGGTAACAAAACTTCCTCTTCCCGCTACTTTGTTCTTCTTTCCAGTGTCCTTCTCTTTACGTTCTCTTGCCTGATGGAGTTGTTCATTTTTTGCTGTTATAGAGTCCAAATGTTTTTTTAGCGTTGTGTCATATTTGCGGAGCAGTAATATAATTTCTAGAAAAATTACCGTGATTTATTGATTCATCATTAAAAGTATATGCCTGTTCAGTGGATGCTCGAAAAGCAAGACCTTGTTTTCTTATCACCTTCAAAACATCGACAATGACTTGTATAATATGTCTTCTTTCCAAAACCTCTTGCCTCCTTTTTCGCATTTGATCATTAAAATTAGATCATGGGTAGATTTCTTCTGTTTTTTGTCACGAAAAAAGTAACCGATTCTATCATGCTGTTCTATCTTTTGGTGAACATGTCTCCAATCTTCAAATCCTGAGCAAAAAAATTCCACTGCTATAGACTAAACATATAAAACAATATAATTTTTTATTTGCTTCATTATAAGATAGCCATTGTCTATTAAATAATTGGCCGTTGTTTTTTTTATGGAAAATATTGCTTTTTTCTGTAAAAGGCAAATCTTTTTCTTCAGGTTGACATTTATGGAGAGAAAAAATCTGATAAATCATTTTCACTGGGCCTTTTAAAGTAATCTTTTGTCTCTCCTGAGGAAACTTCTTCTTCCACAGATTTTATTTCTGATGATAGCAGAGGTGGTGGTAAAGGGTTTAGTTCGAAGAAAAGTTCCAATGTCGGTGTAGGACCTGTTGTAATAAGTTCTTCAGTCTTAATCAGAATCAATTGCTGAAGTTTCACGCACACTACAATTGGGATTTTTTTTAATATTCATTAAATGAGGAAATTAAATCTGTGACCGTTTCTTGGCTGCTTAATTAGAGGCTATTTTCATTTTTAGGATTAGGATAAGTGCTTGAGTGCGGTTTGATATAAAAATAGGTTATTTTAGAATAAGTTTTTGCTGATTCATGCAATTCCTTAAATCTTTTATCTTTTCTAAATTCATGACCACTCTTCTTCCTTTTTTTAACATCCATGTTCCACGAAGATCTGAAAGAGAGAAACACAATAATACAAAGCTCTAAGCCTTTTGTATACTGCACTGTTTATAACAGCAAGAAAAAATTGTTTCTCCTACTTTCTTAAAAAACAAAAATAGAAATATAATAAATTCACAAAATGCCACTAATTATTCTTTTTCGACCATTCTCATTTTAAAAAATGGGGAAAATTTCGTTTTAATTCTTTTGAAAAGGTCAGAAACGAAGTACCAAAAGTTTTTCAAATCCGATAATTTAAAATTAAAAATTAAAACTATGTTATTAATTTTTAAAATATTTTAAAGATTTAAACAAGATAAAATTTATTTATCTATACTCCCCTTGAAAAATAATATAAATAAAATCCTTTACGTTTACAATTACGAACTTAATTATTTCAAAAATATACTTTTTTAAGAATAAAAATAAATGTACGATTTCTAAACTATAAAAGTCTTACCTCTTTAAAGTAGCCAGAGAGTCAGATCACGATTTTCTTTTCTTTCCGTTTTTTTAAGGTGTCGTCCACAAATAAGGAAAATGAAAAATTATAACGTCAAAGAGTTCCACTATCTCCATTGTGCACCAGTTTTAACACAAGAAAGTCACTAATGATATCCGAAAATATCCACTTATAGAACTTAAACTCCTGTATCACTAAAGGCCCTTTTGACAATCATGAAGTCGGTCTTCTTCACCTAAGAACCCAAACTAAGAACGTTACGGGAAGTAAGCCATTACAGTGACGATTCAAATAATAAAACTGAGAATATTTTGAACCTCTTTCCTTTTAACAAGACCCCGATGCTGGCTAATTGAATCAATCGCTCACTGACTGAATGGCTGAATCACAGACTGAATGAATGGCTATTTTTCCAACAACCTTTTATAATTTCAAGAACAAAGAAAGTTCTGGACATTCTGAACATGAAAAGTCGCGAATATTCTTTAAGATTGTATTTTCCCGTCAACAGGGGATAATAGAAAATATCAACGAATGGTGCTAGCAGAAGCTCCATGTCGCCCATGTGGGTGGCGTTCGAAACTAAGGAATCTAATGTTATGTAACGTACTGTTACTTAGCTCTATTAAATAGTTTGGAAAAACTGCTTCTGTTTACGAAACTGCCATGAGAGACAAATATATTTTTCTCATCCACACCCCCAGTGTCAGCCAAATTTATGTATAAAGGAAGCATCTAAATTTCCACAGCTGTGGTGATGGAGTTGCTGGTATATGACACCTGGAAATGGATCACTGGACGGCTGCGTTTCGTTTTCTGACTGATGGAACCGTCCCCGAAGAGCCGTGATCTCTGACCTGCCAACGGAGGGAGTAAAGAAACCCTTTTGGGAAAGAAAGGGAGTTCGATTTTAGAATTCGACGGGGCTGTCGCATGGTAAACCCATGATCCAATATTTTCGGGGGTGCGATCTAGAGTTTACGCATTTATTTTGGGGGTCAGCCTTTTCGTTTGGTTAGCTGCACTCGGAAGAAATAGAAAACAGGAAGTGGGGTAGTTTTCTTTGGATATCATATTTTTACCGAAATATTTAACGTTTGTCCGTTTCGGACGGATTATAGGGCTGGCGGCCTGTTTGAGTTAGTGGCCGAAAGCATATCAGTGTTTCGCAGGGGCTTGAGAAGGGACGTTTTGTTTCTGGGGGTCTAAAAGTCAATGGCGTTGCTTTGGGGTCAAGGGGTTAAGACCCAGAAACCAATGAGATAGTTGTCTGCGCCTCAGGGGCGTGTTTTAAAATCTTGAAGAGAGAAAGTTTTCAAAAAATTTTTAGAAAAGGAGCGGGGAGAATGATCTCGGACTCGAGGGAGAAAGAAAGCCCCCTTTTTTTTTAAGTGCAGTTCATCTGAAGGATGAATGCCCGCAACTCGGCCAGCGATGTTGGTGAGTTACCCATGTGGGACCTATTTCCTATTTTGTATTTGTTCGACCTCTCTCTCCGTTTTAAGGATGATTAAATATAACATAGGGATAGTTAATCGTAGTTTTGAATTACCATCTTTTCCATTTTAGTCTGTGAGACTATATATACTTTTGTATTTGTTTATCTTAAATTGGTATTCATCCCATTTGGAATATGGGAAGTTGTATTTTAAATATTTTAAATCAATATTGTGTAAATATTTATATAGGGTAAATAAATTTTTGTTGGTATATACACACGGCTTTATTCTTCCTCGCGCCCTAACCGGGCGTGCCCTAAAAGAGGAAGGTACCTCATAGCAGGGGCTAGTCGCTTATCCCTTCGCAGCTCACGAACCTAAGTTCGGTCGAGAGCCGATACGTAAAATGAATATGCAATTACATCTTCTTATTTGTATATAATTGTAAATATTTCTTTTTACATATTAAAGTTTTATTTTAAAATTTTATCTGCTTTTCCTTGAGTGCTCCTCGGCACTACAACGCTACTACGTCACAGTTAAAACTACCTCAAAATTAATAGATATTTAAAATATTAAACTTTGCGCTTCACATTCTTCTTTCTAACAGTGCAATAATTTTTGTTTTTCTAAAATTAGAACGCACGCTAGAGAAAAAAGAAATTAATTTCATGACAAAAATTTTTAAACATTTAATTTTTTTTAACATGCTAATTAAATACTGTAACAATTTCTTCCGTTGGCTTAAGGTGCCTCAATCAGAGGAGGGCAGGAGGGAGTAGGGGTACGGGTTCCCCTATCCCCCCAGGCCAGCACGGGTCTGACCTATATACCCATGGACTTTTCCTTACAAAGTTATTGGGGTGATTAAGGTCGAAAATAAGATTTTGGGTTTTCGACAGATTTATACATGTTAGACGTTTCATAACACGAATAAAATATCTTAATGCCTGCATGTCTGTCTCTCAGGGCATTGTACCTCCATTCTAGCTCTAAAACTATTGGACCAAGTTTACAGAAATTTGGCTGTTGCGAAAAATTGGCAAAATATGGAAAGAAATACTTGTTTATTTGTCATTTCTGAAGACACAATGAATGAAACCAACGAATTACTGTAGGAAAAACCGTTCTTAAGATATTTCAGTCTTGGAAATTTAGTGACTTGGCTCACATTTTTAAATGCCTAGAGTCACTAAAGAAAGAAGGGAAATCGTTTTAAGAATGTAAATCCTTGATGTAATAATTATAAATTATATTTGAAATTTCGTACGATAAACCGAATATTTATGCATATAAAAAAATAGAAAGTGAAAAATATTTTGAGTCTGTAGAGAAAATCATGTACCATACGTCATACTTTTGGTTCAGAGGGACGGGTTTCGATTCAGAAAGTCGAGTTGAAACTTTAGGTACGTCAAATCAGATTGGTATAGTGGTAAGTACTACTTTAGTACTATTTTCACATTTCACATAATGATTGTAGAATATGCGGAAAAACGATTAGTGAAACTATACGATGGATATAAATAATATTAAAAAAATTCATTAACACATAGAAGCTAAATGCCTCCCGTGTTGCCCACATAAAAAATAAACTACACGAAATGGCACCCCAGACCATAACTCCCTGTTGTCAGGCCGTGTGGCGTGTGACAGTAAGAACAGGATCCTGGCGATGTCCAGACACGTCTGCGCTGGTCGTCGGGACTCAGTTCGAAACGGGACTCACCACTGAAGACAATTCGTTTCCAATTCGAACAATTTACACCTTGATCGAGCCCGACGCCATTGTTATCCACGTGATGGGAGACAGCCCGGATATCAACAGGATCCTGCTCTTACTGTCACACGCCACACAGCCCGACAACAGGAAGTTATGGGCTGGGGTGCCATTTCGTTTGATAGCCGGGCCACTTTGATGGTCCTCCGTGGCAGCATCACAGCACAGCGGTATGTTGCCGACATTCTACGTCCCGTTGTATTGCCATTCCTTTCGTGACACCCCAGGCTAACTTTTCAGCAAGATAATGCCAGACCACACACGGTAGGCCTCTCTATTGATTGTCTGCGTGCTTACCACACACTTCCTTGGCTCGTTCCCGGCCACCCAAACTGTTGCTGTAAAACTTTGTGTCAGTCGGGTGGTCTGGGTTTTCGACACTTCCTTGTCCAGCCAGATCCCCAGATTTCTCGCTTATCGAGCACATTTGGACTGAGATGAGGCGTCGCCTGCGACCATCCCAGAATGTAGACGAATTAGCTCGTCAATTGGCGGCCATTTGGAATGACATCCTTCAAAACACCATACGGCAACTTTATGCATCAATGCCACGTCGGGTTGCAGCTTGTATCAGGGCCAGAGGTGGACCAACGATTGACGTACTCACTTTGTGTAGATCTTTTAGCGCAATAAATCATCTAATAGTTCTGAAATTCTAATTTTATTTTCTGTATATCCACATTACACGCATCAAACTTTGTCTCATTTGGATAATTCTTTCTTGGTGCGTAGATTTTTTTTGTCTTAGAGTGTATTTACGCATTTTTAAAAAGAATTCTGAAAGAGCAACTCACAAACGAAATTTGCATTTAGAAATTATTTTTTACATTATGAGCATTAATCTGGTTTTATCAAAACGACATCTATTAAGACTGGAAACCACCGTGGTATTTACTTACCCAGTTTTTTGTATTGAAAACAATTAAAAGACAAATTAAAATTTCTGACAATGCGTTTTGAAATAATAGCTTGTACTTCTTTTGCAAATTAACAGGCATATGTAAATTCCACAAATATTCCGCGGGAAATTATAATAAACTGACAAGTCAGAATTTCTGGCCGCCACAAAAAGGAGAGAGGGGGATTGCAATTGTGACCGGCGGCGAAGGCATGCGGAATCGCTTTTAATATAGACTGAAATAATTAAATCTGCTAGCAGCCATATTTGGGAGATTATTAAATAAACACTTTCTGGGTCGGAAATTATGGCGATAACATAATCGCATCAGCGTAAATTACGTTATTAACAGACAGCTTTTTTTAGTGTGGATTTATCAATGGAATTTAAATTATATTGTTTTCTCGTTCTGCTGTATAGTAGAAGTATCGTTATCAATTTTGGAATTCCAGATTTTGGTGGATATTTACCAGTGCCGGAGTTTGGTTTAAATGGGCCATGTTTATCTCCTCATTCCACTTATTATTGAAAACCCAGACCATGCACTTCGCCTTATAAGTATTGAGTAATTATAAGCATGTCTCACTCCATTTAGACATCATGTTAGCATGCCGCTTCATTGTTCTGAAACTTACACTTTCTTTTAAATGTAGACACTTTTATTATTACACATTTTAATATAAACGATTAACTACGCAATTGATGTTTTAATGCCAAAGTATATTTTGTAATCTCATTATAGAGTGCAATTCTGCTTTTAAGCTGCGGTTATGACTAGTGGGAAGAATTTTAGAAAGAAAGTTCTGTTTTAAAAGCATGGATATGTGTATCCCGCCTTCGACGATAGCTTGGATAAACGTACAGCTGCGTATCCCCGTCCTCAATGTGATAAAATTGAATTGGCTCTTTCATATTTTTCGTGTTTCTTCTAATAACTAACATTCCTACAAACCGTACATGTCCATCACTCAACCCACAAGACTCACCCAAAAGAAGTGTAGAGTACTTAATGTGATGGCGGGATGAAACACCTCAACCCGACAGAGGCCCATCGACTATATACATTTCAATATACACTATTTTGCAACTTATTTAACAATTAAAGCAATTTAATAGTACTACTCAGCAAAACACATGACAAACTGCCCTACTAACATGATAAAAATCTTAAAAATCATCTTCACATTGGGCACCCAAACGCTTCCAAACCTTCTGTGCTTCCCCCTTTCCTCTGTAATCACGGGGCTATGAGTCTGTAGCTCCGCCAGTGAAATGTACATTGCAAGACCTTAGCTAGCACGTTTTATACACTTGAAGAATGTCTGTTCATGAGTGAATGTGTAGGTGTTTATGACTTGTGAGCATGATAAATTAACGAATGTACGAGTTCGGTCCGATATTGAAGTTACACGTGACGTTTTTTAACGACATGCGCGCGCAAATGGGACGTCACTTTCGTGCCATCATGATCCTGTAGAAGAGGAGTAGTAGTCCCACTTTTCGTTGTCGCTCTTCGATAAGGGATTTGTAAACGAAATATGGAAGGTGTGATTGAAACGTTATTCCAAGTTAGAAGTGCGATATTCGTCGTAGGTTAGTGAATGTTTATAGATAGAACGTTTTAAGTGTCGATGTGATGCGGGGAATTCCTAAATGGTCGAACGGAAATGAATGACGTTTCCGAGCAATAGAGGCTGACCAAGGATGTCGCACACGGAAGACTGTGTTGTTGTTAAAGGTTTGATAAGAAGAGATCGAAGATTGAAGGGTCCGTGAAATTGATTGATAGACGGACCTGTAATGATCTTTAACAGGTAAGCTATCGTGAAAGACTGTTTAAACTTGTTGATCGCTGGCATATGTGTCTTTCTGTGTACGGTGACTACTTGGAAAAACATCCATTTTCTAGCAGATCTGTTCATATCCATTGTTGATGGGTTAACATAAACAAATTACATGCGATTGTAACCTGTACTTCATTTATCGGACTATCCATGTATGTATCTCGTTACTGCAAACAAATAGGGGAGAGATAAAAACATTTTTTATTAAAATTGTTTCGCATAACCTGATTACCGTGTAACCAGCAGGATTTTATCACAAACAAGTGAACATTCCTAAGTATTACTAGCCAAGTATTATTATTTTCTACATATAAAAATACATGAGCAAAACATGATTTCGAGCCCAAAACTTCGCTTTCTCGGTTTAGTATTTGAGATATGATGTCTACTTTAAAGTTTTAGAAAAATGTTCGTTTATTTTTAAATAATCATCCATTGTAATTCGAACCTAAACTCTTGACCTGCAGAGGAAACATTTTTGTCCACTTCTTGAAGTCTTCATGGAGTGGGCAATATAATTTGCGTTCTAATAATTGATTGAATTAGTAGTTGAGAAAAAGATAATATAGGTATCTTTGAAAGTATTACCACTTTCTGAGCATTTAATCATGACATTAGTGAGGATCCGAAAGATGAGAACCGCACACGCAGTATCCCACTTTTGTAATGTACAATTAGTAAGAATTTTGAGTATAATTTTCCTTTCATTTTAATCCTTATTAATTGAAATCATTTTTCATTGTAATCCATAAAGTTGAATTGTGTAAGAGTGTAACACTGCATTGCATTATTAAATGATATTAAAATAGCTATAGCTTTTTCCACCGTATAGCAATATACCTTTTGCTCGTTACCTTCAAATGTTTTTCCACTATTGAACGTACTAGAATTTGTTTTCGCAAATCCACTTCTGTCACTATTATAAGTACTTCGACTGAATTGAAGTACACTTTTCTACTTCATATTAAACTTGTAGTACAATCAATACATCTCTTTATATTTCCTGTATTCTGCATTGTCACAATCATTTTGGAAATTCTTCGCACTGAGATATTAAAATATCCTTGAAGTTGTATAGAAATTTATCCGAAACTTTATAATCGTGCGAACTTTATAATTACTTTTATGCTGCCGCAAATTTAATGGTAAATATTGAAAGGTCTATATATCATGGACAAAGATGATATCGCATCGCGTCAACTGGAAGTTCGATATGATTTTGCCTCTGGCAGTTCTATCACTTTGGGTATACTTTGATTATTGGAAGCATTTTCATACTCGATATATTTTCCTATCAGGTTAAATCAATTAGCATTACTCAAAATATTTGCAATACTAGATCGACAGTGATGATACTCTTTGGACATCCAATCAAGTTACACATTTTTTTTTGCATAATGAAAAGAATATAAGTGAAATAAAATTTCTGAAAAAAATATAATAAGGAAATCAAGAAAAAAGTGATAAATATAATAAGAAAAGTTATATTTGATTTATATAGTTAAATGACGTCACCTTGAGTTGTGTTATTATTTATAAATTCGGCATCAGTACCTGAACTGAATACATTGATGACATTCAAAGTACTGAAACCGTGAGTGAGTCTGCAGTGACCAAAAGTCTATAGGTTGTATCGGTTTCGTGCTTTGTGAAGCTTCTTCATAGTGATCCATATAATTATATTACATAAACATTCGTTAACAATTACTAGATACAATAAAGCAGGTTCACAAAGAGCTAAAATGTATTCTCAAAACGCTGAGGTATTTGCAATCATGTACACCAAATTTTTGTACGTCAGCAATCACTCACAACACTGACAGCCCTTATACAACTTTCTGTACGAAATTCCAGAACCTCGCTAAACATTTTATTTTCAATTTTCTAACCTTTCGAAAGTCACCAAAACTTGGTAAGTTAGCAAAATTTCGCCACATTTTGGGCCGCGAACGGGTTCAATTTTTTGCCAAGTCATGTGGACTTCATCAACCTTGACTGGAAGATGACCATCCAGGTTTCATCGCAATGACAATTGGTTGTCATTTCAAACAACTTGTAAAAGTTGTTTTTCTTTTTAATATCTTTGGTAAAAGATAAAAGAGGTGCCATGTAATATCAATAATATGTATATCAGGCATCTGCAAAGAGCACATGTTCTGATCGAAATTCAAAATACTGCTACTAAGCCAGTGTATGCATTAGCCATTGAGTTACTGGAACAACAGTATTTTCATTAATAGTTGTCTGTGAATATACATTCTACTTTCAGTTCCAGATGGAATTGGCACTTTAAATTATTCCTCTGTTTTCTTCATGCGAATCAGGATATCAATAAGCAATTTGTCGCAAAACCCTTGCCATAAATTGCTGGTCCTTAGATAGATATAAACTCGATATTTTCGAAATTTCAGTAATTCACTCTACCTAAGCTGCAAGGTTAAACTCATGAATTTAGGAATAGGTGAAGCAGATTCCGCGGCGGGATTCCCCTCCTCCTCCTCGACGAAAAACATCATCAAAATACATCACACTACTGGCACAAATGTTGTCAAATACGGAATCTAGAAATAGCCGAATGAGTCTGAAAAATTCGCCAAACAATAATAATAGTTAACCATTGAGCCAATAACTGTAAGTGAAGCAGAGAGCCGCAACAAAGTTAAGTCAAGGTTCTGTAATATAAGGTTGGGATATGAGCCCGGCAACCAGTCAATAAATCTGATGTGGACAGCACACGACTTTTCTTATATAATGCAATGGATTTACTACTCTTGCAGTAAAAAAATAGGCTATTCTTATAGTACATACTTATATTCTTTCAAAGATATTGAATTTTCGTCAATTAGTGGTCATTTTCATTGAATTACTTTCATTTTTATCCATTTGGCGAGATTTTTGTTAATTTAGTAACATTTAAAAAAGTCGAAAATTTGGCGACATTCCGCCCAATTCGTCGCCAAAATCTAGCTAAGCGTTATGGATGAAGAAACAAGTTATTCTTATAGCAGATAAAGGACTATTGGTGTTCAAATGCAAATATTATTCAAAGTACATTTTCTCATGAATGGAACGAGCTAGATCCACGAGAATAATGTCACCAAATTTTTCACATGATATTACATATGAAAAGTTAACATGTTTCTCAACAGTGAATACTTTTTTTAATTTATGGGATTTTTTCATAAATTTATTGGAAAAATGTGCAATATCTCGAGAACGGTTTATGCCAGCGTTCTATTTGCGTAACTTTTTTAAAGGTTTTGATTTTTTGATGCTTTTTTCAAAATTTCACTCAAAAATTTAGGGGGTTCTGAACATTCGATTGTGTTTAAAAACAATAGGCTTTCAGTATTCATGGATTGTAATTTTCGTATCAAATTTCATTCAAATCGCTCCATTCGTTCGTGAGATATCGTCTCCACAGACTCACTGACACACACACACACACACACACAGACATCGCTTCAAAAATGTTCGATTCGTGATCTGAAACGCACTCTCCTGTCGAAAACTCGATTTCAAATTTTCGACCCCTTCACAATACTTTCCTTATACATTATACTGTGTATATAAGGAAAGTAAATAATTATTAGCCTGACGCTAATGAGATAGCATTTCGTCATTCGTGACACCGCGAACCAGGAGAATTATTGCCAAAACACAACAAGGTTTCCCATTATTATAATTAAAAAATATTTGTTAATTTTGAAGTGCAATATCCAGACGTAAACAACCTATGCAAAGAGTTTTAATTGTGCAGTGCGCACTTTCCTCACTGACGTCTGAAGAAATTCTCGGTCTTTTCGGAGAGCCTGAGAACAAAATACGCGCGTTTGCTAGTCACGTGACATCATATGCTCAGAGTGAGAATAAAAGTAAGAAAGATCAATCATACATAAAGCATTGATTATGAAACACTTTAAAACTGAAATGTAATCCTCTGAATGTATCGCATCTCTAAAATGCGATACATTCAGCGGTGATATCTTTTTAATTATCACAGAACTACAATAATTCATTTTACTTGAAAACCTTCATGGAAAAAAATGAACTTTATTCAAATGACGTTATTGAAACGTAAATCGCCTGACTCTCTGTTGTTGTTGTTGAAACCCAGACCGTCCGACCTACCAGAAAGGTGTAAGGTAACTGTTTGGACGGTCGGGAAGTGCCACCCAATTTAGACCGGAACCCAGTGGGGGAGGCATCCACAGGGACCGTACCCTCCTTCCCCTACCACCAACCTCTCGGAAGGACTTTCGGACCCACATGTTTAACGTGATCGTACTCCGCATGAACACGGCGGCAGTTTTGGCAGTGGCTGGAATCGAACCCGGGCCTACCGAGTGCAACTCCAGCGCGCTAACCATTGGGCTACCGCGCCCTACCTGACTCTCTGTGTAAAAGCACTGAATAATTTATTCATACACTTTTATTCCAGACACCAGAGTTTAATACTTTTGCGTGAAGAAAATTCAGCAGTTCTTATACAACTCATTTTACAATCAATTGTCTACATTCTCATAAATTATCACAGTTCTACAATAATTTATTTTACTTGGAAACTTAAAACCACTGAGGTAAAAATACTTTCTAACTTCATGCTTAAAACTTCATCGAAAAGCCATGCTATAGAATCGCCTGCTTCTCAATGTAAAATCAATGAATATTTTATTCATATCACCTATATTCCAAATTCCAGAGCTAAATAGTTTTGCGTTAAAAATATTCAGCAATTCTTATACAACTCATCTTACACCTTGATTTGTTTACATTCTGTATACGTTAAAATTAGGCTTCGTTGTAGAAATAATCAAAGTTCGATGATCATTTAAACTAAAAAATATTGTAATTGCATTGCCGCAGAATATAGACGCTGCACAGAAATTAAGCAAAGATAAAGCGGTTTTAGGACAGATGCGACATTAAATATAATTTACGATTTTTACACTAGGGAAAAAAGATGGATGCCATATTTTATTTTAAATTGGGTCACGTGATCTCTTCATATCAAATGGGTGAAGTTAAAATTTTTATTTTTATTTAAACCAAAGTCATAAACACTTTTCAAGTATGTTGTAAAGTGTTAAAAATAAAGTCAGTCATGGCCGGCATGACACCCCCCCCCTGCCACTGGGGGTTAGGTTACTCGATGTACAGAATGTACAGAAATGTACGTCAATGTACAGAACTTCTATCTCGAATGGGATTCAAACCTAGGGTTTTGCCATGGTCAGTAAACGGTCTATCATTGTGTTAATGGAATTATTTAAAGAACAGTACACTTCAACAATAAAAGAATAGTCTTAACTTCTATGATTGAAGCTTACTCTACAAATTGTTTAAATAATGCATTGACAAATTTATCACTGTATTCATAATTTATTTGGTCATAAAAAGTTCATAACGTAGTGCTTAACAGCTGCTTACAATGATGCAAGAAATAGTAAGCTAATTCTGTTCCATAAACCTATCGCAAGTGAATCTTTTGTCCATACATCAAAAGCTGAATGGAGAATAAAAGTAAAAAAAATATAAGATTCTGGAGTCGAACAAATTAGAGGATTAATGAAGTGAGCAAATTAAATCAAACAACAAAAAATACAAGCTATTTAAGAGTTGATTAATTTCCTCTTGGCCTATATTCATTGTATATTACAGGAATTTTATTTAAAAAATGTGTAATCTCCCTTTTAATTTGATATTAAGAAAATTTTTCTTACATTAAAATAGTTTATGATAAAATCTCACGGCGTAAATGGCATTCTGAATCTTTGGTGCTTAAAAAAGTTTTGCTATACTGTCTTGAAAGTTTAAACACTACGGATCAAATTGTATATATAATCGGCTATAATTCCAATATGTTGTTATAAAATACCAATATTGGAGGGGGAAATATTTTCATGGCATATTTGCCATGTCATTGAAGGCAAAAATTTTGCCATACTGCTGTTTTAACGAAAAAAAAATTCCTTGATACATTGATTTTCAGAATTTGCAATGGAAGGTTCTTTTCATATACCCCCTACGGTTTTAAACCCCATGCCGCGTAATGCATACTTAATGTACCACGAAAGTAATATATACTTATAGGAAAATATCTATGCGCATTCAAATGCACGTGCTTATAGCGTCCCCTAGTGCCGATATGCGGAACTCAAGAAAAGCAAACCGACTCGGAAACCAACAGAGATACAAAAAAATACCCCATCACAAAAGGAAATAGCGGTGTCAGTGCCTGAAATTCTGTAACCTTTGCGATGCTGCATGCTGTTCATGCGATTCTGTCCCAAATGCAAATGTGTATTGTCGGTTTTTTCACTTCCAGGACACATTTTTTGAAGCACCTATTTCTCACTATTGGCTATAGATATAGCTTAGATTATTATTCATAAGCATTCAGCATATAATTCCAGAGAAGGTTGACTGGTTCACTAAGGACTTTCACTTCCGGTTTTGGAGATGCCACCGCCGTTTTGTTTTACAAAAATCTGCATGACTGCATGAAATAAGTGTTGCAAAAAAGAATAAACATAGTTCCATCAAAAATAAAGTGTGCACACCATTTGTCACCATTTGGTAGCTCCTTTATACATTTCTTGTTATTTATTACTTTTTCTAAATTTATGATATAAAATACAGGGTAAGCTGTGTGATGGGGTTCGAAAATTGGAATTCAAGTTATTGGATGTTTAGAAGAAATAGAAAACAACTCGAGTATGATTTATGAGTGATATTTGGGTGACCGTGTGTTGTTTAAGTGAGTTTGCACACGATATCTCGTAGAAGAATCGAATGATAAGAACATCTGGTATGGTAATTTCAATTGGGGATCACACATATACTATTGATTTTGATGGAGTAGAACTATAGAAAAATACCCATTTCTATAACTGTTTTATTTGTATTGGAAAAAATCATATAAAATCAAGACAGTCGCTTATATTAAAGGAATCATCACTAGAAAGAGAATGGCATCACTTGTCTAAAGCTGTAAATAATATTGATTAAGAAAATAATTTTTCTTGTCAGATGTTAGAGTTTTCAAACTGCTTTTGGAGGGGGAAAATCTTTTATTTTTTTTAATGGTACACATCTAATCTGTACCAAAGTAAGGTATAAGTGTTTAAATTTCCAAACTTCATGAAATTTCCTTGAATGCTTTTAGACCAGATATATCTATATATATATATATATATATATATATATATATATATATATATATATATATATATATATATATATATATATATATATATATATATATAATACACTGGTATTCAAACGTTAAGCATAATTTGTTTAATGTACAAAGTAAAGGATTAACGCGAACAAAATAGCAAAAATTTACATGTAAGTTATCCACTAGACTAAACCAATCTCTGTGCGCAAGTGAATTTTATCAGTTGACAGGTATATGCGCAAATAAGATGCATATATAGCAATTCCATAAATACAGCTAACTATATCGGGCACATATTATTCTAATTTCTTGCAGTCTTCGTAGAAAGTGATATTATCTTTATTAAGCAGGAACCTATTATGGCACGAAGACGGTAGAAACATTATGGTACACAACCTATTATGGTAGAAACATCGGAATGATTGAAGTAGGACAAACGTAGACAGAAGTTTCCAGTACCCTGGGTATGCCCAATGTCTAATTTCTAGACAGTAGATAAGGTTTCAATATATTGCAGACATTAAACGACACTCAGTACAAGATCGTCCAAGAGTAACAACACCTTGGCAGTACCCATATTTTCCAATAACTGCACGATTCCACAAGACGATATTCATTCTCGATGTCTCTGGAGAGCTGTAGCGGCCACAAAAACAACTGGTTCCGAACAAACTGTTTACAGGAGGCTCGGAGAGACTGGCCTGCATGCTAGACGTCCAGCAGTTTGCTTCTGGTTCATCCGTGCCTACAGGCGTAAGTGCTTACAGTCAGGAACATTGAAACAGGACTCTAAATCAGTGTGTGTGTGTGTGTGGGAGGGGAGCATACTCTCTACTGATGCATCCAGATTCAAATTGCAGACTGATTTTTGTCGCATCCCTATATAGAGAACACGTTACCACCCCCTTAACACCACATAAAGGAGCCATTTCAGAGGTGGTGGGATCTTGGTATGTGCAGACATAAATCTGAATGGGCACAACGCTCCACATCTCTGCCAGAAGTTTTGTTACTGGTAAGACATACAAAAGTGACATATTGAAACCCCGTTTTCGAATTTTCAAGTTGCTGTAAGTCCACAATTCGCAATTAAGAACGTTAACTCGAGCAACACTGCTCTTAGCTGGTCTATTATTTTCTTTAATGTGAATATATTCAAGGAATGCAATGGACATAAAATTATCTGTATATGAATCCCATTGAACATGCATAAGATACCCCAGGTGGAAAATTACACAAGGTCAAACTCTATGAAGGATCATTTTGGAGCTAAAAACAGCTCTGCGTCAGGAGTGAGGAATTTTGTCCCCAGAGCTGATGAACTATCTTATAGAAAGCCCGAAAAATGAATGTGAATCTTGCTTGGCTGCAAGAGGTGACTACCTCCTTTAATAATACTTATGCTCCAGAGTTGTTTCAATTTCTTTTAACGGGAAACATAAATTAATTTTTATTCTTGATTTTTTTTTTCTATTGTTGTACTTTCATCACCTTATTACACACGCATACGAAATTTCGTTCCATTCCAATTTTTGATTCATGAAATATTCACACGTATAGATTATGTTTAACTTTTGGACAGCAGCTTATAACGATTCATTATTAATGTTTAAATCAATCACTAATTATATGTAATAAATCCGATAAATTTTATTATAGCAATGCACTTTTTGATCAGCTCTGAAATTTTCATGAGAATGTGTTGCTGTAACAGCTGTTGCGTTGGTGCCAGAAATAATAAACCGATCTCTTTCCATAAACCTTCACAGAGGATTCTTTTGTGCATAAATCAAAAGATAAATGGAGCATGAATGTGAAAGAAGAGAGACAAATTATAGAGGATGAAGAAAGTGTGGAAATTAAATCAGCTAGTAAAAAATGAGCAGCTGGGGGAGATGATTAATTTTGTTATCGTAAATATTTATTTTTTTCATTGTTTGAATATTACAGAAAAAGGAGGAACTTTCAATTTAATTTATTCTCTAGGGAAGAGTGGATTTCTATAAAAAGTATTGAATAAGATCTCAAAATATTATAGATAATATTTTTTAATTTCTCTTTGTTTATTTATTTTAGTCATTTAGTTCTGTATGGAAATATATATTCGACTATTGATGGATTATTGTATGAAGCATTCGTAATTTACTGCAAACATTTTGCCTTTGATTGGAAACTTTATTCATCTTCCGTTTTCACTTGAGTTTGTAACTGAAATAAATAAATTTTAGCGCAATATGAAAATATCGAGTATGAGATAACGAGCATTGTATATTTGAAAACTACTTAAATCAATGGCATCGTTTTAAAACATAACTGCAATCAAACATAAAAATTATAACATGAAGCTAAGACAAGTATTTTAATGATGATGCTCATCATGAACACACTTTTACTCATGAACACACAAAAATTGTTCGCAACATCTACATCAGTATGAAAAGGTTCAAAACTTAATGCTAAATAAGATCTTGACCAGACTGCTCAAGCAAAATGGCTAAATTACAGAACTGAATGCAGTAACGCTACTTAGTGCAACTAAAACGAGAAAAAATGCAGTAGATATGAACTGAAAGTGCGGTTTGCTAAAAAAATGAGACAGAAAATGTCAAATCCCTATGGAAATTTAATACGTCAGTTTTAATACTCCAGTCTATTAATTAACACAAGCAGTTTTTGTTAAGATTTGACGTGAATTAAATGTACGTACACTTACGTAATATTGGATGCATTTGCAAGAGGGATAAATGCGTCTCTTCTCCAAAATACACTCACGGACAATGAAAGAAGGAAGCATAGGATGAAGAAGCATAAGAAGGAAGCATAGGATAGAAGCCAAGAAGGAAGCATAGGATGGACCTGAATTTTTATTCATGAAAGACTACAGATGAATGATATACATGATCACAAAAACAGCGTAGCAGAACACGTACATAGGGAGCTGTGTTACACAGTCCGGTCATCCTCAATAGCGTGTCGCACCGCCTCGTGCTGCGATACAAGCAGAAATACGGTCTGGAATTGTGTCCAACAGACGCCTGATGTTGTCCTGCGGCAGACGAGTCCACAATTGTTGAATGTTACATTCCAAATCCCGAAGATTGCAGCAACGAGGCAGTTTCAACTGGTCCCATACATGCTCGACAGGGGACAGGTCTGGAGAGCGGGCAGGCCATGGAAGTGTCTGGACATGACTCAAGCAGATCCGGGCGACACGAGTCGTGTGTGGTCGGGCATTATCCTAGAATCCCAGCAACGAATGGGAGCACATGGGGTCGTAGAATCTCATCCCCGTACCACTGGCCCGTCAATGTTCCAGGCACAACTACTAGAGCGGATCGGTTGTTGAAGGCTATGATTTCCCAGCCAATGATGCCTGCAGTGGGACTGGTGTGGCGCTCGATAATGAGGTTGGGATTGTGGCGTTGGTCAGGGGACCTCCACACCCGGACACGTTGTGGATACCGGACGTTGTGGACACCCGGATCCATTGTGTATTTATACTTTGATCATGCTCCTTTATGTATATATACCTAATATGTATCATCCATTATATATCATCCATATCTAATTTGTATCATCCATACCTAATATGTATCGTCTTTTATGTATCATCCTTAAAGAATATATACCTAATCTTTTCGGTATGTATCAAAAACACCCATTATGTATATATACTTTGCATACATCCTACTTACACTTTGGTTTTTCATCCTCCAACTGTCATGTGTTTTTGTATATATAATTTTATATGTAATTTTTGTGCTCTTTTTTTTTTGTATTTCTGTGTATTTTATGTATTTCATGTTCTTCTTTTCGTTTTGTTTTGTTTTAGTTGGTTTTACTACTTTTGTGCTTGGGTTTTTTCCCTTCGGGGTTTTCCCCTCTTTTCTTTTTTTTCCCTTCTTATGTCTCTCTTGTATTGTATTGTATTGTATTGTTTTTATGTTTTGTTTTGTCGTTGCCTTTCTTTTATTTGTCTTGTTGTAACTGTGTTGTGATTCAATTTTAACCTGTTTTGTAATGTTTTGGATCTAAATTAAAGTTCCCGGCCACACACTTAGCTACAGTAAACCTTCGGGTCTGTCATGTGGTCTGGGTTTTCAACACTTCAACACCCGGACACGTTGATCATCGATTCCCCAAAACGAAGCGGCACTCATCGCTAAACACCACACATCGCCAATCTGTGGTGTTCCATGTTGGTCATTCCCGGCACCACTGAAACCGAAGTCGCCGATGTTCCCATGTTAACGGCAGCCCACGTAAGGGACGCTGGGATCGCAGACTCGCTTCCTTTAGGCGTCTAGATACGGTTTGTGGGTACACAGAAGCCTGTACGTGTGACTGTATCGCGGATCGGGTCGCCGTGGGCTCTATACGTACCTGCCGCACGTCATGGTATGCCTGATCCATCCAGAGTGGTATGTGGAAAAACCACACGTCCAGTAAGGACGCTAAGTAGGCCGTTCTCGTAAAGGGAAGTAAATTAAAATGCATTTTACAAGAAATTAAAATGAAGAGACAAATTTTAAAACAATAACAAATAAACATTTATTTTGTTTTTGTTTTAAAATTAACATAGAGCCTATCCTCTATGTCTGGGTGGCGTCCCGTGACCAGTGCTCCCAACACCGTCAGACGGTAGAGTCCGATCGATCCACTTGACAAGCTATCCGACTCGCTGACCACCCTGCCGTTTTCAGCCTGATGAACAGGCCTCTATCGAAGTCCGTCAGTTGCGTATATCGACGTTTCTGGCATCTACCCACCATTATTTTCTCTCCGTACTCGTGCTTGCGTCGGCCGAAGCTTTTCGCATTGATGGAGCGTCGACTACACACCGGTTTATAAGGCCGCTAGCTCATGCTTTCAGCTCCACTCAAGTGTGTATGATCATACGCAGTCACACCAGATTGGGATCATTTGCATATCGGCCCACCCTCTAGCTATTTGCATCATTTCGCGGTCGTACCATGTTTTCCCCTTGGTGCGCAACTTTCATTGTTGGTGCGTTTCTTTCTTCGTATAGTATCTACTTCGTGCAAAGCTAACTTGAGAATACTATACGAAGCAATAATTAGCTTTTAATGGGTTTGGAATACTAAGATAATTAACTAGGAGTGTCTACTTGCAACTGATATATATAGGATTAAAAGAGCTGTTATTGTTCAAAATTTTACAATTATTCAAATGCAATAACTGTTTCTTAAAACTACTTAAATAATCTCTGATATCATTATTTCTGATATTAAATCCGTAAGAAACATTGACAAATAATTTATTTTCATTTACTTTTTCCAAAGTCTAACCCTTCACAACATCCAACCATGGAAGAGTTCTTGTTTTAATAGTAGATGAAAGTTAAAAGAAGGTTTCAGAAGTAATCCAACGAATGTAATTTTGCAATTTGCTATTCATTCACTGCCTTTTCGGATCCATAACCAAAACGTGTATGGAACGTGTACCTCTATGTAAAACTAAAATCTCTTATTTGAAATTTTTAGTATAATTTGGAGACTTTAAAATTGCTTATTCAATCTGCCTTTCCTCAATTTCATGTAGCAAATAGAGAAATCACTAAGACCATTACCAGACTGAAAACTCGTCACCTCGGTGTCATGAAAATTAATGAAGACGGTACCAGGACATATAAGAACTGCAGAAATTGCCCTGGGGAGGAGCGTTCTCCAAGACATATCTTTACATGTCCGGCTATTCGTGCAGCGCTGCAAAGCTTGGGAGAATTCCCTTTCCGGGTTGAACTTTATACTGAGAGGATAGTGAATCTGGCAAGGGCAGTGATTCACATGGATCTATTTGACTTCAAAGTAGACACGACATCAACCAACCAACCATTTGCAACTTAGACGATTTTGGTGTTATAAATATAAGAATTAATTATTGACAAGTAATTAATTTTTATTTGCTTTTTCCAAAGTCTAACACTTAACGACATTGATCCAAACATGGAAGAGTTCTTGTCCAGTTTTCATAGTCAATGGAGGTTAAAAGAATGCTTAAGAAGTTATCCAGCTAATGTAATTTTGCAATTTTAGATTCATTCACTGCTTCTTTTGATTCATAATCAAAACGTGTCACGCCAGATCTCTAAAAATCCTCAACGCTTTATGTCAAAAATGTCAAAAATGCTACTGGTGTTCTAAGTTGATTAACCATTTAAAATTAATTCATCACCTCATCTAATACAAAATCAGCATCCATAAATCGTGTCACCTCTAGCCACCAAATATTAATAGTACTTAATATCAAAAATGATATTGATTATCCATTCCTTCAAGTAAGCTTCTGCGATGAACCTATATAATTGATTAACTTGATATCAACTAATTAATTTCACAATAAATACCTTGTCCATATAACAGTTTCTATCCATTGAATTATACCGCTTCATATACAAATCCTACCATTAGTGTTTCAAATAAGAAAGTCTACAAAATATAAAAACTATTAACATCTTAACTGTCTTAAAATGCCTTTCAAAAAGATATATTGTTTTGGCGCTGAAGTTTTTCATTTTCTTAGCCTTCAAACATTTTCCTCTTTTATTCTTAAAATCTTTTATTTTAGTTTCACTCTTATTAAGTTACTATATTTTATTTGCATCTCTTTGTAAAACTAAAATCTCTTATTTGAATTTTTTATCATAATTTTGAGACTTTAAAATTGTTTTCTCAATCTTTCTCTCCCCAATTTCATTTTCAACTTAGACGTTCCAACGTAACCATGGCAACTTACTTAAAGAGGAAACAGCTGCGGTTTTATCCGGAATGAGGCGGAATTTTCTGAACTCATGGAATGAACAAGAACATTTTTCCAGCGTGTTTAAAACATCTGGATAAAAACGTAAGATATGAAGTTAAAATATGCAAAAAAAGTTTTACTTCGCGCGGTGGGGTTTAAGTTAAACGGAATTTTTAAATGTACTAATTAGACGCAAGTGAGGCAAATTCATTTCACTCCTTCTTAATTTAAAGATATATTTCAAGTATATTTCTTAAAGTTTGATTTTCTCATATCATTCTATACATACTATTTTCTTATCGAATATTTTGAATTCAAAATTTTAAAGGAAAAAGCACATGAACTCATTTCGAATACAGCTAAAATAACTTCGTTAAGAGCAGCATACAACATAAAATTAATTATATTGACCGGTTTCGAAGGCAGAATCAGCCTTCTTCAGGTCACACAAGAAGCGTAACTTTCATTCTTGAGAGAAAGATCGGAGACTGATACACGAACAGCAAACTTGAGTGAAGCAAGGAAAATATGTTTCCAACGACAAGAATAAAAAAGAAGTAAAACAACCCAGAAGGAAAGAGCAAGAGGTGGGATATAGTGAATGAACGGTAAAACACCAAATACGAAATTGAATGTACGACTTAGGGAATAAGTTACTTGTTCAGTTGTTCATAAAAGCCCCTTTCAAATGAAATAACCAAGACAACAGGGAAAAGTGAGGAAATTCTAAACAAAATAAAAATAATAAATAGAACAAAAAATTGTTTTTGAAAGCTAAATGAGCTAATATTAACGCCACAATAACAGAATTTAGAAAAAGAATGAAAATTACTGAAAAAAGAAGAAGGAGGCAAACGAAATTAAAAAATTAAACCAGAGCTTTCAAATGAAGTTAATTATACAAAAATAAACGAAACATTAAACGGGAAATTATTTAAATAAACGAAAAATTACACAAGAGATTTAAACGTTTAACGAAGTTATTTGAGTTGTATTACTTTAGTAGCAGTTTGAGCAAAATATCTTGTGTAAAGTTTGGATACCTTAGACATGATGTCAGTTTCGTGTGTGTTTGATTGAGCCATGCACATGGTAACTGTGGCACTTTCAAGATATTTTTATTTAAATTTTTCCCCAAATGGTCTTTAGCGATTTGGGCTTATGCCCTACCACTAATAAAATGTAGGTCTTAGCCTAATAGTCTATATAGTAGAACTCAAGCCCAAAGTCCAAAAGTAAGAACAATTTTACTTTTACTGTTGATTTTGTCAATTTTTATAGCATATTACGAAAACGGTTTGATATGTTTAAAAAGTGACTATACAGAAGCTTAAATAAAGTCTGACACTTGAATGACATTTAGATATTTTATTAACAATTATTCTTAGGCTATGGATATAATAAAATTTTTTTTGTGGGTGGTTTGTCTTCTTTAAACATTTTCAAAACAGTTCAAAATAATAAAATAGTTAAATCAGAACCACTTTCTCAAATTAGTGAAAAATGTTTACAATATCGAAATTAGAACGACCTTTCCAAAATATTAAAATATAGAAATTACAACCATTATATTTCGAAGATAAAGAAACTGATCCAAAATACAATTACATATCTTTGGAGGGGGAGTGGGGGTAAAGGGATATAAATCACTTGCTAAAGTTTATACCCAGCATTTAATTTTTTTTAAAATATAGACATACAAACGTGAAAAGCGGAAAATTTTTAATCTTTTTAAACTTGACAAGACAATTTTTCAAAATACAAGAGTGCGAAAACAAATTATTATTCTACGTAGAAACTGGACTTCTTTTTGAGCATTACTTGATGCGTGATGCGTACGAAATATATTACTTTATGAATCCTTGTTTACTTATCACTATCAGGATTTTATTTGCAGTTTTCCCCCTGTTCAAAAATGTTTTTCTTTACGTCTTATCCTTAGAGTTCTATGAAAGTATATAGTTGTTCCATGAAATAAGATAGTTATTCATATTTATAGCTATACTGCTAAAAGGTTACTATGTTATATTTTAAAATGTTATTTGAAATATTTATTATGTAAACACTTTATTTGTTAAGAATCCAAAATTAATCCATATCTCAATGTGTTTACCGTGAATTAACATGCTAGAATGTCTTGTCCGTGTCCAGTTTTTAACCTTGTTCATGTTAAGGCTAAATGTCATCTCCATCTTGTAGAAAACAATAGATTTTAGTAAATGAAACGCTGCACAAGTAAGTATAAGGTTCACAATGTTGTGCCGATAAATCCGTATTCAATTGGAACCTGTAGTAAGGATCCTAAATATATGTACAAGCTGATGCACCGCCATTTTAACACCAACCGTCCAGTCAGTTATTATGTGCCTGTGCTATTTCAATGGTGCACATTCATGGCTGATATTTCATACGCAATTTAACTGTAAAATAGGTGCTTCTGCTTTCAAAATATTGTACCAATCATTCAAAGAATTAGTCTAGATTGTTTAGATTTTCTCAAAATTCCGATAAAAGCACGAAGAAGTAACCCTTTTTTCGCCATGTACAGTTATCGCTCAAACAGTAAGTCAAGATGGCCACTGTTGCGTCAGCCTGTATATTTAGGAGCCTTAATCCGTAACTCTTTTGGGTGGTTCTGGATGACGTAGTAAGTATTACAGGGTTTAACTGGCGCTACTTACATAAGCTTACATATCAGGTTTTCTGAAATCTTTGAGATAGTTTATAATTATGATTGCCGTAATGCGCAGAAATAAATTTAAAAGAAATCTTTGATGCGCGCGTCAGAGTTTGCTGATGACTTTTTGCTCTTACTGAAAATGCGCGTCTGCTAATTTTTTATCGTTTTCTAGCAGGCCACGTAAATATGGCGCAGTTACCCTCACGGCATCTACAAAGCCATCCCTACTTTGGCATTATGACAGCACTTGACACCTTACAGAAATAACCTTTCATTTTCATCCAGGAAATCATAAGGATTAGTAAAATGAAAACGATATCCCGTAATTATCTTTATGATACAGCTGAGTGAGCCGAGACGGACTGACTGACTAAGGGGTTAATTGCACAGCTCAATCTGCTAAAGGTAGAAACTTGAAACTTTAACTCGACCTGAAAGTAATGAGAAACATGTAAAATATCTAAAATCTTACGAAATTTTCTTTTCTAATATTCTTTCATCTGTACTGGTGTCTAAAATAATTTTTAAATTATTAATAGGCGGCGCAAGCGCTGTGCATGAAATATGTTTCCGTGCGAACATCTGCAATTCAGAATTGATTTGATTTGGACTTTTATCGATTAAAAATAGTTTTTTGTGGCTCCAAAGTATCATTTGGATAGAATCTTTCAGATGGCGAGCTTGTGGGCAGACATTGATGGAAATGGCAAATTGCTTCATAGTTTGTGTCGTATGCACTCATATTCCATTTTTCAGTTTGTATTTATGTGTTATGATGCTATGTATCACCACTTACTAATTCACTCAATTATATCGAACAGTTATTGAGAAATCAATATTTTTGTGCATGTAAAGGTAATTTTCGACACTTGTATGGATGAAAGAATGTTAGAAAAGACAATTTATTTTAGATATTTTAGATTTTTCTCATAAAGAACTGCTAGACACAAAAAATTCGTTTTTAAACCATCTGCACAAGAAATATTCTAAATTTTCTTAACTAACTATTTCGATGTATAATTAACAGTTTTTAATATATTTTAATTTATAGTTACAGTATTTAATTAATAAATTCATTTATCGTTTTTAATTCCATTGCCGTAACTTTGATAACCGAGTTACATGCTAAATATCAAAATAGTTTGTTGGCTATTCTGCAAATCAAACTGTAGAAAAATAATGTAACAACTAATTAATTTTATCTTAAAATATCTGAAAACACTGAAAATAAGGCGACATATAATGATCGGAGATGTAACAGTGTTCTACATAACGCAATTTCCTTGTTAATAGAACTAAAAATGGTGTGCCATTTTTATGCTTGAATTTTAAACGGTTTTTTATATTCAAAACTTATATTAGGTGTGTAGGTGTCACACTTAATGGCCATTATCCATTTCACCTACGCGAAACGTAGATTCAAAAGGCTGGTTTAAGCATAAAGTGATTTTCCTATTAAAATAGAGATTGTAAAATAATCCACAGCTTCTAAAAGCGTATAAACCCACACACGCCTTGTAACAGCATTTAAAAACTAGTTGAAAATCTATCTTAGATTGTAAGTTAATTTGCTTCATTCGAATACTTTCTTTTTTTTAAAAAAAAGAACAAATTTTTGGTCGATACTTCGAAACATCTTTCACTTTCATTTACGTAAAAGGTTTTTGAAGTGTTTTGCGACATGTTTTGCAGCTTACTTTCTAACGGGTTGGAGTTAGAACTTTAAATAAAAGTGGATCAATAGATATCTATTTTACGATGATGTATGTGGAATGTTAAAAAAAACCCTTTCGATGAGTTTTTAGAAAAAAAAGTTGCTATATTACAAGGGCTAGAGCTCTGAATACAAAATATAAGGATTACTTTCCACAGAATAATCACCAAAATAATTGTTCCATCGGCTAGCCGACTTTCAAAAGCACTGAAAACAGACATTTGAATTCGTCAAACGCTTGACCTCTAACTATCGGTTTGATGTCTCTAATAAATCACTTATCTTCTACGTATACGTCAAACGTGTATCAGACGCTTGGTGCCAGGTGCGCGTAGTAGAGAGGAAGAATGAAATTATCGTCCAAAAACTGCGAATCATTCAGAAAGCGGTGCACCACAAGAAATAGCTCCCATTACACTTTTTTAGATCTACAAATGGTTACTGAACAACTAATAACATCCATACATACCAGGGAATCTCATATTATACCAGTGATTCGAACTCTTCGAGGAGTAATCAAGATTCTAGCGCTTTGTTCGAACTCCACTTATGGCTCCGAACGATAACCCATTAAATGCAGCAGCTACAGTTTATCTAGTCTAATTGTCTAACGTGCTTCAGTTTTTTTAACACTTTGCAACAAAGTTGAAAAGTGTTTATGACTTTGTTCATTCTGTCTGTCTGTCTGTCCGTCCGTTAGCACGATAACTGCTGTAAAAATGACTTAATCAAAATGAAATTTTAGTATGTTGTTCAGACGGTCTGTAGGACCTATGGGAATATAAATGAATAATATCACCCAATTAGTTTTGGATTGAACCCGGGTTGAAAAAATGAAATACATTGAGCCCTATGAGACCTAATTTTTCAAACATTTTTTAAGCGGATTTAAAATCCACAAATTGCTTCGAAAATTTTGGGTAATATTTAAATTGTTCCATAAAATATATAAAAAAAAATTCAGCGAAATATCTTCAGTAGTTTTTAAAATAAAAATTAAAATAATAATTACACCTCTTATATGAAACGATCACGTGACCATGATATGAAAAGATCACGTGACCCTCTTCAAAATGATATATGGCATCCATCTTGTCTCAAAATCATGATTTTTAAAGTTCTTTTTAATTCATATTGAGTGTTGTATCCGTCCTAAAACCACTTTATATTTGCCTAAATTCTGTGCATCTACATACTGAAACAACTCAATAGAGTTTAATTACTTAGAGTTTAGTTATCCATGGTCTTAAGTTTTTAAGTAAAATAAATTATTATAGTATTGTGATGGATGACATGAATGGGAAATTATTTATGGATGAAATGCTGCTTTTATAGAAAGAGCCAGTCGTGTTATTTTCTCTATGACGTCATTTGAATGAATTTCAGTTGTTTTCGATGAAGTTTTCAAATATAATAAATTATCGTAGTATTATGATAATTCTAAAATTATTACCGAGGAATGTATCACATTTTAGAGATGTTTAAATCAGGCAATTTATATTTCAATGCCGTCATTTGAATGAAGTTCATTTTTTTCGATGAAGGTTTAAGTTTTCAAATATAATAAATTAATGTAGTATTGTGATAAGTTTTGAAATATTACCGAGGAATGCATTGCATTTTAGACATGTTTAAATAAAATTGCATTGAAGTTGGAAAGTGTTTCATAATCAATGCTTTAAGCATGATTGATCTCTCTTGTTTGTCCTCCAGGTGATTTATGAATAACATCGACGACGAGACAGGGGATAAGTAATGGGGGTTTTGATTTCTCCCTCGGAGAAGGTCAAAATAGGAGACGGGTTCAAAAAATCTTTCCAAACTATTCAGAAGCCGACCTAGAAGACTATTAACCACCAGGCAGAACTTAACGGTATCACTTTTCAATTTAGAAAATTATTTTCGACGCTAATTGACACGCATTGTTAAAGAAATGAAACTGATAAAACTGTTGCCTCGTACTTTTTAGGTTGGTTGGTAGGTCGATTGGATTTAGTGGCACAAAATCCAAAAAGGATATGCTGCGCCAAATAGGGTAGAGACATAGTTTTCCTGTCTTAGAGAGCTGAAATACTCGTAGAATATTTTATTACGAAAATTAGTTGACTAACATGCTGGAAACTAGTCTTTTACTCTAAAATTCGTGGTTATAATCTATTTTACATACGTTCGAAAATTCTAATTGTAACACACCTTCAAGTTCCCCTAATTTTTGCTTACATGTCATAGGATTTTTCAAACGAAAATATGACCAGCTTTTCCATTTAAAATATTGGAAATTTAACACGATGAGGTTTGACACGAATTTACCAAATTTGGTTTCTTTTACGCATTTGATTAGTGTATACCACAGTACAATATACATGATTTCTGTAAAAATTGTTACGTATAGAAACAAGAAAGTTCAATCATGCATAAAGCATTGATTACGAAACACTTTCCAACTGAAATGCAATTTTATTTAAACATCTCTAAAATGCGATACCTTCAGCGCTGATATATTTTAAATTATCACAGTACTACAATAATTTATTATATTTGAAAATTTAAAACTTCAAGGGAAAAAATGAACTTTATTCAAATGGCGTCATCGAAGTACAAATCGTCTGGCTGTTTATGTGAAAGTAATGAATGTTTTATCCATATCGCTGTTATTCCAGATACCAGAGCTAAATAATTTTGCTTGAAAAAATATTCATTAATTCTTATACACCTCATCTTACAATCACTTGTTTACATTCTGCATCTATTAAAATTATGCTTCTTTGTAGAAATAATCAAAGTTAGATGATCGTTTAAACTAAAAAATATTGTAATTGCGTTAGCTCAGAATATAGATGAACAGAAATTAAGCAAAATTAAAGCGGATTTAGGACGGATACAACACTAAATATACATTTAAAAGAATTTTAAATATCACGATGGAGAAAAAGATGGATGCCATATTTTATTTTAAAGTGGGTCAAGTGCGCTCTTCATATTAAATGGGTGAAATTATTATTTTAATTTTTATTTAAAAAACTACCGAACATATTTCGCTGAAATTTTTTTATATATATTTTATGAGATAATTTGAATATTTCCTAAAATTTTCGAAACAATTTGTGAATTTTTAATTCGCTTAAAAATGTTTGAAAAATTAGGTTCCATAGGGTTCAATGTATTTCACCTTTTCAATCCAGGTTCAATCCAAAACTAATTGAGTGATATTATTCATTTACATTCCCATATGTCTTACAGGCGGCCTCAACAACATACTAAAATTTCATTTGATAAAATCATTTTTACTGAAGTTATCGTGCGAACGGACAGACAGAATACAAAAAGCCATAAACACGTTTCAACTATGTTGCAAAGTGTTAAAAAGTGTTTTCGAATGCAAATTTTGCAGCCATTATCTGTATCTAGCTGATTTCATAATTTATTATATGTTCTAAAAAATTTCGTTCTAACTGGAATCGCGTAGTACACTCCGCAACCTTGAAACCAGCCTCGGTTGAATGTTTTCGTTTGGTATTGGAACTCGTAAGAATTCGAATTTTACCGAACATGCACGCTCTAAATGCAACTTTTCCCATTTAATCACTAAAATAGTACAAGGCGATTGACAAATCGCTCACATCCATTTTTAAAACCATATAATGTATAGGTAGCCCTAATATAACCTCAAAAATATATCAGGAATATCGTCTGCTGTTTTTAATACGTCAGATGATCATTACAGAACTTTTTTTTTCATAAGTCAAATAACATGACGTTTTCACGAAGTGATTTTTATTTTTTATTTTAGAAAGTAATGTTTCTCCAGCCATTCTTAAGAACGTGCCATTGACGCGTTTCAGAAGAAATGCCTATGCTCTAAAACATCTAACAATTGAACAATTATGAGATTAGTAAAACATTTTCGAGAAAACGTATCCGTTGTTGATAGTGCGAAAACAGGAAGGCTTTTTTTTTGTAACCCAGGATAAACTGTCTGAAATGGAGACTGAATTGCTGAAACTTTTCAATGAAAGTGTCACTGAAACTACAGTGAGTTCTAGACACTGTACTGAAACTCTTCAGTGACACTTTCATAATGGCTAGAGAAGTACTTCCCTAACATAAAAATTCATTCAATCTGACGAAACGTCATATTCCCAGATTGATAAAAACGTCTGTAATGATCGTTTGGCCTATTAAAAACAGCTGTCGATATTTATGATATATAAATTTGAGGGTTGTTGTTGTTGTTGAAACCCAGACCGTCCGACCTACCAGAAAGGTGTAAGGTAACTGTTTGGACGGTCGGGAAGTGCCACCCAATTTACACCGGAACCCAGTGGGGGAGGCATCCGCAGGGACCATACCCTCCTTCCCCTACCACCAACCTCTCGGAAGGACTTTCGGACCCACATGTTTAACGTGATCGTACTCCGCATGAACACGGCGGCAGTTTTTGGCAGTGGCTGGAATCGAACCCGGGCCTACCGAGTGCAACTCCAGCGCGCTAACCAATGGGCTACCGCGCCCTCATAAATTTGAGGGTATATTAGTATTATTTAACTGAAAAAAAAATTACTATATCAATTTTTCGGTTCCGTATATAATTTTTTATCACTTTTCAATCACTCTATGTTAAAATGTTTATGATTTTACTTGGATAAAAGTTACTTTTGAAAGTACACGTTTCTACGGTAGTTAGAAATACGGTGATTTTAATGAAATATATATAGTATCCGGTTTCTTCACCTTGTTTGGAAACCTTAAACTATCACAATTTTAAAAGTATATTTGGTATAACATTTTTTTTCTATTTTATATTAATCCATAACATTTTCACGTGCCAAAGAATAGCAACACATATATTATAGAATTCTCATATTCTTATATTTCAGCGCGCTTTTAGGTTTTTTTTTACCTTTATAGATGGCATTTAAATGAAATATGTACCGTACTATACTAACCATTTTTGTTGTTGTTGTTGTTACTGATGACCTCCTGTTTCGGCGGAGCTGATTCAGGACCAGTGACGCAGCAAAGAACGAAGAAAGACACAAAACGAGAGAACAAAATTTATTACAAGAACGCATCACTGACAAGGGTCGGAGGGGATGCAGCTTCACATTTTGACGAGGACCCAGAAGGCGGAAGACTGACTTTATCCTCAAGAAACATCCATGCCTTATTCGGGATTCGAACCCGAGCCCTCAAGACAGCAACCGAGGACGCTATCCACTTCATCGCCTGGGTGGCACCATTTTTGTTTGCAGAGTTTATGAATTATCACTGTTATATCGGTTTTGAATGTTGAAACCTTTATGTTGAATTACATTTTGTATACAATGTTAACGTTTTTTAGCATTTCCATGCACTATTTCAGAGCATGTACCGCCATCCTTCGTAATTAATTTTGACAGCAAAGTTTGCCAGGTTATAAACTTTTAAGGTCAGACCTTAGCTGGTGGTATATTAATTAATTAGCATCCAAAGTCTCTGTTGCTCGTCAAGAATATTTGTTCAAATTTAATCATGTGAATTTTGATGTAAATTGTATATTCGGCGGATAATGTAGACTGAGTTTCTGATTTATTCATTACACTAGCCTTCGATGATTTTGTGGTTAATGAACAAGCAGTTGATATATGCAATTTGATGTGCTGAATGTAGAAATGAGGATCAATTCTGGGTATCACATACATAGTACGGATTTTGTGTATTTGAATTTTTCATGAATTCCTGAAATTTGACATATTTATTTATTGACAAATGTCAGGCGTTTGACAAGCCATTAGCTCGCTAGCTTCCCAATATCTTTGAATAATGCATCTAAAACCATTAAGTGCATAACACGTGTCTAAATGATCTTTGTTCATAGGTCATCCATAACTACGCAAGGTACAATTAGGTGAATTCCTATGTTCAATTCTAAATAAATGGGCATTTGGGCTATCATGTCCAGTAATAAGACGAAACAAAGTAACAGCCAAACCACGAGGGAACCTTAAAATTAAATTTGACATATAGCTTTAGTAAATAGATAATTTCTCGCCCTTTATTTTTTAAATATATATATGCGTATTACTCTCGCAAGTCACATTTAATGTTTTATTTCAAATTGAATCTGTAAATAGCGTAGTAAAGGAAAGAAAATTTGAAAAACGCCAAAATATTTGAGGAATGATTGTTTGAGACAGCGTGGGTAAACCATCTATTGATCTTAAACTTCTACAACTGTATTAAAATAACGTGTGCAAAATCTTTCTTTTCCTCATAAGCTAACAGAGTTCCATTTGGAATAAATTAGAATATAGAATAGTAGGTACACAAATGAAATGAGTCATAAGATCTAGGATATCACTATAATATATGAGAAATATTATATATATATATATATATATATATATATATATACTTTAAAAAACTTTAAAAGTTTTTTAAAAATTTAAACAGGTATAAATACATAAACACCTAATGTAAATTTAACTACCAGGCGCAATGTTGCCACAGTACATAATTTACCAATATAATACCCAAATAAGAAACATTTATAAATCCTGAAAAGAATGCAAAAAATCAAAAGTATCAATAATTGGTCGGGGGGAGTTGTGACCCCCACTCTCCGGTTTAGCATGCTTCACGCAATGGCAACACTCCCGGAAGCCGATACTTATGGATAGATGGCCTCAATACCAACAACACATAGCCTATTAAAACACAAAAATACAGTATCCACTGGAAATAAAGTTGGAAACATCTTGCACTATAATGCCCCATTCTTGAACTTAAGAATACCGAAAAAGACTTACTGAAACAAGTCACACGCGCAATCACCTAATTCTCACCAATATGCCATTTCTTCAAATCACTCAGACTATTAAACATATTTTCAGTTCATATATTACTATATTCCCCCCCAAAAACTCTATAATACCTTTTTTTCATCATTATCTTTACCTTTACTACGCCATGTGAAACCTATTTTGACCAACTTTCACACTCTTACCTACGACGAATATCCCTCTCATGTCCTAACATGATATATAAGTTGCCATCAATCACTCAGAAACCTATCCCCACAATCAGTTGTAGTTAAACCGGCATTTACACATTTTATTGTAACTAATTTTTTTTTAATTATTAAATTTTTTTAAATTACAATAAAATATGTCAAAACTTACAAGTGGAAAACGAAAGAGAGTGTAAATGTCAAGATTTATTTTTTAAAAGATAATGATGATGGTCATTTGTTTACTGGCGATCTTAATGTAATAAATACTAAGACCAGGTATTTATTTGAAATGGGAGCAAGATTTAGATTCCAGGAATTCGATAAAGTAATGGTTTCCATCAAAAACGATATTAATTGTTTTATTTGCAAAACTGGAGTAATATACAGCATGCCAGCAGAGGTATTTGGTGAAGGGAGATACAATTTAATGAAGGAAATAAGATGCTGGTATATAGAGAGAGAAGGGAAAAGAGAGACAAGATGTTAGGATAAGAGAGAGTTAGAGGAATTACAGAAGTTATTTGTAATTACTTACGTAGATAAGGTAACGAGAAATTATGCAATTACATGTAGAAGCTATTATCATAATTTACTATACAATAGTTACAATGATTTAAATATGTATAAACTAGTAAAAAGCTCTGAAACAGAAATTGAAAACAGGATTAAAGCAATGCATAAAAAATCAGGCATCAGTATCGGGAGTGCAAGATTATGGTATCTAGCTTTAATACCAAAACTGCATGAGCAACCAGTAAAATTTCGACCAGTTACAACTGGATT